>BCGL01000008.1:0-551304 GCA_001599255.1 Wenyingozyma succiphila
ACTGCACAGCCTTGGAAAATAGTGCAAAAACATTGCGCGGAGAGACACATCCGTGCACCATGTGAGAAGAGAGAGCGGGTTGCGGGGAGCGGGAGCGACGAAGAGGGCGTGGGGCTTGAGTGTACAATTCTATTAACAACAATTGGTAAGCTTTGCAAATTCCAATGATCAACGGATTGTCTGCATATGTCATCATTTTCGAAGAAAAGAATATATTGAATTGTTCATTTACTTGCCATATAAAAAAGATATCTTTTAGAAGTTCAATACCTCCAAAGTTAAATTTCTCATCTTGCGAAGTCAAATGTAACACAAGAGAAAATGTTGTAACAAATGAGAATGATGAAACCTGAGTTCAGCAAAAAAAAATTAAAGATATGCGCAAACCCGGAATCGAACCGGGGGCCCAACGATGGCAACGTTGGATTTTACCACTAAACCATTTGCGCAAACTCTGTAGGTATTTCATTGGTAGACAACTATCAAATGTCCGAGAACTATATTTCTCTGCCATCTTTGGAAAGTGAATAGTTGTTGGTTGAGCTTTGTGACTTGTTGATTTTCAAGCTATGGAAATCCAGTGAGTTGGCGGATGAGCGAGATATGTGTATGATTTAAAAGTATCTAAATCGTTGGGATCACCATAAGAATCCGTAACATGAGATTCTTCCCTCCTCCAGAGTAAAGCCGACCAGATAAGGTGCCTTGGATTTAAGGATATATACATATACGTAATCACCAAAGAACGATCATGGTGTAGCTGCATCAATTAAATGGGGTTTGAAGGTCGTCAATGATCAAGCGAAGCAACTCCGTGTGATCCAAACATTGGAGTAAAAGAAAAGGCGATATAGAAGAAAAACCTGTTTTGCTATCTACAATTAAAACCTTCCGAATGTACTTCTAGATACATATGGCTACTTCTTCAATACCACTATTCATCGCAGAGTCACTCCGGGGTTGATGAAGATACATTTAAACCATCTTATTTAGATATCCAGAGAAGAATACAAAGAAATGTGTCTTGAATTTTACCTCCACGTACACATTGTCGCGGTGCCAAGTTGCAGCGCCTTGAAAATCAAAAATAAAAATACACCACCTGTGGAGGCACAGTCCGGGCTTGGAAATTATCATAGACAAGACAAAATTTTGATCTGTCAATTGAGTACCTAGTGTCATATAGGTCATATTCAAGAAGCCGTATTGTGAGCCCCATAGGTGAACTTCACGATAGAATGAGTGCTTCAAGACGAAATAATAACCAAGGTGGATCAAGTCGTGGAGGTGGCACGAATCAAAATGGAGATAAATCAATTCATGAATTAGATTTTTTATCAGGAAGCCCCCCATTGAACCTCATAGATCAACCAACTAGCACCAATAGCATTAACATTGATCCATTTGCTGATCCTAGAGAAAGTGCTGGGAATGCATTGAGAAGCAGTAGTATTACCGGAGACTTGGGCCAACAGAATTTAAATAGTGCATATGGTGCAAGTGCAACTACTTTTGATCCATTTTTCGATACAGGAAATGACAAAAACCCAACACCAAAGGCGTATCCAAGTATCAATAGGTTGAAGCAATCACAACTGGATAATCCATTTGATGATACCCATAGAGAAAATAACAATGATGATGATGACGATGATGATAGTTTGATTTTTGCAGATCGACCCATCAGTGATTTTCGACAGAATGGGTTTGATGACGATGATGATGATTTTTTGCGCAATGGAAGCCGTGATGGAGTTAATGGCAACGGTATTGGATCCAGTGAAAGTGGAGGTGTTAGAGGATTTTACAATCAAGTGAGAAACAGATTAGGAATACCGAATTATAACCAAGTACAGCATCCACAAAGTCCCAATCAATCACATCGTAATGATGATGATGATTTCGATAGAGAATTCGGACTTGATGATACAGATGGTGGTGCCGATGGAGGTGGCGATGATATCGGACAAGACCATGAAGCCCCACCGGATAAAGATTTGAGTGAGGAAAACAGAAGCAAATTTGATATTAGAAGAATATTGAATAAAGTTTTAAGAAGACAAACACCAGAAGAAGATGATAGTCCACGTGTAATACATTTAAATGATTCTTCCACAAATGCATCTTTTGGTTATTATGATAATCATATCAGTACTACAAAGTATAATATGTTCACATTTTTACCTAAATTTTTCTTTGAACAATTTTCAAAATATGCCAATTTATTCTTTTTATTTACTTCAATTATCCAACAAGTACCACATGTTACTCCAACTAATAGATATACTACCATCATTACATTGAGTGTTGTTTTATTAGTTTCGGCAGTGAAAGAAATAAGTGAAGATTTAAGAAGAAGTTCATCTGATGCTGAATTGAATAGATCATCGGTTCAAGTTTTAGATCCAAGAACTGGTGAATTTCTCGATAAGAGATGGATTGATATTAAAGTTGGTGATATTGTAAGAATTGTCAATGGTGATGCTATTCCTGCTGATTTAATACTTTTAAGTTCATCAGAACCAGAAGGTTTATGTTATATTGAGACTTCTAATTTAGATGGTGAAACTAATTTGAAGATTAAACAATCAAGAAGTGAAACTTCTCATCTTTGGAAAAGTCATGATTTATCCAATTTACAAGGTAAAATCATGGGAGAAAAACCAAATAGTAGTCTTTATACTTATGAAGGTACTTTGTTTTTACAAAACCATGAAATTCCATTATCACCAGAACAATTGTTATTAAGAGGTGCAAGTTTAAAAAATACTCAATGGATTAATGGTATTGCTATTTTTACAGGTCATGAAACAAAATTGATGAGAAATGCAACAGCTGCTCCAATTAAGAAGACAGATGTTGAAAGAATTATTAATTTACAAATCATTGCATTATTTGGTATTTTGATTACATTGGCACTTGTTTCATCAATTGGTGATATTTTAAATATTTCAATCAATAGGAAACATTTACAATATTTACCAATTCAAGAAACAAATAGAGTTACATTATTTTTCCAAGATATATTGACATATTGGATTCTTTATTCAAATTTAGTACCTATTTCATTGTTTGTTACAGTTGAATTAATCAAGTATTATCAAGCATGGTTAATAGCATCTGATCTTGATATTTATTATCAACCAAGTGATACCCCAACAGTTGTTAGAACTTCATCATTGGTTGAAGAATTGGGTCAAATTCAATATATCTTTAGTGATAAAACAGGAACTTTGACTCAAAATATTATGGAATTTAATTCTTGTAGTATTGCCGGTAGATGTTATACTGAGACTATACCTGAGGATAAACAAGCAACTATAGTTGATGGTATTGAAATGGGGTTTTATACTTTTAAACAATTGGATAAAGATTTACAAACAAATGCCAATGATACTGCTAATGTTATTGATGAATTTTTAACTTTATTAGCTGCATGTCATACTGTGATTCCAGAAGTTCAAAATGATGGATCAATCAAGTATCAAGCAGCATCACCTGATGAAGGTGCTTTAGTTGAAGGTGCAGCTAAATTAGGTTATAGATTCCATATTAGAAGACCAAATAGTATTACCATATTGATTGGTACTGAAGAGAATGAATTAAGTTATGAATTATTGAATGTTTGTGAATTTAATTCTACAAGAAAGAGAATGAGTGCGATTTTCAGATGTCCAGATAATTCAATTCGATTATATATTAAAGGTGCAGATACTGTGATTTTATCTAGATTACAAGAAGAAAATAATCCATACGTTGAAGCAACAACACGTCATTTAGAAGATTTTGCCGTTGAAGGTTTAAGAACTTTATGTCTTGCAACAAGAGTTATTCCTGAAGATGAATATCAAAATTGGTCTTTAAAATATAATGAAGCAGCAACAAGTTTACATAATAGATCATTAAAATTAGATCAAGTTGCAGAATCTATTGAAAAAGAATTATTTTTATTAGGAGCTACAGCAATTGAAGATAAATTACAAGATGGAGTTCCAGATACTATACATGTTTTACAAGAGGCAGGTATTAAGATTTGGGTATTAACTGGAGATAGACAAGAGACTGCAATTAATATTGGAATGAGTTGTCGATTATTGAGTGAAGATATGAATTTATTAATTGTTAATGAAGAGACAAAAGAAGAGACAAGAAATAATCTTGTTGATAAATTAGATGCATTACAAAGAACTAATCTTTCTGAAGATGATTTAAAATCATTAGCATTAGTTATTGATGGTAAATCATTAGGATTTGCACTTGAAAATGATCTTGAAGATATTTTTTTAGAAATTGCCGTTATTTGTGCAGCAGTTATTTGTTGTAGGGTATCACCATTACAAAAAGCATTAGTTGTTAAATTAGTTAAAAGAAAGAAAAAAGCATTATTATTAGCAATTGGAGATGGTGCAAATGATGTTTCAATGATTCAAGCAGCACATGTTGGTGTTGGTATTAGTGGAATGGAAGGTATGCAAGCTGCAAGAAGTGCTGATTTTGCAATTGGACAATTTAAATATTTAAAAAAATTATTATTAGTTCATGGATCATGGTCATATCAAAGAATTTCATTAGCTATATTATATTCATTTTACAAGAATATAACACTTTATATGACTCAATTTTGGTATGTTTTTTCAAATGGTTATAGTGGTCAATCAATTTGTGAATCATGGACTTTAACATTTTATAATGTTTTTTTCACTGTTTTACCACCTTTTGTATTAGGAGTTTTTGATCAATATTTGAATTCAAATATGTTAAATCAATATCCACAATTATACAAGATTGGACAAGAAGGATCATTTTTTAATGTACCAACATTTTGGAGTTGGGCAGTTAATGGATTTTATCATAGTGCAATTATTTATGTTGCAGGAATTAATATTTATAAATATGGAAATCAATTATCAAATGGATTAATTGCAGATCATTGGACTTTTGGAATTGCAATTTTTACAAGTTGTACATTTACAGCATTAGGTAAAGCTGCATTAGTTTCAAGTCAATGGACAAAATTTACAATAATTGCAATTCCAGGATCATTTTTAGTTTGGTTAATTATTTTCCCACTTTATGGATGGCTTGCACCAAAGACTGGTGTTAGTCATGAATTTAATGGTATTGTTCCAATAGTTTATGGAAGTGGTGTTTATTGGTTAATGATTATTATTTTACCAATTTTATGTTTGACAAGAGATTTATTATGGAAATATTATAAAAGAACATGGAATCCTGAATATTATCATAAAGTTCAAAAAATTCAAAAATATAGAATTCATGATCATAAACCAAGATTTACAAGTTTCCAAAGAACTATTAGAAAAGTAAGACAAATTCATAGAATGAAGAAACAAAGAGGTTTTGCATTCTCACAAGTTGAAGGTCAAGAAAGTATTATTAGAAAATACGATACTACAAAGAAAAGAGGTACTTATGGAGAATTAGATTGATTTATTAATTCATACTTATTTATTAGCCGTATATATTAGTCTCGTTATTTTAGATGAATCTTTCATGAGTTCTTGAGTTAATCCAATGATTGATTTTGTATGAGTTGGAGGTTGTAATTTGATTAAATGGGTATCGCTTAAATTCCAATGGTGGAAGAAAAAAGGGTTGTTATCATTATACATGGTTCTGAGAAATTCTGTTGTATTTAAAGGACAATATTCTGCGAAGACTCTTGATTCATAAGGTGAAGTGAAAGCAGATGTAGGTTGAACTGGATCATAAATTTGTATTTCATCTAAAGTAATGGATTTAAAAGCGTGTATTGAATCCAATAATTTGCGAAGTCTTAAACGGTTCAATAAACTATAGAAAACATTTGGACTTATGTGTAAGTAATGGATATGAAGGGTATATTCTTGTGTGGGTTGGGATAAATATGGTAATTCGTATGTTAAAACCGATTGAAATTCCAAATAATTTAAATCATTAAACGATTGGATTAATTTGAATAACCAACAAGAAGCGAATAAATTACCAAATGATTGTATCACAGGGTCCGGTTGTGAAGTATCTAAGAACAACGAGTTTATAGCGTATGAGTTTAGTATATCTTTGAGTAATTCTGTATCATTACGTTGTTGTGGTAGATGAAATAATATTCGATAAGTCTTGTAAGATTCTTCATATTCTGCGCAATTCGTCAATGATCTAGCAACTTGCCAATATAGCGTCGTTAGAGATTCAATTGGTTTCTGAAAATCGATCGTATCATACTCAAGTATTCCCTTATGGTAAAGATCTGTAATTTCCTCGAATTCATCATGCTTGAATAAATAATCAACCAATTGTATTGTGAACACAATTAATACCCCAGATGGTTCGACCCAATTTAGAAGGATTTTCTTTACTTTCACCGGATTCTCAATTGCAATGAGCAATTCCACGATCCTTTCATCGACATCTTCAATATATTCGAACTGGCTGATCCAATGGAGTATCAAGGATTGAAGCCGCTCTGGTGTTTGAACAATTGCTCTTCCCTGGTTGGTGATGTCATATATTTTAATCAAGATCAAAGAGTACACATCCGGTTCGAATTTCTTGTACTTCGATTCAATCTTCTTCAATTGATCGTAACTGGTTGCCAAACCTCTCACGGTGGTAGGCAATTCATCAAGGATTTCCTTATAATTCATGCTTTACAATAAAGAACCAACATATAGATTATATATTTAATATATATTTAATACTGTGTGATATTCAAAAATTCGCGTTTTTTTTATTTAAAATTTAAAAAATTCAAAGTTCATCATTTTCCAAAGTTTCACCAACTTTTTCAACATCTGGTTCAGCAACTGTTGATTGCGAAGACTCATCATTGGCCACCGCTGGCTCTGCGGCTGGCGTAGAAGTGGTCTCATGGACTTCGTTTGTGTTTGAACCTGGGGTGTCGTTCAATTGTACGGTTGCTTCGGCTCTGTCATCGGAAAAGACACTTACTGCCGCAACAGCTTCTTCGAAATTGATTCCATTGTACGATGATTCGACATCAACTTGATTTGTTACTTCTTGATCTGGGTATATATTACAATCGTAGTCCCAACCAGAGACCAATTGTGATTTAAGACATTGGTTTTTAGTCCATTTTGTTCCGTAGATCAATGGAGATCTAGCAAAATAAGATAAAGTAGTTGAACTAAGTAATAAACCCAAGATGAAATAAGAGATGAATTTTTTTGATTTGAAAACGTGTGAATGTAAAACTTCCAATGTATGACCCAATGCTAATATAGCAAAATAAAGAGCTGGGATATAATGATGTAAGAATAATTGACGTTGCATTAAGAATGAAGGATAATAATGAATAAACCAACCTAATAAGAATTCTAAACTTTGTAAATTATAATTAAATACATCAGCATTTGGATATAATAAATCATGAGTATTCCCACCATTGATACTAAATTTGAATAATTTAATAACCACATAAAGACCAAAAGGTAAGAATAAGAATGAAGAAATCCACCAAACTATTGGATTACCCAATAAATAAATTTGTGAATCACCATTTCTCCAATATGATATACCTCTTGATAATAAAGGCCAAGTTTCAGGTTTTGATTCATAAACATGTGGAGTTGTTAAATCACTATTAATTTTCCACATTCTTTTATGTAATTCAATAAATTTTTGCCAAAATGTTAATTGAGGATATGAAATTTTTTCATCATTTGATTCATTTAAAAAGATATTTTCATTTTGTTCAATATACCATAATGATAATGATTCAATACCTTGAGTAGCACAAACAACTTCTTGTTGTTCGAATCCCCATTTAGGTAATTTAGTATCATGACTGAATAATACACAACCTGTCATTGCATGTCTTAATTTAAAAACTGTATCAATTGCACGAACTCTTTCTTTACCTAACCCATGACTTTTAGATTCCACGATTTCCACTATGAAATCATCATTTGGATCACCTTCAAAACCATCGAATCCATAACATGAAGCTTCATTCATCCAATCATTTTCTGAAATTGAAGGTCTAACATCATGAGAATGTAATCTTCTTTGTGTTAATAAATGTCTTAATCTAATTTTTGTACCATGTAAAATAGGAACGAATTCTAATGGATCATCAGTGACGTTATATAATTCGATTTGAAAATTATTGTTATAATCTAAATGAGGGTATAATGTGACTTGTTGTTGACCTGAACCACCTTCATATAAATGATCATGAGAATGTAAGTAACCACCATTTGTATTTAAATGACGAATTGTAACCACACTTGTAACACCAACGTTTGCATTTGTTTCTCTTGGAATTGCAGTATCATCGAATGAAGATCTAAAAGCTGAACTTAAGAATGCAGCACCATCACCTTCATGTACCAATAATTTGAAATGGATGAAAAAAAACGAGATATAAATTATGGCAGGAATGACAAGTAAAGAAGTTGCTTTAATAAAAGTTTGTGATACAACAAATTTTGAAGAAATTTTCAAATCACCAATTAAGAACCAAAGATGGATCAAACTGACCAGACCTACCCAAGTGAATGTAAACAGACCAACCCATTTGGAACTAATTGCGAAACCTAATGCAATTGAAGTGACAATAAGGCTTTTAAACCAAGATAATGATAAAGTTTTTGTTATTTGTAATTTTTTCAAACCAAATACCGTAAGAGCAATAAAGAATAATAATGGAGAATCCAATAAGATGTATTGGGATAAAGTAGCATTTGCATTTTCTAATAATAATAGAGAACTTGTGACAAATGCAATTAAAGGTTTAACACCTGTTATTCTTAATGTAAGGTATGCCAAGATTATGGTACCAATACCGAAAAATGCACTTAATTCTCTCATTAGTAAATAAGGAGTTGATTTTGGGAATTGATCGCCGATTGCGGCGAATTCGAAATCACCTTTGAAACCAGCCAAGTATGAGATTGCGGCAAAGAGCAATTTGGCCAATGGTGGGTGAACGTCCATGAAGAAATTGCCCAAGATGTATTTACGTGCAAATCCACCAAAATGGACTTCATCAAAGACGACCGAGTCCGGGTGGGCCAGGTGCTGGAACCTCAGGTAGATGGAGGCCAGGGTCAGCACAAACACCAGCGAGAGGTCCTGGACGCCATGGACCTCGCGTGCCTTGATCACGGCGTCGCTGAGCTGTGTTCTAGGGTACTCCCTGAGTGATCCCTTCTCGAGCACCAGCTCTGTGGTCGGGGCGGAGGCAGAGGCAGAGGCCGAGGCCCTGTTCTTGGCCGAGCCGGCTACCTTCGCAACGTCTTTCCTCTTGCTCATTGTGTGCGTGTGATCAATCAATCTGCACAGAGAAAATAAATAGAGATTGAGCTACGAATTCTAAACAAGTCTAAACAAGTCTAAGTAAAGTAAAACACGTTGTCGTGTTCTTTTAACATTTCAATTTTCGATTTTCGAATTTTTCGCGATTTTTTATTTTGTTTCTTTGTCTTTCAAATAGGACGATTTCCAATTCCAGTATTCCTGGAGTCTTTTGATTGAGTATTCGGCGTAGTTGAAGTCTATGAGGGAGAGGTCGCTCTGTATGGCGGCCCAGACCCCCCAGTAGAAGCCCGGGAGTCCGTAGAAGGTGGCTATTTCGCCGATCAGGCCGTGGATGGCGTGTTTGTCCTGGGTGTCCAGGTATGCAGCGGCCCATTTGACCATGAGCGGGTTGGATGTGGATGGGGTGGGTATTTTGGAGATGTCACAATCGAATCCTTGCCATTCCATGAAGTGGTTGGAGATATCGAAAGCTCTTGGTGCGGGCATCATGTATTCGTAGTCGATGAACGAGATCTCTGTGCCGTGCGAGATGATGTTACCACTGAGTAAATCACAGTGTGCAATCACCGTTGGGGATTTTGAATCTATTTGTAATTTGAGCCATTGGAGTTCCGATCGCAGTATTTGCTTGATAGAAGAAACCTCCGGGAATTGTCGAATATGTTTGTATTGGTCAAGGAGCTGGTTGAGGGATGGTAATTCGGGTGAGACTTCAATCCAATTCTCCAGAACCGACCAGATATCAAGTAATGGGACTGAATTTTTATTGAGACTTTGAAGTCCTTGTTCAATCATTTCTCTTTTGATTGTTCTATGGAGTGTTCCGAGTTTCGAGGCTATGAGTGGGTAGAAGTTCGGGTTACTCAATTCGTGGTGTTCTAAAGATCTGCCTTCTAAGAATCCGTAAACGAGACCATTTGCGAATCTGGCGTATATGGCAGGTGCTAAATTAAATGAGTGTAGAACCAAGTGAGAAACGAATTCTCTGTCTCTGTCAATGATCAAGTCTGTGCCGCGGCCGTAATTGCGCACCAGCACGGTGTCTGTATCTGTGCGACACGAAACCAGCATGTTGGTGATCCCACCGGTGAGTGTCTCTATTTTGATATCTGAGCTGCGCCAGCTCGGGAAGAGCAGGTGCAGAAGCTCTCGCAGATCTTTATTTGAGCCCTCCGAGCCCTGCGAGCCCTGCGAGCCCTGCGAGCCCTGCGAGGCAGGCGAGGTAGGCGACATGTCTATGAAGTGGTTCGGGAGGTACACCGAGCACGCTGAATCTGGGGTTGATGCTGGGGTTGATGCTGGGGTTGACCCTGCATCTACACCCGCCGCAGCAGCTGCGCTGCTCGAGGCAGAGATAGGGGTAGAGGCAGAGACTGGAGTAGAGGTGTCTCTAGGAGCGGCGCCACGCGTGGGGTCGAGCGGCAGCAGCTGCAGAAGGCCCTGGGACACCACACAGTACACGGGCTGCATGTTTTGAGTGTACAAAGTGCAAACAGACACCTTCAAAACAAACAAGCCCCATCAGAATTGGGATTTAAATTTAAATTCAATGAAAAACCCAAAATCGAATCTCGAAAATAAAATCACATGCCTGTGCTTACGTAATATTCAATATAGATATAGATATAGATATAGATAGATATAGATATAGATATAGATATAGATATATATATATATATTTATATTTCATTTATCATTGAACTGCGTTCAGCATTCAGCATTTATATCAATGAACTGCGTTCAGCGCACAATGAACTGCGTTCAGCATTTATCATTGAACTGCGTTCAGCACACGTCATTGAAGTACGTTCACTCGTTCACGTTCACTGCGTTCACGTTCACTCGTTCACATTCACTGTCTAGTTATGTAGTTGAGTTCGTGTTGTTGTGGGTGGGTGAGAGGGGTGGATGAGGAAGCAGAACCCTGACCACGAGTCTGACGCTGGTTCTCGATGTCGAATTCAAAGTCTGTGTCCTGAGAAATTGGTGCGTAGGAGCTAGAATTAGTATTTGCACTGAGTTTGGATCCTGAAGCGGTATGGTCCGACTTGTAAAAACAGACTGCCGGAGTATTTTCCACGCGCGCTTCTTTGAGATAAATGTATGGCACGTAGCTGTAATCATGAGAGATTGCCGGGAACAGGCGTCTGTAAGCCCACACGGCCACGACCCATCCCAGCACAGACCCCAGGAACACATCGACAAAGTGATGGCGGTAATCTTGTGTGCGCGAGAGCGCAATGTAAGTGGCACCCAGCACGGGGAGCACCGACACAACCGATCTCCAGGCGCCTCCACCGGAGATATGGTACGATTTTAGCTGTCCAAACAGCCACAGAGTCGTGTACCCCAACGCGGCGAAGCTGAGACTCGAGTGACCACTTGGGGTGGTTCTGAACCCGTCTTTGAGACGGTCAAAGTTCTTTGTCGTGCACACCTGTGAGGCGTAGTACAACACGTCGGGAGCTGCGTGGTCTGCAGGGATACATCTCGCGAGGAAATCTGGTCTGCAACGTCCAATCCAGTTCTTGAGCACGTCGGTGATAAACACCACGGTTCCTAATCCAACATAGAGTCCCACGACAGATAAATAAAAAACATGAATTTTCCTACCTTTGGGTGTCAAAAGTAAATTTGTCACGGCAATAACCACCAATGGAACAACAAACACAATCTTGATCAATTGTTCACCGCTCACACGCTCTACCTCCGCGAACGGATGCGAAATCGTGAGGTCGTTCACGGAGAATTGCCTCTCATAGGGACTAATCTTCTCGAAGAACACCACATCAAGAACGAAAATGGCCACGATAAATAGAACATCAGGGACAAGCCACCTGATAATAACCCCGTAAAAGGGGAAATACCTGTCCCCGCCGAAATTGTCCCTGTCCAACGACCAGCTGACCATCTTGAACAGAAAATAATTATAATTATAATAAACCGTCCTACTAGAACGAAGAATCAAAACCACATAGGTTATTATACAGGTTATTATACAGTACAGAAATATATGCAGAGTTTGTCGCCGTTATCGATTCCATCGGGCTTCGGGGGTTCGGGGCATTGGTTACCCGGCCGCTTTGTGCTTAGCTCTGCTTAGCTAATCCAGCAGCTCGTCAGCGACTTCAGCGGCCTCCAGACGGTGCTGGTACACCACGGGCTTGAACCCGGGCCGCAAGATGTGCACAACGGGCACGTCGTACCGGTACCGCGCAAACCACTCGCTGTTCTCAGGACGCGTGATGTCCACGTACTCCACACTCGCAGGAGCCGACGCTGAACCTGAATCTAAACTCTTCTGCCTGTCTCTAACGAGGGCCAGGGCCTGGTCCAGCTCGTGCTGTGCCTCGCGGCACAGCTGGCAGTTCTCCTTCGTGAAGAAGCGTATCCTGGTTGCGGCGCCAGTACTATAGTATCGCTGTAACTGTCTCCGTAGCATCCTGTTCTTGTTCAACAACACAAGACACTCTCAAAAGCACAGAAACGAAATTCTTAAATTTATCCCAGTTTTTCATCCAGGATTACGTCAGCAGCTGGCACGTGACCGCGCGTGTTTATCTCCGCGTACATATCGCTTACCTAATCCCGAAAACCCATCCACCAGGGTCTTCTTTTGGTGAGAATTGTACTGCATTTCAAGTGGCTGTTCAGGTAGACCACAGGGTAGAGGCTGGGGTTAACGCAAGCACGCAGCACGCAGCAGGCAGAACTCAGCAGGCAGAACTCAGGCATGGCTTTCCGTCGGCTGGCGCAATCAGGGGCGTCGAGTTCGAGAGCAGTTGCACGGGTTGCATGGGCTCAACTCGGCTGGCTGGGTTGGCTTATACAAGTTGCACAACTCGCTGCGCTCGTTGAACTTAGATGGCTTATACAACTCGCACAACTCGCTGCGCTCGTTGTGCTCGTTGCAGCGCAGCCCATAATCGACGACGAATCCCGTGTCTCCGAACTCCAAGCACTGAACCTCACACCGCACCACTCCATTGAGCTCAACGGGGTCAAATACCATGGCCGTTTCTTGCACATCACCGACTTACACCCCGACCCGCTATTCGGTACAGACACCTCCATTGAAACCAAATGTCATAGACGTGAATCTGCTCCATTCTCCCATCCTTTGGGAGACGCAATGAGTGGTTGTGATTCACCTTTAAAACTTTATGAAAACACCCTTAATTGGATTGAAAAAAATTTGAAAGATAAAATTGATTTTGTCATTTGGACAGGTGATAACGTAAGACATGATAATGATAGAAAACATCCAAGATTAGAAACTGATATTTTTAAATGGAATCAAATTGTTGCTGATAAATTAAATGATATTTTTATGGAACCAAATGAAGAAAATAAATTACCTATTGAAAGAAGAATTAAAATAATACCAAGTCTTGGTAATAATGATGTTTATCCACATAATTTATTTGCTCCTGGTCCAACATTACAAACAAGAGAAATGTTTAAAATTTGGAGAAATTTTATACCAAGTGAACAAATGCATACTTTTGATCGTGGTGCTTATTTTTTTCGTGAAGTTATACCTGGTAAATTAGCAATAATTTCAATTAATACTCTTTATTATTTTAAGAGTAATCCATTAAATGATGATTGTGATAGTAAAAAACAACCTGGTTATATGTTAATTCAATGGTTAGGTGCAACTTTAAAAGAATTAAGACGTAGAAATATTAAAGTTTGGTTAATTGGTCATGTACCACCAGTTAAAAAATCATTACCACCATCATGTTATGATAAATTAAGTGTTTGGATACATGAATATAGAGATATTATAATTGGTGGTTTATATGGTCATATGAATATTGATCATTTTGTTCCACTTGATGGTATTAAATCTTGGAAAAAACTTCAAAAAAATTTATTCAATCTTGGTATTAATGATGAAGATAATATTAATTTACAAGATTTATTTGAAAAATTCGATTTATCAATTGATGATGTTGAATTAGATGATGTGGATGATACCAATGAAGATGATTTTAATATAGATTTTGAAGACTCATCTTTTAATAATTATTTCCTTCAAACGGTTTACAATACCACTGGTGATTCAGATAATGATTCAGATACAAATGCCGTTCCTAGTAAAGTTACTTATTTGGAAAGTGTTCGTGATGAAGAGTATGCTTTTTTAAAAGCCGGTAAAAAAGGTGGAGAATTCGGTGAAAGGTATTCATTTGTGCATATAAGCGCCAGTGTGATACCTACTTATAACCCAGGGTTCCGAGTCTGGGAATATAATATCACAGATGAATTCACTTTAGATCAAGAACCTGAATCATGGGATGAATTCTTCATTAATCTCGATTCCGAGCTTGATCAATTGAAATTCGAAGATGATGGGATCGAAAGTAAGATTGTTTCAAGGGACAAGACATTACCAAGGCCCATGCCAATTGAATTGGAATTAGGACCCGCTTATAAGCCTCAATTATTTAGTCCCGAGCGTTATACACAGTACTTTGTTGATCTTGAGAAAGTGGGCGCTAATGGTGGTGATGAGGATGTAGATTTGCAATATTCAGTGCATTACAGCACAGACGATGAGGTTTACCAATTGAAATCTTTACTCGCCAACGACTGGAGACATCTCGCCAAACAACTCTCTGTAAACGCCAATAAAGTTGAGCCCGAAAGTGAAATTGAAATTGACAATGAAAGTGACAATGAAATTGAAAATACAGTAAAGGGAAAAGGGAAAAAAAAGAGTAAAAATAAATCGAGAAAAGCTCACAAAAAATGGAAAAGTTATTTAAATAGGGCGTTTATAAATACTGGTTATGAGGATTTAGATCCTTTTGTGTAAGTATTTAAATTTAATTTGATTATTATATTATTCTCAATGAGTTTTATTCTTGCAGTTGTGGTTTTATTAGTGGTTGTGGTGGTATTTGGTGTGTGGGGCACATGGATTGTTTTCAATGGAGTCTCGGAATACAATTCTATTCTATCTAAAGTGAAAGTGGAAGAAGATGATGAAAGAGAATCACCAGGGCCAGACCCAGGGGCTGCCCCCGGGGGGAGCACACATACACCATCAGGAATATATGGTAGTCCATTGGACAAATCCAGTATCCCATCAATAAAGTCAATCCATGTTGTTGAGCAGTACACGCCGAGGTCTGTCAAGTCATCCCCTAAATCATCTCCCAAGCTCCCCAAACCCGAATCCAAACGCATACAGAGATACACAATGGACCAATTAATACAATTGGAACCTGTTGAATTGTACGAGCAGTTCAACAATCTTCGAGGAATGGATATGTTGTCGATGAATCTTTTTTACCCTGGTCAATCCACGACGTTAAAGACGTTGGAATTGACACAAATGCGACAATGGATAGCTACAGATGAAGTCCTGCGGAGATTGATGATCTTGAAGATAATATGCACCAAGGGTGATCAAATCAATTATGGGATATTACTTATAATCGAGACCCTAGTGGAGACAGAACTTATAATGGATTTGGAATCAGTAGGACCATTTATTTTCTGGAGAGCTACAATTGA
This sequence comes from Wenyingozyma succiphila, assembly GCA_001599255.1. Classification (NCBI taxonomy): domain Eukaryota; kingdom Fungi; phylum Ascomycota; class Pichiomycetes; order Pichiales; family Pichiaceae; genus Wenyingozyma; species Wenyingozyma succiphila. The sequence goes on from BCGL01000008.1 coordinate 15,811, forward strand.
GATGATTCTGTGTTATAGTAATAAATTACTTATAAACAATTTAATCCAGCCGTTCAGAATATGGAAATTGGTTATTAAATTACTGAGTTTTGGAATAGTGGATGATTTCCTCAGTAAAGAACTTGTTTATTTGAGTTCATTCCCAGGAACAACACCACATGGACTGGTCTACATGATGCGGCGTCTGCATTCTGCGGATCCGGATCTGGGACAACTGATCGAGTACATCCGAGCCGTCGTCGAGCAGCAACACGCCAACTGTTGTTTACACACAGATCAAAGACTGAAAAACGGTGGAAAAAACGGTGGAAAAAGCACTAATAGGACAAAAAGCACTAATAGAATAAAATCACGCTCTAATTCGACCTTTCGAGTACCAGGCGCGCTCGCCTGAGCGCGCATTTGGGTGTGCAAGACATAGTTTAGCGGGGGGAACGCGCGCGCGCAGCGCGTTAAAAGGATTAGAAACACGGTGGCCCAAAAGGGAAATCTAAGTGCGAAGGGATTGCGATTATTTACCATTTCGTGAAATTACCAATGTGTATATATATGATTAATTAGCTTCCCTATTTCGTTTAATTGTGCTTTGTCTCTTTGATCCTGTAAGTAACTGACCATGACTGAGCTGCCCCCCCTGAGCAGTATCTTCGAGAGTAGAGGTCACCAGCACCACTCACACCACACACACCACCACCATGCGTCTTTAGCTAGTCACTCCCACTCCCACCCCCACCCCCATCAGGAACGCGGCCATCCAACACCGGAGACCTCGCCAATAACAAGCATAAAGCTGCCACCGCTCAACACGCTGACTGATGTCCTGCCACCGCTGAGCTCGTTCAATTCTGTTGCGCCAGCACTGGGCACTTTCCATACCACCCCGACGCCCAAGCACTCCACGCCCAAGCAATCCACACCTAAGCACAATCACGCCGCCCGACTCGCCACGCCCCCAAATAGCAGGTCCAAGCGACACGACAACCACGGGGACAACGACGACGACGAAGATCTGGAATTACAATTGGAAGTCAGTATTGGTTCATCACCCACTATAAATGGTACTTCAAAGAAATTTGCATTTATTTCCCATTCTCAAGCGACTTTCTTGAGTAAAGAACCTGATATCGATAATGCAAGACTAGCAAGACGTAAAAGACGTAGAACAAGTCCTGTTGAATTGGCTATTTTACAACAAGAATTCGAGAATGGTCATACACCGAATAAAGTACGAAGAATTGAAATTGCCTCTAGGGTCGACATGACTGAGAAAGCCGTTCAGATATGGTTTCAAAACAGAAGACAATCTCTAAGACGTGTGAACTCAATCAATAACTCTAAAGAGGAAATCGTGCTTGATGTCCCACAGAGACACGAATTAGATCAACAATTATTAACTTCCGATATGGCTTCGAGCCCAATCAATACCCATACCGAGAATTCGTCTCCCGATCGTGCTTCCCCCGAGCGTGCTTCGCTCGAGCGCACGGGATCCGACTCGAGCTCTGTCACATCGACACCTTCCAAGAGACCCAGTGTTGTTGCCGGTGGTGCCGGTGGTGCCGGAGGTGGTAACAGCACAGGCAATGTGCTGACGGCAATCACGCCCACGCCAAGCAACCAAATGACGTTCCGGTTCAAGAACCACTCCAATTTCAAGAACTCCACGCCCACGAAGAGGATCCGTGTCTACGAGGACAAAGAGAACGTGGACCCACTGTCATCGAAGAAGCCAGACCCCAAGATCCTCAAACAACAAAGCACAGACCCCAATAAATCAGATATCGAACTTGTACAGAATCTGCTGTCATTACGTAACACCAAGCAGCTTATGTAATAAAAAACGAGACCGCGGATTTCCCGCAGTCCCAGCGAAAAAAACTTTAACGAATAGAAGAATCTTGAATAAGTGTAGATAGAACAGTGTTTTGAAGGAGGAAGGAAGGAACCAATAGAGGGGCAAGAGAGCAGGAATGATACTGGGAATCAGGCAGATAGGACTCAGGCAGATAGGGAGGCTGGTGCAGTCTTCGACTGCGGTTGCTCCTGCGGTTGCCCAGCGCTCCGCGCAGACGGTTAGGTACCAAAGTCAGGTGTCAGGTGCTTTCAACGGCAATACGTATGTATTGACCACGCTGAGGAAGTTCCCATCTTTAGAGCCAGTACAAGTTCAGCCCGTGCATAGCAAGTTCCTCAATTCGAAGCTGAGGAGAGACATACTGTGGCTGAGTGTGGTTATGGAGCTCGACAACAAGAGAGTCGGATCTTCGAATCCACCGGGCAGATCAGAGCATAAATTCAGTAGACATAAATTAGCACCTCAAAAGGGTAGTGGTAGAGCAAGAGTTGGTGATGGGAATTCACCAATTAGATTCAGAGGTGCTTATGCACTAGCGAGAAATGCCCCCAATGATTTCAGTTCTCGATTACCACGTAAAGTTTACAACCTCGGGTACAGAACAGCATTGAGTCAGGCGTACAGAGAGGGTAAATTGGTAATTGTTGACAATTTCCAATCTTTTAGCACTACTTCAACAGAAGCAATTTCGAGATTTGTAAGTGCGCATGAATTAAACAAATTGAATCTCTTGTTTATAGCAGGCACAAATACGCAACAAGCACAAAACCTGAGAACAACACTCAAGAATTACAACCACAAGAAGACCGACTTTGCAGAACCCGATAGCGTACAAGTGAGACAACTGCTCAAAGCCGACCGCATCTACATCGACCAGACCGGATTCAACAAACTGATCAAACTCTACTCTGTAGACTTAACCCTGTAAATAGGTATTAATTATTTAATAATGCATTAAATCTAACAAGGAATGAATATAACAAGATACCCCCAGAAACCCTCGTGCCCTGTATTCTAAACACGTGACTGATAATTGCGTAACAGTCACACAGCGCTTGCATTCGCTCGCGCTGTTTGAGAGATAACACCCCACACCTCATACATTTGAAATCTCCGGTTCTCAATCTCAAATCTCGAAATTTCTCAAAGAGCGAAAAACCAACTTGTAGGTGGACTGAATATATTGAATTTGAACTTTAAACCTAGACTGTTACACAAGGTGGTTAAACTAATCTAGATTAACAACACGTTCAATTAATATCAAAGATGGGTTTAGTTGTTCAAGAGTCTGGTTCTTTCCAGCACATTCTTCGGTATGTACTATTTACAAACACGAGGCACCGAAGCACCAAACCAAGGGAACCAAGTGGCGAACCAGTCAAAGAGAACAAGTACTAACAATTAAATTAAATCAAACAGTCTATTGAATACCAATGTCGATGGTAGAATTAAGATCATGTATGCATTGACCACCATCAGAGGTGTCGGTCGTAGATACGCCAATTTGGTGTGTAAATTAGCAGATGTCGATCTTTCTAAAAGAGCAGGTGAATTAACCCAAGAAGAATTAGAAAGAATCGTTACAATTATGCAACATCCAACCGATTATAAAGTTCCATCTTGGTTCTTAAACAGACAAAAAGATATTGTTGATGGTAAAGATTACCATGTCTTAGCTAACAACTTGGAATCTAAACTCAGAGATGATTTAGAAAGACTCAAGAAAATTAGAGCCCATAGAGGTTTAAGACACTCTTGGCAATTAAGAGTCAGAGGTCAACACACCAAGACCACCGGTCGTCGTGGTAAGAGAATCTAATCCATTTGAAATCCTTACTTAACCTCTACCTAACCTCTACCTAAAATACATATATTAATCATCATTCTGTTGATTCTTTGTTTCTTGTAGTAATAATCCCAAACACAACACGCGAGATTGTCGCGCCTGTTGTTGTCTAGGAAATCCGCAGATCCACGTGGGGGACCAGGAAAATGTAAAGGGACTTTAATGGATATAGTGGGATTTTTGAGTTTTTGGGGGTTTTACTTTGTCTTGTTGCAAGGGCTGTTGCAACTATAATGGACGATGGACAATGAAGTGAAGATACCCTCGCCGCCGCGTCCTTCCACTGGTGCCACTTCGTCTCCAGTGGCTGCTCAACGGCCCTCCTCTTCCCAGAGGCCGCCTCAGCGGCCGCTCCCGCACTCTCCATCGCACACACAATCACACTCTCCATCCCACACACAATCACACACTCCATCGCACTCACAATCGCATTCATCACCTCGACAAACCACTAATACTGTACCCCCACACCCGCAGCACTCGCAGAACTCGCAGCCCCCGCAGCCCCCACCTACACACACGCATACTGCACACACGTCGATCAAACTCCCGGCAAACTATATCGATTGTTCGAAAGACGACCTGATTGTCGTTTTGGCCCGAATGTTGACTTTCTTAGTACAACTAAACGATAATAACAGTGATAATATATCGCATCAGAATTTGACTAGATTCCATTCCCGTTCGCCACCTTCAATTTCCATTCATCAATATTTATCAAGACTCGCACAATATTCAAGTCTTGAAAATTCAGTACTGCTGAGTTCTATTTACTATATTGATTTACTCAGTTTTAATTATCCGATTTTCGCACTTAATTCACTCACTGCCCACAGATATTTATTAACATCCACAACAATTGCCTCCAAGGCCTTATGTGATTCATTTTGTTCTAATTCTCATTACGCAAAAGTTGGTGGTATTAACTTATTAGAATTAAATCTATTAGAAATAGAATTCTTGAATAAAGTTCAATGGAGAGTCATTCCAAGAGACTTAAATCAACGCAGAAATAGTACTGGTCTCAACAACAAAAATGACGTCCAAGACGCTGAAGGGATTTTGAAAATGTATTATTCCCGAATGATTGAATTAATCGGTGGTAAAAACGGTACTAGTGAAATTCAAATAGGTTATAAAGATGATTTTGTCTACTACATAGAGAATGATGACAATACTCCAATAGAGAACATTGGCAATATTAACCCACAAAATACATTCGAAGATACAAATTCTAATTCGAGTATAATTACAAGTACAATTACCAATAATGCAATTGTTAATGATGAGGATGAGGAAAATACCGATACAGACACAGATATAGACACAGATACAGAACAAGTCACAAGTATAAGGTTGTTAGAGCGCTTACAGAAACAACCAAGCAGAAAACGTGGTTATCAAGATGAAATCCCAATTAAAAAAAATGTAAATAGTCCATTTTTAAAGAAGAAGAGATAAATAGATGATTATGTAATCATTTTTAATTTTTCAAATTATTTAAATTTAATTTAAAATAAATATATTTTATAATAGACAGTAATGATGTATAAATTTCATTTGTTTCAAGTTTCTGATTCCATTTTTGGAGCCAAAATGTTTAAATTACGGTCTATGCCACTTGGATGCGTGCGGAGCATACGGAGTATCCATAATCTACGACCTACCCTCGGCATACGGAGTATACGAAGTATACGAAGTACACCGGGTACACCGAGTACACCGAGTACACTGAGTACGGCAATACGATTTCCAAAGCATCCATGTGCTCAATTCGAATCAAGATCATATAGTACGCCTCCACCTCCACCCCCGCCGCCACCGCCACCGCGATCAAGACTTCTTAGACTTATCAACTTCGCAGAGAGAGGGTTTCAGAAGACGAAATATCTACTGATCCGAAGCAAGCAACGTAAATTCAATACCGACGATTACAGTGCTTTAATAAGTTGGTTTTTAACAGGGAATATAATATGGTTTGTGCTTGGTACGACCACGTTTTGTTCTATTGTGATTTACACTTATAATGCATTTGACAAGAACAAGAATTTTGCAACTAGAGTTGGGTATTTAATAACTAAGAATTCTCAATTAAAAGTTGAATTCAAAGAAGCTGATTGGAAAGAAGGCAAGATCAGTCTTCAAAAATGTTTTGTTAGTAGAAGACCTAAAGATGACCAAGATGGTGATGATGGGAATTACACCCAATACGACCTGAACATAGATGAAATCAACGTCGAGCTTAATCTTTTAAGGTTCTTACAAGGTAAAGGTATAATTGATACTTGTGAATTAATTGGAATTAGAGGAGTTGTCGATAGAACCAATGTTGTTTGGAAAGAAGGTGATTTAGCGACTAATTATAAAAATATACCAAAATTCGGGGATTGGCAAATTCGAGATTTCAAAGTTCGTGATTGTTTATTTGTTTTGAAACAACCGTCTGGGTTTCGACCTTTTGAAGTGAGTATATTCAATATGGAATTACAGCAATTAAGGAAGAATTGGTTATATTTAGATATGATTACAGGGAGTCATATCAGTGGTAGTTATGATGGGTCATTATTCACGATCAACCGACTTGAGAACGGTCAATCGAGATTACAATGCGATGGACTGAATATCGATCATCTTAATTCTGGTATAAATGGACCCTTTGGGTGGATCACATCGGGTAGTGTTGATATGTTGGGGCTTATTGAAATTGATGAGGGTTCAAATTCATTCGAGATGGATTTCCAATTACGTTTGGTGAACCCTAAGGCATCGATCCCCTCTATATTCTCACAAGAGCTGTCGTACGTCAATAACGCATTGATCAGGCCCATTGTAGGGTACATCAATTCGAACAAAACATATATCCCGATCAAGTGTACGGTGCACAAGAGCCTCAAGGACTTTGATGGGTCATGGACGATCTACGACTCGCTGCTGATGGACGACCTGCAAGTGGAGTTCTACGAGGCGTTCGTGCAGTACGTGCAAGACGACCAGCACAAGCGGCAGAGACTCAAGAAAATCGGGTTCTGGAGCTTCCAGTTCGTGATCCAGTTCCTACTGTGGAGTCTCTCGCTGACACACTGAGAATTGTTGTGTTGTCAAACAAAGAGCCGCTCCCCCGCCTTACATAAAAATAACGCCATTTTTGCTTTTTTTCCCTGCTCGAATTTCTGAGTTGCTTAATTTTAATTTTAATTTTAATTTTCCTGTGAGGTATCGGGGTTTTTTAGATACTCAAGTGTTTGTTTGGTGGTTGTGTATTTGTTAAGTGGTTGTTTCTTTCTTCAGGGAGTATGGAGAGCGTACCGTTGGCAGCGAGGCTGGCGGAGATCTCGCCCGTGCCACCGTTCACGCCGGCGCAGGTGCCCGATCTGGACGCGTTCGCCGGGGACAGCGCCAGCGCTGCGGCCAGCGCTGCGGCAAGCGATACAGACTCGACAGAGTCCAAATCAAGCAAGACAAAGACTAAGAGAAGGAGCAAGTTCACACCTGAGCAAGACAAGTTGATCTTGAGCTTGAAACAGGAAGGTAATATGAGCTGGAGTGATATCGCCGACAGGGCCAATATCGGCTCGTTTCTCGCTGCTAGAAACAGGTACCAGGTGCTTATCGGCCAGCAAGGTGGAGGAAACTCCGAGTTTGACAAACAAGATCTTGTTGAACTGATCAAACTCGCGGATTTCGGCGAATTGGAGAAATTCAAGTTCTTGGCGAAAGAATTCGAAAAGTTCACCGGCAGAGTGTACACGCCCGACCAGCTCAAAGAGCTGATCAGATGCCTGTTCTGGATGAACCCGACCGGCTGCTTCGAAGTCGACGAGTCCTACTACGCCCAGCTCTCTTCCTCCAGAGGCAATAAATAAACTAAATCCAAAACTGAAAAACCTAATAATTAATAATAATTAATAAAATAAACAGCCGAATTGACATGTGAATTTGACAGCTAATACAGCACTTACGTAATCAAAATGACTCCCTTTCTCGCTTCCCCCCGCGCAGGGATGAAACCCCAAAAATAACAACAAGTAAATACAGCAACTGATAAGGGATGTGGGGGTTCCCCCCCCCCCCCCCCCGGTTTCTTTGACTACCACTTATTAGCTCTTTCCATCCAATCAATGACGCTGGCTATAGTGACGCTGCTGCTGACAGACTCTTACTTGCCAGGGCTGCTCGCCCTGGTCAAATCGATCGACACGGCTGCCCCAGAGGCAGAGTTCGATATTGTAGTTATACACGCAGTTACCCCATACGTTTCATCCCAAGTTTTAGAATTCCTTGCAAGCTCTTATCCGCACTTGAAATTGCACCCGCTAGACGCTCTCATCGAGAGCAAGGACAACGACCACAAGATCCTGATCAACGACCTGAAAAGACCAGACTTGATCTATACTTTGTCCAAGCTAGAAGTGTTCAGACTGACCCAGTACGCAAAAGTTATTTTCCTCGATTCAGATACTTTAATCCTCGACCCTAAAGCCATCGATTACCTCTTTGACCTACCATTTGACGAGGGTGAGAATAACGTTTACGCCGTCTCGGATATCGGTTGGCCAGATACTTTCAACTCGGGTGTCTTGGTCCTAAAACCAGATTTAAAAATCTATGATAAATTAATCAAATCTGATTCTTATGACGGTGCAGATCAAGGTGTCTTGAATACAATTTTCACCAATTGGAATAAATTACCATACTTGTTCAACGTAACACAACATAGTACTAGTTACCAGTACTTACCAGCTTTGAAAAAATTCGGTAAATTTACAAAAATCGTTCATTTTATCGGGATTGATAAACCATGGTTAAATAAATCAAAAAATTTAGAAAATTCTTTTAATATTCAATACAATGGTTCTAAATATACGAATTTTTATTCTATTTGGTGGGACGTTTTCAATTCGGTTTATTTCGGTAATGATGAATTCGATATCTTAAAATTAAGTGGTTTAATTGATGATTCTAAAATTGCCAAAAAAAAATCACCAGTAATTTTATTACCTCCGGATTTAACAGCATCGGGTGAAGCTTGGAAATTACAAGACTCAAAGACAATCAATAAATGGGACCAACCTAAAGATTTAGATAAAGATTCAGATAAAGAAGCCGGTATCGCAGTTGAAGTAGATGTTAATCTCGATACAGATACTCCAATTAAACCTGAATCTACTGAATTAGAAGCTGAAGAAGAAGATGAAGGTATAACCCTGGAAGAATACGTCAGAACTCATCCATTGTTCCCATGGGAAGCATACCATGATAAACCTACAAGAGTTTTCAAAAAAGACGCAATTGATCAAGTTATTTCAAAGCTAAGTCATATTTAAAGAAAGAAAAAAGATTTAGATTTAACGATTCTGGTATTGAGGAACCCCACCCACAACTTGGGATTGAGTTTGAGGTTGTTGAGGTTGTTGGTTTAAAGCACTGAATTGACTATTTCTTGAACCTGCATTTTCTCTTAATGCAGTCAATTGTTTAGATCTAAAACTTTCATAATGAACTAATGATGTTGAAGCAATTAAATCATGTAAATGAGTTCTTGTTAAGAAATCTCTTAAATAAACAAATTCAGTTTGTGTAATATCTTCAATATCAATTAATCCCCATTTTGTTCTTCTACCTTTAATAATTTTACCATCATTTGTTTGAATTAAATTTTCTGATCCAACAATTGCAAATGGTAATAAAGATTCAATATCTTTATTTAAATTTTTTTCTTCTTCAGTTAAATCATCATAATAAAATTGATCATTTTCATGATGTCCTGGATAAAGATTTAATCCATAATGTTTAAATTGTTTTTGTAATAAATTTTTAAATTTTAATCTTTCATCAATTGTTAAAGTATCAGATTTTGCAATAATTGGTATAACATTTGCAACTTGAGTTAATTTTTTTAATGCAATAATATCTAATTGTTTTAAACCAAATGATCCATTTGGTTGAATAAAATATAAAATTGCATGAACTCTTGTATCATTAATAAATTTTTCTCTTGTTGCATTTAATTCTCTTCTTAAATAAATGTTTTGTTGATCTTTAATATATTTTAAAATTGGTTCCCAACTTTTATCATTATTAACTTGATCTCCAAATCCTGGTGTATCAATAACATTCAAATTCAATCTAACATCACTTTCAACTAAAACATGATTTGTGACTTTAAGTTCAAGTGTTTTATCAACAGGTTCATCAATTGAATTACGGCCTGAACTATCAACCAAATGGGAGCTAAATAACGAGTTAACAAGGGTGGTCTTGCCCAACCCGGAGTACCCAACGACCATAACGTTCAAAGTGAACCCTCTCTTAAGAAGCCTCTTCTCTATTTGCGTGGTGATTGTATCGAAACCTACGTAACCTGAGGGGGTAACCGTGGTGGAGGCCGTGGCAGAGGCCGTGACGGAAGGAATGCCACTGGCTCTGGCGCCAGGGGCGCCAGAGGCACCAGAGACACCATCCTGGTGGTAACCTGCACCTGCGTACTGCTGCTCGTGTTCTGCACTTGCGCTCATTTGATTAAAATGCGATAAAATAAATGGATCAGAGAGAAAGGATCTTTACAAGACACGTCTTGTCTCTTGTCTTGTCCTCTTCTCTCTTGTTCCTGTTTCAACCAAAAATTCGATCCCAATTTTCGCGTCTTGCTTAGGTAATCGGAGATCATGATTACGTAAGTGATTTCGCGTCTGTGTCACGTGATAAGAAACCAGATTACGTAAACAATATCTGATTACGTAAATTGGCGAGGTTAATTCTCGTCCAGAGAAAAGAAGAGAATTCTACTCGAGTAAGTGAATTGGAATTGACAAGTGAGTGAAGTGAAGAGAACTAGGGTTGTGCTTTGTGTTGCAGAGAATACGCCAGAGAACAAGCAAGATGTCTGCTGTGTCTGTAAGTGGTGGTGCTCTAGGAGCTCTGGGAGCGCTGGGTGTGCTCGCCAGGCCGCTGGCCGTGCCTCGTGTGGTCGTGAGGGTGCCTGACTTCATAACCAACTTGTTGCCGGGCCTCAGCATTGAATTGCCCAAAGATTTCTTCAATGACAACCACTCTATTCTGAGAGCTGCTCCCAAGAAGAAGACCAGTCATATGAAGAGGAGACAGAGGCTGTATGCTCCTGCGAGCAAGCAAGTCAAGCTGCTCAATAACTTAAACAGGTGCCCATCCTGTGGGAATTACAAAAGATCTCATTTTCTCTGCATGTTTTGCGTATCTGAGATCAAACAGTACTGGAAATCAGAATTAAACAGACTCAACCCATTCCAAGAACAATTCGCCAATCCTAAAGATGAGTCTATTCTCTACCCTCCCAAGCTCGAGCGTGAAGACCAGCGCTTGTTGAGAAAGAAGGATTACTTGGTTCAACGCCCAAAGACTCTCCCTGTTGAACCTAAATAGATTTCAAAAAAAAAAAAAAAAAAAGAAAAATGTCTTCCCCTTTGTAAATAGTATATAAATATTTTTTTTCTATAATTTTTTGAAATATTCAGTATTAAGATAATGTCTTTTAACTTTGTTAATTTTTTTTTCTATCAAGATGACAGTAGAGGTAGACACACCTAGGAAACGACAGAAGGTATATCAGCAACGCGACCAGCGAGGCGTTAAGTTAAACACCCTGAAACAGCATAAACATCCATTGAATGTGAAACCTTTGGGAAACTCATTTTTACTTAAAGATTCAGATATTCGTAATAGAATACGATCAGCGGGTCCATTTTTCAATAAGTTGCAAGATGAATTAGTTCATTCGATTTTGTCATATGTAGATAATGCAAATGATCTGGTATCCCTCTCGAGAGTTTCCAAATTTTTCTACTGCTTCACCAGTAATGAAGAATACTGGAAACAGATATACTCTAAGACCAACTGCAAGAATCAGTGGCAAGGTACATGGCGCAGAACGGTATTACACCTGACTAATGATGACCCAAAGATTGATTGTGGATTTGTATGTTCCGATTTGCTTTACCGCCCCTATCAGTGTTCTCAGATCAATTATAGAGAATTATTCAGTGACCTTATAATTAAAGAATCTCAAGCTAAAATTCAAACTGTTCATGAATGTTATTCCAAAATCCATAAAACCATCCCTAGGTTCAATAAAATGACCCAAAGTGACTTTGAACAACTCGGATGGCATGATCATCCATTCATTACTAATTCAGGTGATTGGCCATTACATATCGATACTAATTATTTGATATCAAATTTCGGTAAGGGTACTAAATACCGTCAAGAGCAATTTCAATGGGAGATCGAGTATTATCAGCGATACTTGAATGATTGTAAACAAGAAGAATCTCCATTATACTTATTTGATTGTCAGAAACCAGTTATGGATCAAATATCGCAAGAATTCGAACTTCCCCAGTACGCAAAGGACAATGATCTTTTCCAAGTGTTTGAAGAGTGTCGTCCAGATCATTCATGGTTGATCATTGGACCTGAACGATCGGGTTCCACTTTCCATAAAGATCCTAATTCCACATGCGCATGGAATACTACTTTAAAAGGTTACAAATTATGGATAATGTCGAGTCCAGAGGTAACACCGCCCGGTGTAACAGTTTTGAATAATGGTGAAGAAGTTACATCACCTTTAGGAATCGCTGAATGGATACTTGCTGGTTTTTACAATGATTTCCAGCACTTGCAAAACATCTTAGTCGATGAAGAACTCGACAGACCTAAGAATAAGAGATGTTTAATTGGGATTACCAAACCGGGTGAAACTGTATACGTTCCATCCGGTTGGTGGCATATGGTAATTAATATAAAAGATACCGAGGATGAAAATGAAAATGACGAAATAGTCGCTTTAACGGGTAATTTCGTTCCCTTGGTGAAACTCTCCAAAGTTTTGAGATTTCTCAAAGATAAGAAAGACCAAATCAGTGGATTTCATCCTAAAAACGTTTTGGAAAAACTTGAAGAATTCCAAGACTCAAACACCAAGATTGATATACCTCAAGATGTGAATCTTGATGAAGATATTGGAGAATTGAATTATACATTACCGATCTATGAATTATTTAAGAAATTATTGGTGAAGAATGGATATGAATTACAATTACAAGATGCTTCTAAGCAAATTGAGCAACAACAACAACAGCATGAATTATCTAAAAGGCCAATTGTACACAAATGGAAAGAATTGATCAAGGAGAAAACGTTTTCATTTGCGTTAGAGTAAGACTAACTCTTTCGTAAACGCCCAAGAAAATAGCACCTCCTGCACTTATCCACATGGTTCTGGGACCCACACCTTTCCAGAACACTTTGAAACCTTCTGTTTGGTACAGTTCTTTAATCAAAGGCACGACTTTGACTTTGGACTGCTGGCTCAGCATGAGTCTTGTCTTAATCACGTCCAATGGAGTCGTCAAAGCAGCCGCCGTGCCTCCGGCGATAGAACCGCATATCGAGCTTTGCCAAGGCTCCGGGTTCCCACCTAATAACACCTTGAACTTCTCGTACAGCGGGAACTGGATCATCGTGAAGGGGATCTCACGCATAACGGTGGTGTTCCAACCTCTATAAAACCCACGAAGCAATCCTTCACCGGATTTATTATTCAACAAGTATTTAAAACTTTCATAAGAACTGGCAAAATGATTAGCCTGTGTTCTTTGCTTGATCACCTCTGCTGGAACACGTACTAAACAAGCAGTGATCTCACCAAAACTAGCACTAACCATATGGTTTATCACCGAGTTATTTGGATTCACACGATGTAGTTCCCTTTTAAGTGTGTCGTAAGTTATGAAAAATAATGAAGCAGATGGCGCGCTTGCCACGACACAGGACCCGAGCCCTTTATAAACACCACGCCAACCGCCATTCTTTAAGAACCCGCCTTTGGCCTGCAACCTCGTCTTCAGGGTGTCTATCGGGAAGAACACCAAATCGGTCGCTGTACCAGCTGCACCTCCGCTCTAATTTATTTTCAGTCCTAGTTAGTACCATTGAGCACGCTACACGCACAATTGCAAGCCCTACTCACCACTAGCGACACAAAGAACAACGCGCTGCTACTGCTACTGCTACTCTCTGCCATTGTCGCCTCGAACACGTCCAAGCCAGCCACCGGGCGCCCATAAATGATTCATGAATCATTTGAACCTACTAGAGCTGTTGAAAAACGTCGAGTCCCGCACCCGCGCGCTGACGTAATCCGGGGCGGCCGCAAAAACCGATCAGAGGCCGAAAACCGGGAATTCTGAGAATCTGCGACTAATTTTTTTTTCTTTTCCCCTGAGACGTCAAAAAGCCAGACAAGAGAGACAGACAAGGCCGTTCAAGAGGGCAATTCCCATTTGATTAGCAATAGTTACTTTTCCTTTTCGTTTGGCCCCCTATTTTATTTATCTAGGTTGCTGCAGATGAGATCGTTGCAAGGAGGATTCAGGAGAGTTGTCGCTGGCGTGGCCGGCGCCAGCGGTGCCAGCGGTGCCAGGCGGCTGCTGCACACGAGTGGCAACTTGAGGACTTCGGCCACGCTGATTAACAACGCAGCTACGGTCGATCACAGTGGTAAGAATTCGCCACCTGCCGGCTCAGCGGTGGGCGATTCGCTCAAGTCGCTGAGACTCGGTGCGCAGGATGACGGTGCCAGCGACCAGTTTGGAACAAAGCCCATTTACTTGGACATGCAAGCTACCACACCTACTGATCCAAGGGTTTTAGACAAGATGTTGGAATTTTATACCGGTTTATACGGGAATCCTCATTCATCCACACATGCTTATGGATGGGAAACCGATAAAGAAGTTGAGAAAGCAAGACAAAGAGTGGCGGATGTGATTGGTGCCGATCCAAAAGAGATTGTATTTACTTCTGGTGCTACAGAATGTAATAATACAGCCATTAAAGGTGTTGCCAGATTTTATGAAAAAACTAAGAAACATATAATAACTACTCAAACAGAACATAAATGTGTTTTGGATTCAGCAAGAAGATTACAAGATGAAGGATTTGATGTCACGTATTTACCTGTTAATGAAGATGGATTGATTAATTTGGAACAATTAGAAAAATCAATTAGAAAAGATACAGCATTGGTTAGTATTATGGCTGTAAATAATGAAATTGGTGTTATTCAACCATTAGAAGAAATTGGTAGAATTTGTCGTAAACATAAAGTATTTTTCCATACTGATGCAGCACAAGCATATGGTAAAATTCCAATTGATGTTAATAAATTTAATATTGATCTTTTATCAATTTCATCTCATAAAATTTATGGACCAATGGGTATTGGTGCATTATATGTTAGAAGAAGACCAAGAGTTAGATTAGAACCACTTATTAATGGTGGTGGTCAAGAACGTGGTTTAAGATCAGGTACATTAGCACCTCCATTAGTTTGTGGATTTGGTGAAGCTGCTCGTTTATTAATTGATGAATATGATAGTGATAAAGCTCATATTACAAAATTATCAAATAAATTGTTGACCAATTTATTAAGTATTGAACATACAACATTGAATGGTAGTGCAAGTCAAAGATATCCTGGATGTGTTAATGTTTCATTTTCTTATATTGAAGGTGAAAGTTTATTAATGGCTTTAAAAGATATTGCATTAAGTAGTGGATCTGCTTGTACTTCTGCAAGTCTTGAACCTTCTTATGTTTTACATGCATTAGGTGCAGATGATGCATCTGCTCATTCTTCAATAAGATTCGGTATTGGTAGATTTACAACTGAAGAAGAAGTCGATTACGTTATTAAAGCAATAACAGAACGTGTTAGTTTCTTAAGAGAATTATCTCCATTATGGGAAATGGTTAAAGAAGGTATTGATTTAAATTCAATTGAATGGTCTGGTCATTAAGTATTTATGTATAATGCTTTTATTTTTTTTTATTATTTTACGTTTACGTTTACGTTTTTTTTTTTTTTGGATTTTGTTTCTCTAATATTATTCTTCATCACTAAGATCAGGATTAATTACACGTAATGGTCCTTCTCTTTGTATATCTGTTGCATCAGGTAATGAACCATCACTAAATCTTCTGTTTGTTCCAGCTTGTGGCTGGGTGTATTGATAATAAGGATGATTATGCTGTTGTTGTTGTCTTTGATTTCTTTGAGGTGGCGGTTGAGGTGGTTGTTGTTGTTGAGGTTGTTGTTGTTGTCGTTGAATTGGTTGTTGTGGTTGTGTGGGTTGTTGGGTTCGTGGAGCCGGTACTGGAGGAACGGCTTGGAAATTGTGGCTGCCCTGTGAGCTAAATGAAGAATTTGGATCTGAATTGTTTGTGGCTGCTCCTGCAGCACCTATACCTGCGGCTGCACCTACACCAGCACCAGCACCACCAGCTGCCGCTGCTGCTAATGCTGCACCGTAGTTATTGGATGGGGGTAAAGTTGGTATGTGACCCGAACCAGAACCGAATGGGCCTCCAATTAAAATAGAACTGTCTCTTCTTAATTCATTTTGTTCAACCATTTCACTAATGTTTCTATCATCTTTGATTTTTTTGTGTCTACGAATCAAGAAGAAGATCAAGAGTGCAATCAATGCCACACCAACGACTGATCCAACCACAATTCCAGCAATGGCGCCTCCTGATATTTTTTTACCCGATGAGGATTTTGCCGTAGATGAGGAAGAGGTGGAGGGGGTGGAGGAGGTGGAGGAGGTGGAGGAGGTGGAGGAAGTGTGTGTGGACGATGCTGTTTTAGTGATGACTGACGTCGTGGCTTTGATCGATGAGGGATCGGTGTGAGTGCTCGACGCAGTCGATGTCGACGAAGGCGATGTCGACGAAGTCGACAATAAAGAACTTGAATCTGATGTGCTCGTGCTCGTGCTTGACGTGCTCGACGCAGTCGATGAAGAACTATGCGTGCTCGACGCAGTCGACGAGCTTGAGCTCGAGCTCGAACTGGAACTGGAGCTCGAACTGGAACTGGAACTGGAACTTGAACTGGAACTCGAACTCGAGCTTGAACTTGAACTCGAGCTAGAACTGGAACTAGAACTCGAGCTGACGCTCGAGCTCGAATCTGAGACAACAGATGCTTCAGCAGTGTCAGCATACACGGCGTAATAACCATTTCCACCACAATTTTCCATTGGGTACCCACTACATGATGATTCACAATTTGAATCACTGACTTTATTTGATGTTGAGCTTGTTATTTCATCTCCACAAGCACAACCTTTTGAATTTATGAGTGCGGCGACAGGTTTCCCATCACCTGAGCATTGCTGTTTACAATATGAAACAGACTGGTATAAATAGTCTTCGGAACTCGATAAGAGTCCTGAATATGCAGATTGTTTGTAACATCCCTGATACGAATATGAAAAATCAGCCAATGATGAATTCACTAAGGATAACAGTAATATGCTAATTGTTACCGTAGAAGTTATGGGACTCGTCACCATCGTACCCCGTTTGCCCATATCGTTCAATAAAGATATAAAATATAGGAAAAAATGTACCTTTGTATTTGCTTGTATTGATTTATTTGTTTTGTTTTCGAGATCTAAAAGTGAAAATATAAGCTTTTTTTTCTTGACCGCCTCGTGATTGAAAAAATAACACGAAACGGTGTTTTAAATGATGAGGGGGAGTTTAAAGTGCGCGCGCAAGGCGCGCACTCGTTAGACTCGCGCGTTGCTACAAACCCGCACACACACCGCGTATCAGTTACTCTCAATTACTGTTAGTTACTCCCCGCCCGCGCGCATTTTACCACGGCTCTGAACTCTACATTGATTAACTTTTAAACAGTAAATAAAACAAAATATCGCGTTTTTACCTGTAATAAGATAGAATGAGTTATATATAGGTAAAAGAAAAAAAGTAAGAAAGAGAGAAATAAAGAGAGATAAAAAAGATTTGTGATTGAGGGATGGAAAAGATTAAGCCTTGATATCGTGGTGAACTGGTAAGATATCTTCGATTGTTTCATCACTGTATTTAAGATCTTGTTCAAGAGGGGTAGTTTCTTCAACTTTATACCAAATAACAGGTAATGCAATGACTAAAGAAGCACCTAATAAACCCCATGAAGATCCAAACATTGTAAGATGACTTTTACCCATATCATCCAATCTCCAAGCAATTGCAGCACCAGCACTTTGTAAACCTTTGTAAAAACCAGCATAAATAGCAGCTTTTCTTGCATTATTAGTTAATGCACCCATTAACCAATAAGCATAACATTGCCAAACAGCATCGAAGAATCCATAAAACATGTATAAAAACATTGGACCAATATATCTTCCTTCTTTAAAATCAATTGGTGTTGCATCAGCTAATTGACCATCAGTATTATGAGATCTTGCGAAATCTAAACCACAACCCCAAATAATATGAACACATGCAAATACAAATACAAATCCAACTAAAGCTCTTGTACGTCTTTGAATCTTAAAAAATGGTAAATCTGTAATAAGACCAACGACTAAAGCACCAAACATTTGCATAAGCCAAAATAATAATGAATTTAAAGATCTTGTTCTAATGTTAAACCAGCCAACATTAAAATCACTTTGTTCATAAGTATAAAACCAATTTGATGCGAAAAACATTGGGAATAAAGCAACAATCCATGGTTCTTTCTTTAAAACGAGGAATAATTCCAATAATTCTGTTTTAAGAGTTGGATTTTTTTGAGTAATAATTTTTGAACCATTTGATCTTCTAACTTTATCAACAGGTAATAAGAAACAAGCAACCACAGCACCTAAGAAAGTTAAAACGATAAATGCAACATAAGTACCATCATCAACAGATGTTGAATTATTATGAATATTTCTTGCTAATGGAATTGAAGATCCAATAACTGCACCAACATTGAAAATTGCCCAAAACATAAAGAAAAATCTACCCTTTGTTGATTCAGTTGGGTAAGTCATTAAGATTGTACCTTGAGCAGCCCAAAGACATGCAGCAGTAACACCTAAGAATGCACCTGCAAAAATACAAAATCCAGCATTTTCAGTATGATAATAACATAAAAATGAAGCAACATATAAACAATAACCTGAACCACCAAATGCTAAAGTATATCTTAAACCAAAAGTATTACAGATTGTACCTGAAAAGAAACCTAAAGTGGCAAAAGTACAGTTTAAAGCGATATTTGCCTTATCAGCCAATGAAGCATCTTTTAAACCTGCACCACCGATACCACTAAGGGCGTTAAACATACCAGGACATAAGAAACACACAAATGAAACTAAGAGCATTTGCACAATGGCAGATGAATATGGAGGAATGAATGGGATAAGTTTTTTATCGTACCAGCCGTTGATCTCAGCAGTGGCTGAGCTGTGGGTAGGGAGCACTTCACCTTCATCTCTAGTGAGCACAGTAACGGGTTTTTCATCGCTGAGAGAGTTGGAATTGGGAGTTGCCGACCCAAGAGATTTCTGGTCTTGACTCATTGGATGGGATGGGAGGGGTTATTATTGATGAGGGAAGAAGAAGAGGGATGGATGGCCAAGTGGGAGGAGGCAAGTTGAATGGAACCCCACAGAGCAAGGGCAGTTGAGCTGGTTTAAATAAATAGCCAACAGGTCGGGGTCGGGGTGGTAACCTGGGGCCATACACAGAGAGACACAGATAGGTGTAGAAAGCCAAAAATCGAAAATGAATAGGGGTAGTATTTCTGGGCGGGCCAGATAGGAAAAATGTAACATCTCATCTGTCAACGCTGAGATCACAATCTCTGTGCGAGAAGAGCGCGGGTGCCGGTACGCGGGCGCGCACTTCTGGGGGTCCAAGCCCGCGCGTGGGTGGGGCGCCCGCCAAGTGCGCGCGCGCTCGCGTAGTTCGTGGTTTCGCAAACTTTCGCGGGTGGGGGAGTTTCTGGTTTGTGGTTTGTGGTTTGTGGTTTTCCCGGCCGACCAGTTTCGCAGACTTAATAGATTCAGATTTGTGATTTGGGGTTTTGGGCTCTTCGGATTTTCTGACCCTGCGAGGTGACAATTTCTGTTTTTCCCTGCTCGATTTGGCTCGCAAGCGACTTCCAACTGGCCGGGGTCTTGCTTTTTTGCTTTCTTGTGCTGTTTTGTTCACCGCGCTTGCGGGGAGGCTGCTGCTCCTGGGCCACCTGGGTCACCTGGGCCACCTGGGTCAGCCCTGGGTTCAGGGTCGGTCGTGTGCGCCAGTCTGCGTGCACAGGGCTGCGTGCACAAGTCTGCGTGCGGTGTTATGTTACAGTTCACACCAGAGGTCGTATCCCACTGCCCCGCCATTAAACACAGCAAGCTCTACACTACAGCGTAGAACGCTCTACGCACTGTTTACCTGGCTTAGCTCAGCTCAGGCCAGCTCAGGCCAGCTCAAGTCAGCTCAGCTAGTTCCCGCTTAGCTCAGCACACGGCATCTTATCTTCAACCTCGAATACGACACGAATTACTCCGAGATCTGAGACATTATATTGTGCCACCTGCTGTCAAAGCTTGTGCTACCCTTATCGGATAGTCTGCCTCGGGTCTGTTACATGCTCGTGGGTTGCAATTGAGTGCAGATAATCGATTCACCGAGAACTGCTCTCTCTCTGCGTTTGTCTTGCTTAAACAGCCGCTCGCTCGATCGCTCAATCGCACATTTGTATCGCACATTTGTAACGCGGCGACAATTAAATCCTAGAACAGAGCACAATCTTCCGTACGTTACATCCATCTTTGATACCTTTTGTACAATCAACTCACTGATAATTAAGTCTCGCTTAATCTATTGTGGTAATTATCACGTGAATTCAACCTTTTCTCTTGTGGAGATCACCGTAATTTTGTGATCATTGATGATTGTTTAATTAATCGCTGCAGTTTACGAAAGCGCATACATAGAAACGAGAACAAGAACAATAAGCAATAAAAAAACGGCTGGGCTGATCCATGCAAGTGGTTAGCCGTAGCTGGGTGGGCAGCCATCGATCACCACCCCCCACGGCAGCGGAATGACGATAATGGCAGTGAGAGTCTGAGAATCTGAGAATCTGAGAAACTAACAAAATACAGGGTCGTGCGGCAAGCGAGTGGGTGGCGGATTGGGGGTTGCGCCTTAGCTTACAAGTGGGTGGGTGGGGGTACGGGACGATCTTCGCTGGTGTTGTTCAGTGATCGCATTCTCTCTACTGCAGAGTCTTTCCCATTGATTAATCCACAAGTTCATCAATCAATCAGTTCATAAATTCATCAATTCATCAATGTCTGTCGATTGTGGTCTTTGTGACTTTGTGTCTGTTTGATCATAAGGTTATCATCCAAGGCAATCGATAACAGATTAGAGACAAAAACAAACAGGAAATTATCTCTAATCTGGTCATTGGGGCTAATCGCGCCAGCCACCCGATTCGGAAGGTGGTAGTCGGACCTGCAATGTTACCAGGGTCGATTCAATCAATGTAACACATTATCTTAATTGCAACCTTTTCCACTAAATTTGTTGCTGGATTTATTCAATTTTATGGGGTTTATCACTACCAATATGCAAAAGTGTACTTACTTAATTATATTTATGTATTTAATTAGTAAATTTGTCTAACTCGTACGCGCATACGGAACAAGGTCATTGTGGGGAAATTAAGCTTACTAGCATTTCACTCTTGATTTAACCAATTTGTGGGGGAACTTTACTTACTTCAAGTGGGGTGGGTTTTCCTTTATTTCTTATTAAACCTGTATACATATACATAAGAGCAAATTAACAAACTGACAAAAAAAAAACACTTACAAAAACAAACAAAATAATAATTATATCTAGCATGCACAAGAGCCATAAGAGTCTCCATCAACATGAATATTGACGGCATCAGTATAGTCGTCTCCGAATTCAGAATTTTCTTCTTGTTGTAAAGCGTTTCTAGCGACAACATCGAATGCTTGTTCTACATTCACGGCTTCTTTTGCACTTGTTTCAAAATATGGTAAATTTCCAAGACTTTGACTTAAAGCTTGAGCTTTTTTCGAACTTATTAATCTTTTATTCTCTTCAACATCGATTTTATTACCGATTATCACAAATGGGAAATTATCAGGATCTTTAATATTTGCTTGTATTAAGAATTCATCTCTCCAAGATTGTAAATTTTCAAAAGATTTAACATTTGTCACATCATATACCAAGACACAACAATCTGAACCCCTATAAAAGGCAACACCCAAACTCTGGAATCTTTCCTGCCCTGCAGTATCCCATATCTGCAACGTAACGTTCTTATCATCAATTACAAGCTCTTTAGGCAAAAAATCGGCCCCAATAGTAGCCTTGTACTGCTGGCTAAACTTGCCATTCACAAATTGCTGTAGCAAAGATGTCTTGCCCACGGCCGAATCCCCAAGGATGATCACTTTCAATATCGTCTTCCTCCTGCTCGCCATTCTCTAATTGATTCGTCTATTGATGACAACCCAGTGACAATCAGTGGCAATCAGTAGCAAGTTGCACCTTTGTTGTGTTATATTGCCTTGTGGGCCTTAATCTCTCAGTGAGGCCTCCTCTTTCTCTGGCCGCGCCCCAGCCGGGTAACCTTTCTGAAGATTATGTCAGCAGATTGTAAAACTTCCACCCGTGCACCTTGGCTGTCTCTCTATCTTCTCAACCCGTGCACCTCTGTGAAAAACAACCGTACACCCCTGGGCGACTACCCAAAACGGCTAAAGAACATCACCACAGCTGATTGTTGCCCGTAGCTAATTCCGCACATACAGAAAACCAAACCTTCTGTATGCCGTTTTGTTCAACTGTCTTTGTTTAACAAGGCTCCCGTTCGCTGTCTCTTGCACTCTCTTGTTGGCCCAATCCGCCTCTATCCGCCTACTCCACACACTCCTCCGCCTCCCTGGACTTCTCTTTCTCTCCCACTCTTTCATTCCACTGCACAGTTCCCTTGTCCCCTTGTTAGCTTGACCCCCGCCCCCCCCTGGCTAGACTTATTTTTTTTTTTCTTGTTCCATACAACCAAACATGAGTCTTGTGTCGAGGCAGCAACTGGCCCAGAACCAGCTGCAGCTCAAGGCCCTCGATCAGAAGCAGCAGCAGAACCAGACCAAGAGCTTCACCTCCCAGAGGTCGGCTCAGGAAGCCGCCGCAAGCCTGAGAGACAAATCCTCCAAGTCTCGCAATGCCCAACAGCAGCAGCAACAGCAGCAACAACAACAGCAACAGCAACAGCATAGAGACCCATCAGACCCATTGGCCATTCTCATGCCCACGAATGCAAACCCAACCGATGTTCTGGCTGCCAGATTCGGCTCTTGGAGAACCATCATCAGAAGTCTGGTGGTGTACTTAAGAGAAACCGTTTCTGTTCACGAAGAAATTATTCGCCAGCAAATTAGATTGCATCATGCCATCACATTCCCCATGCCTGCTCAAGGTCTAGATGGTGAATATTACCAGCCCGTCAAAGTGGGTAATGGTGGTGGTGGCAATGGTGATGGTACCGTTAAAGGTAATCAACAAGCAACCCAAACTTCATTCGATGATTTTCAATTGGCTCAAAAGAATTTTGTTCCCTTGGGTAATGGCTCAATTCAGGATTTACCAACCATCTTGTACCAATATCATTCCAATTCTGCTGTATTGGCACAAACAACAGTTAGAGAATTAAATTTAACAATTATTCCAAGATTAGAAGAATTAAGAAGAGATTTATTGGTAAAAATTAAAGAAATTAAAGGACTTCAATCAGATTTTAAAAATACTGTTACAAAAGAACAACATCAAACAAAATTAGAATTAACAAATTTTAATCAATCTGTTGATTATGCAAAACATGATCCATCACATCTTTTACCTAAAAATGATCCATATCTTTTAAAATTACAATTAAATAGACAAATTAGAAGACAATTAACAGAAGAAAATTATCTTCATGAAGCTTTTAATAATTTACAAAGTTCTGGTAAAGAATTAGAAAAAGTTGTTTATATTGAAGTTCAAACTGCTTTAACAGTTTTTGCAAAATTATTAGGTCAACAAGCTCAAAATGTTTTTGATGGATTAATTTCAAAATTAGATGTTAGTATATTAGCAAAAGATCCACAATTTGAATGGGATGCATTTGTGGCAAAAGATCCAAATTTTATTGATCAAAATTTACCTTTAAGACATTTAAGTGAAATTATTTATTCACATCAATCAGATCCATTAACATTTGAAATTAGATCAGGATTTTTAGAAAGAAAATCAAAATATCTTAAATCATATTCAAGAAGTTGGTATGTTTTAACACCAACTTTTTTACATGAATTTAAAACTGCTGATCGTAAAAGAGATCCAATTCCAATAATGTCTTTAAGTCTTGATGATTGTCAAGTTTCTGAACATCAAAGAAAAGATGAATCATCACCTGATTCTCCTCATAAATTTGTTTTATTAACAAAACAAAAAAATGGTTTAATTCATAAAGCTCATAAATGGGTATTTAGAGCTGAAAGTTATGAATTAATGATTTCTTGGTATAATGATGTTAAAAGATTAACTTCATTACCAACACCTTCTGCAAGATCAATTATTGCTTCAGAACGTAGAAAACAACAACAAAGATTATCAAGTATTAATTCTGATCAAGCATCTTCATTAGCTAAAAGTTATGTGAAAAAGAGATCATCAAATAGACATAGTAATAATGGTATTAGTGGTGGTGGTGGTGGTGGTGATGCAAATAGTAGTATTATTGGTAATACTACCACTGCTTCATTAAGATCCAGTATTGTTCAACAAGATACAACAACAACAACTTTACAACCTATCTCAGCTATTGTTCGTTCACCTCCAGAAAGTTATAACGTTCAAGGTGATACAACTTCAACAATTTTATCATTACCAAATCAACCTTCTCAAACTGCTTTTTATCCTGAAAATCATGAAGAAGATTTAAATGATCATAATGAAGACGTTTTGGAACAACCACATGATATTGCATTACTTTCTAATGGAATCAACCATCATGATGAAATTCAAGATACAACTCTTGATACCACTACAAATGGAAATACTTCAGCAAGTGCCACAAACAACACCCAATATGCAAATGATCATAGATACCCACCAATTTTGCCACAAAATGAAGAATCTATTGCAAATGGTAATACATCAACCGTTTACGTTGGTGCTAAAAAAGTAGAATTACCAACGATAAACCAAAATTACCACTCACATCAACAACAATCAGCAGATGTCTCTAATGATGACTCAATATCTCTTGAAGTGCCCAGAAAGGAAACACAATCTGGTGTTTAAATTCATTTTTTATTTCCTTCAGCCATTATTACCAGCGTATTCTTCGTTCTTCGTTTCTTCGTTCTTCGTTTCTCTTTGTTAGTTTCTCCTTGTTAGTTTCTCTTTGTTAGTTTCTCTTTGTCAGTTTCTCCCGTTGTCTTCGTATCTTTCTCTTTCTCTACTCCTCTTTATTCTTCTTCTTCCTTCTCTTGTTCTCCCAATTATGTTTCAACTATATATGGCATCCTAAAATATTATATCGATTAGCTAAGCGCTCTCCAGTGGTGATTTTTCTCTTCTTCGAGATAAGATCAATGACAAATTTGGGGTTAGGAGATCTCCGAAGTGCTGTTTCTTCGGTGTTTTCTTCTTTCTCTTTCTTCTCTCTCTGTCTCTTCTCCATGGTAAAGCAGCAGCCATTGATCATGGGTGTGGACGCGGTAGTCAATGGTAAGAAGTACGCCTTCCCATCTCCTGTGCCGGATAAAGTTCCCTTCTATAATACTGCTAGCTTCAGGTACAGTTTTTCAACTGCAGTTTTTGGATTTTTGATAATTTTATGGTTATTTTACAAATCTTTATTGGCTTTTGTGAATCGATTTTTCACCGTTCCAGGAAATGAGTATCGTGAAGTGATTGAGCAAGCTGTCAATAGCTCTAATGGGGTGTTACAGAAATCCTATATAGGTATTAAGAGAGCGAGTTATAGAAGAAGGTTGATTTTGGGATCGGCAAAACCCGAATTATACTCTACGATGCCATTGAATACAAAAGAAGATACAGATAGTAGCAATTCGGTGTATAGTAGTTACTTACGAGTAGCAGAAGTCGATAGAGTCGACAAAGAGGTCTTCCTAAAGAATATCTTGCCGCGCCAACCTATTGACCCACAACGTAAATTACTCTTTGGATTTTTCCATCCTTATAGTGATGCCAATGGTGGTGGTGAAAGAGTTCTTTGGGAAGCCGTGTTCGAAACTTTATTGGCTAGTGATAAAAACGTTGCTGTCATCTATACATTCACAGCGACAAACCAAACATCTGTCAGTTCATTGCTTAATTCCGTTAAAGATACTTTTGGATTGGATTTCTCTGAGAATCATGAACGTATTGTTTTCATCCAATTGAATAACAAATATAAATGGATATTGGATGGGTCTAGTTATAAGAGATTCACTATTGTTGGTCAAGCAATCGGTTCTTTGATCGTGGCCATTTGGTCTTTTTATCAATTGACTCCAGATATCTTTATTGATACAATGGGTCTACCATTCTCATACCCATTCGTCAATCTTTTCGTTAAAATACCAGTCATAAGTTATGTGCATTACCCATTGATCTCTTCGGATATGTTGGGTAAATTGAAGCTTTACAATCCTTTCCAATTGGTCAAATACGGATATTGGACTTTCATGAAATGGCTGTATGCTTTTTCTGCTAGTTTTGTCGATATTGCACTTTGTAATTCGACATGGACGCATAACCATTTACTCGATGTTTGGAAGTTCAACGAATATAACGAACCAACTATTTTATATCCACCAACGGGTATAGACGAATCCTCAATTGATAGAACAAAGGAAAAAAAGAGACAAATCGTTTATTTGGCCCAATTCAGACCTGAAAAACGCCATGATTTGGTTTTAAGAGATTATTCTAAATACTTGAAAAACTCCCAAAATCCATATAATTTAGTTTTCATTGGATCAACCAGAACAGAAAAGGATAAACAAAACGTTATCTTATTACAGGAATTAGCACGTTCATTACAAATTGAATCCAAAGTCAAATTCATCCTTAATTCCTCCAGAGACCAAGTCGACGAGTACTTGCAAACCAGTGAGTTGGGCATCAATGCCATGTGGAATGAGCATTTCGGTATCACGGTCGTTGAATATTTATTGAATGGAATAATCCCAATTTGTCACGCAAGTGCAGGACCTTTGCAGGACATTGTGGTTCCATACGATTCCAAAACAGATACTGTACTTCCGCCAGGATCTACACAAAGCGACACAAATACAGGCTTCTTCTTCAAAGACAGATCGGATCCAGATTATAAATCAAATACCACTTTCCCCACATTGAGTGAAGCTCTGCTGACTCTGGACACCTTGCCTGAGTCCCAAAAGACAGAAATCAGGAACAGGGGAGTGGCTGTCGCCAAGAAGAAGTTCGGAAGATCGGTCTTTGCAGACCAATGGCAAAAACTGGTCGTTTTCGCCACTGCTTTGGAGCAGTACAAGCGTGGTTCAAAGGGCAAAGTTGAGAGTGTATACTGAAATATAATGTAAAGTGCGCGACGATCGGCGCGTCGGGCGGCTTAATTATGAAGAAAAAAATATTCAAATCGCTATAGGGGAAAAAAATTTTTTTTTTTTTTTTCTTAATGCTATGTATGTAGATCTTGTAGATCTTAATTAGTGCTAGTTTACCAGGTTGTGCTTGATTTAATTACGAGGAATTGGCAAGATGTCTAGCAACGTAGAGAACAAGCTGGAAGGCAACCCGGAGGTGCTGCTGAAGAAGAGAAAGAATGCCGACAGGTTACGTCTGGAGAAGCAGGAGCAGGCTAGGAAAAGACAAGAAGAGTACAGGCGTAAGAAACAAGCCAAT
This sequence comes from Wenyingozyma succiphila, assembly GCA_001599255.1. NCBI lineage: Eukaryota > Fungi > Ascomycota > Pichiomycetes > Pichiales > Pichiaceae > Wenyingozyma > Wenyingozyma succiphila. Next base: position 43,323 of record BCGL01000008.1, read on the forward strand.
AGAAAATCTAAATTCATAAGAGCAGAGACCTTGGTAGCCAAGCACAGAGCCAGTGAGAGGGAAAAATACAGGATAAAGCGTTCTGTGGAAGCAGAAGGTCTTACGAAGGATTTAGGCGCAGATGAAGGGTCGAAACTGGAATTTGTCGTGAGGGTACCCGGTCCACATGGTGCAAGAATTCCATCTAAAGCATTCAAAGTTTTGAGGTTGTTAAGGTTAGAGCATATTTATACCGGTGTTTTCATCAAGTCCAACGCCACCATAAGACCATTACTCAAATTGATCTCTCCGTACATAGTATTAGGACAGCCTTCATTATCCACTGTTCGTAACTTGGTGCAGAAAAGGGCTAAAATCAGAGACCCCATCACCGGGAACGTGACTGCTTTGAACGACAACAACATCGTTGAAGAGAAATTGGGTGAGGAATACGGAATCATCTGTATCGAAGACATCATCCACGAGATTGCCTCACTGGGTGAAGGCTTCAAAGCCTCAGTTGCATTTGTAGAACCTTTCGAACTCACACCTCCTGTCAACGGTTGGGGTCCTCTCAGCAAACTGAAAAGGCTCGAACTGAGAGAAGAGAAATCTGCTCAAAAGGTGAACAACTCCGGTAAGGCGCCATTGGTAGAGATAGACATTGACCAGTTCATCTCAGAGCAGGTCTAAATAATTAAGAATTCACTATTTACTTACATACATATTATATTATCACTGTACAGTACACTTAAAGCGAATTTCCCATACTCCGCAACCGGAGCTTTTGCATGGCCTGAACCGGAAATGTCAACCCTCACGGGAAAAAAAAAAGGTGTGTCGAGAATTGGAACACTGAAAAGTTGGGGATAGATATAATATAATGGGCTGACTGCACTGCACTGCTCTGCTCTGTTCTTTGTTCTGTTTAGTTTTGCTATCACGTACAGTATGTCTAAAACCATTGTGTTGTTGCCAGGTGACCACGTTGGGCCTGAAGTCGTTGACGAGGCCGTCAAAGTTCTGAACGCCATCTCTGAGGCTAAGCCAGAGATCAAATTCGACTTCCAACACCATTTGATTGGTGGTGCATCTATCGATGCCACTGGAGAGCCCTTGGCTGATGAAGCCCTGGCAGCTGCTAAAGCAGCAGACGCCGTGTTATTGGGAGCTGTCGGTGGTCCTAAATGGGGTGCTGGAAGTGCCGTCAGACCAGAACAAGGTTTGTTGAAGATCAGAAAAGAACTTAACCTTTATGCTAATTTAAGACCTTGTAATTTCGCAAGTGACTCATTATTGGATCTTTCACCATTGAAAAAAGAAATCGTGAAAGGTACAGATTTCATCGTTGTCAGAGAACTGGTTGGTGGTATATATTTCGGAGAAAGAAAAGAAGATGATGGTTCTGGATTCGCCAGTGATACCGAAGCTTATTCTGTTCCTGAAGTTCAAAGAATCACTAGAATGGCTGCATTCATTGCATTGCAGAGTAATCCACCATTACCTGTTTGGTCTTTGGATAAGGCTAATGTCTTGGCTTCTTCAAGACTATGGAGAAAAACAGTTGAAGCTACAATCAAGAATGAATTCCCTCAATTGACTTTACAACATCAATTGATCGATTCTGCTGCCATGATCTTGGTCAAGAGCCCAACTCAATTGAACGGTGTCATTATCACAAACAATATCTTTGGTGATATCATCTCTGATGAAGCATCGGTGATTCCTGGTTCTTTAGGTTTATTGCCCTCTGCTTCATTGGCTTCTTTACCAGATACAAACAAAGCCTTTGGTTTGTATGAACCATGTCATGGATCAGCTCCAGACTTGGACAAGGGTAAAGTCAACCCAGTTGCAACAATCTTGTCTGCTGCCCTCATGTTGAAACTATCCTTGGACTTGGTTGAAGAGGCTAAAATAGTCGAAAAAGCTGTTTCTAATGTCTTGGATGCTGGTATTAGAACCGGTGATCTCGGTGGTAAAAACTCAACTACAGAAGTTGGTGATGCTATTGCTGCTGAAGTTAAGAAGTTATTATCATAATCATAATCATTTTAAATATATACATATGTATAGTTATTTAAATTTACTGTCATAAAGAAATATAAAAATTAAAAAATAAAAAAAATATTTTTKTTKTTGTTKTTTTTTTTTTTTTTTTGTTAGTCTCATTCAAGTCAGTCATTTTAATACAAGGTTAGTACTTACCGAACCTGCAGAGCACATTATGCCGGTGGGCCAGCAGACAACCATATAGTGAACAACGATCCCACGCTCTTATTTGTAAATTCTCATGATGAGCAGAATCATCCGATCAGCCTTTGATATGTTTGAAAGCAACATGCCAGTCAGAGGAAGCCGAGAAAGTATTATGATTCGGAATTTTTTGAACAACATTGGTGCTGGACAAATTCACCAACGTTGAACTATCCTAATCTTTTGTCAGTAGATCTCATCAATACCTGCTCTATGCACTTGTTATCACGGGCTCTAAACAGCGAGGTGAAGTGAATTGCTTCAGTTCTGGACTTCGACAGTTGGGGATTTTTTAGAGGCAAAACCTAGGCGCCAACAACCTCAGTGTATCTATTCTTGCGTAGGGACAGTGTAGACGAACAGGTTATGACCGCGCTCAATATAGCTAGAGCCAAAAGCTTCTGGTGGTTTAACTAACCCCACAATGTAATAGATCGTAGAAGGTGGACATGTTTTGCCATTACCAAAAAATTGACAACCCTAACCGCCGACTCAACAGCGAGAAGCAAAACCTCCACCAGTTCTGGACTCCCAATGAAGAACAACAATGCTGGAAACTTCCAATCCTTATTGGTATGCGACTGGCTCTGTTATACTTCCCACATCCGTCATCGAGTGGACAGTCCAAATTGAAACGCTCATACGGGAACCCAAAGTAAGGGCGTTAGAGAGATACCATACTTAGCGCTTGATGGCAGTAACATCCCAATTGCTCTGTTGCTAGGCGATGTTCTGCGCAAGTACCAAAGCATGGAAGGAAACACTATTGCTTGCTACCTACCCACATGAGCACAATGCCACACTATCAAGCCCGGGGCGTCCCGAAGAAAGAAGAAAAGAGAACCAAGACCATCACAAAGTGTTTGGGACAGCCCTCTTAGCGCTTTTAAGTGTTTACAATTTCCCTATTTGCGACTTCGTGATGTCTGAAGGTACAACACCCGTGCACTCGGAGAAAGAAGAAGAAGAAAAAGGTAGTCAGAAAAGTAAGGTGCACGGGTGTATTATAGATACTTTATAGTGCACGGGTGTATGTGTTGTGCTTTCTGATGTGCACGGATGTATTACATGTTCCCCGTTGTGCACGGGTGTGTTCCTTATGCTTCTATGATTTGTACGTCCTTTTGATCACGTGTTTCACTCACCATAAAATGCAAATAATAATTTTAACCTTTTAACACTAAAATATAGGGTTTCAAGATGCTCTAAGCGAAAGGAGTTTTAACCCGCCAATTAAGCAGCCAAAACCCCATAAATGAAAGCAGACAACTATTCAACTATTTGCATGCTATGTTATATGTTTTACACATCACCTCATATGAATAGTTGTTAACCCACTTGTCTTCTTATCATTCTTGTCTATATTATCGCTATATGAAGAGTGTCATTTGACATTCATTCGCATTCAAAATATTCGCTACATACTGTATTAGAAGTACAACTTCTGATTATCTAATAATTTTAATAAGTATTTATTCACATATCATTGATCTCTATTAAATAGCTTAATTCTCAGAATCTTGATAGTTAAGTTTATTCACTCATATATTCACTCTAGAGTATACTGAGGAGATTACCTAAGAGAAGCTCAGATAGACTCAAAGACGTGCAAACATATTATAAATAAAATCTTATTTAATCAAACTTAGACGCCAAGTTTAGGTAAGAAGGAAATCACCAAAATTCTTCCCGAAAGGATGTCATGCGAGCCAGAACAAAGACCACAAACTGGTTCTCAATTACTACTCCAAGGTCAACAATCTACATCAGATATCGCAATTTCAAAAAGAGATGATGAATTAAAAGAGTTCTTAAAGACAATAGGCGACGAATTAGAAGAAAGAGAAAAGAGAAGAGAGGCTGCTCAAAAGAAAACGCTTGACAACATTTCTAACTCTCTCAATTACTTGATCAAACAATACAAGGGCGCAAACAGTCGTTTGAACGCACTTGAAAAATCGCAAAACCCGAAGACAGTCGAAAATTTGCAAGCTCAAACAGAGTTTCTTGCTGGAGAAGAAGGAAAAATCGGAAAGGCAATTGAAAAATTGAAAGATGCAGAAGAACAAGACGTCAATTTAATTCAATGGTCAAAGAACCAAGCTGACAAAACAATCAAAGAAACTGAAGATAGGGAAATAACCATGGCAGGGCAAATTGAAGAAATACAGAAGCAATTGAAAAATCTTCATTCAAAGGGACTTCAACAATCTGCAAGTGAAACAGCAGTTAATGTAACCCCACATGAACGTACCAAAGACGAACTTCTAAAAATCGTTCACCAATTTTTCCCATTAATCGATATTACAGACACCGAATACTATAAATCAGATCACAGAATGCATCACGTCAATCCAAAATTTTATGATCTAACAAATTACCAGGAGCTATATGAGAATATTACAAGACTAATGAGCAACTTTACCACACAAAAGATTCCCAAACAGTATTGGGCATGTGAACTCACTGCTAACTATCTTGCACCCAAAGATTTTAGACGTGCATCCCTCTTCACTATATGGAGTGATCTAATCGCTCATTTATTTGTGAATTTCAATGAACTCGATTTTAGCACCAAGATTCAAGTTACGGCATGGAAATGGGAATTCAATAATCACACCTCCTTAAAGGATCAAGTTACAGAATGGATGGAGAGTTTTAATCCCTACTATCCAGGAGTCAAATTCTTTAGTCAAGCAAAAAATATATTGATAAAGATTCACAGGTTGCATTTGTTCTGCACACCTAACATTGCGGCAACCAATCAAGAAGCACTCTTACTTTGGGCACGAACTGCATTTGAAAATGTCACCAATGTCAGATACCGAGACATCAATAACTACTTAGCCCCCAACAATCAATCTCATTCAATCGCTAATCACATAATTACTTACGACGAACACATCATTGATGAGAATCCCGAGAATAATTTGCAACTGGCTAACACCTCCAGATTTTCTACGAATTCAAAGAAAACCTCTGGGCATCGCTCTCGAGTTTCGAAGCCAGCAAAAGTTGGACATATCAAGAACACAAACTCTTTCGCCAAGCACACAGGTCAACTTCCCAACAAGCCTAACAAGAATTACAATTCATACATGTCCTACTGCAAGAATAGTATCAAGACATGTCCTATTTGCAGTAAAATATCCGAAATTAACACCCTTTTGCACCAGGGACATGCATTTTCAGGAATTCATGCAATCGAAACCGAATACTGTGAACATCAAGCTTTGGAAGCCCCTGCAGAGGAAGAAAATACTCTTCAATTTGCAGAAATCACTGATGATGATGATGATGATAATGGTAACTCGAGCCCTAGCAGTTCAGGAACTGAATCTGAAAGTGATGGTAACAACTATCCTATTTGATTCCTGAGCTGATGCAAATTTTATCATGACAAGTAACTATAAAAAAATATCACATTACTTAACATTACATGATGAAAGAGAGTTATCAAACCCAGTGATAGTTAAACCAGCTTTTGGAGAACAAAAGACTACTTCGCAATCACATTTCGCTACACTCAATTGGGAACACAATCTCAATTACACGGGATGGTTTCTATGGATACCATACAATACCTTAAAGATTATTTTAGGTAAACCCGCTTTGCATATTTTGAACTACAATACTAAACCTGATGGCACTGAAAGTATCACACTAAACAACAAAACATTGATATTGCCAAGAAAGTTCAAAACCACTATCGCTATACCAAATTTTATTATAGCTATTAACAGTAAGTATTATAAAAAATTACAAAATAAATAAGATATTTTTGTTGTTGTTTTTCTTTGTTAGTCTCATTCAGTCAGTCATTTTAGTGCAAAACTAGTACTTACCGAACCTGTAGAGCACATTATGCCGGAGAGTCAGCAGACAACCATATAGTGGACAACGATCTCACGCTCTTATTTGTAAATTCTCATGATGTGTAGAATCAACCGATCAGCCTTTGATATGTTTGAAAGCAACATGCCAGTCAGAGGAAGCCGAGAAAGTGTTGTGATTCGGAATTTGTTGCCTTGGTGCGTCGACAACACCAAGGCCGGACAATCCTAATCTGTTGTCAGTAGATCTCAACAACACCTTCTCTGTGCGCTGGCTAAGCGCGGGTCTTCACAAGGTCACAATAGCGAGGTGAAGTGAATTGCTTCGGTTCTGGACTTCGGCTGTAGGGGATTTTTTAGAGGCAAAACCTAGGCGCCAACAACTTCAGTATCTATTCTTGCGTAGGGACAGTGTAGACGAACAGGTTATGACCGCGCTCAATGTAGCTAGAGCCAAAAGCTTCTGGTGGTTTAACTCACCCCACAATGTAATAGATAGTAGAAGGTGGACATGTTTTGCCTTTACCAAAAAATTGACAACCCTTACCGCCGACTCAACAGCGAGAAACAAAAACTCCACCAGCGCTGGACTCTCGTTGAAGAACGACAGCACACGAACTTCCAATCCTCTGGGATGCGACGGCTCTGTTATACTTCCCACATCCGTCATCGAGTGGACAGTCCGAATTGAAACGCACACATTTGAATCCCAAAGTAAGGGCGTTAGAGAGATACCATACTTAGCGCTTGATGGCAGTAACATCCCAATTGCTCTGTTGCTAGGCGATGTTCTGCGCAAGTACCAAAGCATGGAAGGAAACACTATTGCTTGCTACGTCCTCACGTGAGCACAATGTCACACTATCAAGCCCGGGGCGTCCCAAAGAAAGAAGAAAAGAGAATCAAGACCATCACAAAATGTTTGGGACAGCCCTCTTAGCGCCTTTAAACTAAGTGTTTACAATTTCCCTATTTGCGACTTCGTGATGTTTGGAGATAACACACCCGTGCACTGAGAAAAAGAAGAAGCAAAAGAACTACTAATTGGGTTTCGGTGCACGGATTTGTGAGCCAAGAATTCACTGGTGCACGGGTTTTAATGTAAATAACTTCTGGTGCACAGATGTAAATTGAAAGAGGGCAAATTTTCGAGCATATTCTGTAGTGTGAGGTAGAAAAGGATTGAATGACAAATGTAAAGGATATACAAGGCAACAAGAGGTGTTTTCTTTCTGTATCACTGTTGTTGATCAGGTTTTATCTTACCATCCATCCTATCATCATCGACACATGGCATTTGCAGCAGCTGTGAGCAATGGGAGCAACGGTAGGGCACCAAGAGGTCTCAATCTCAACGTTACGTTGGCATGTCCGGAATGTAAGGTGTATCCTCCTGAATTGATGGAAAGGCATAGTGAAGGCGATATTGTTTGTGCTTTATGTGGGCTCGTTCTGTGCGATAAGGTTATAGATATGAGGTCCGAATGGAGAACTTTCAACAACGATGATCATAACGGGGATGATCCATCGCGTGTTGGTGAGGCCACAAATGATGCACTCGATATTGACCAATTGTCTACCGTGATAGGAGGTGGTGGTGATCGAAATAGAGCTGCCAGGGATTTGAGTCGTACTCAGGGAAAGTCTCTTGTGGACAAGAAGGATAATCAGCTGCAAGCTGCATATGCTAAGATCTCTCAGATGTGTGATGGATATCAACTTCCCAAAGTTGTTCAGGATGGTGCTAAAGAAGTCTATAAATTGGTCTACGATGATAAACTCTTGAGAGGTAAATCTCAAGAATCAATCATGGCAGGTGCCATTTTCTTTGGATGTAGGAAGGCAAGTGTACCTCGTTCTTATAAGGAAATATGGGCTTTGACAAATGTTCCACGTAAAGAAATTGGTAAAGTTTTTAAGATTATGAATCAAATTGTGAGACAAAAGAATGTCGAACAAGGTGGTCGTATTACTTATCAAAATGATGCTATTTCAACTACACAGACAAATCCTGAAGATTTGGTTGGTAGATTCTGCTCACATTTGGGTTTATCACCACAAATCACCAGTGCTGCTCAACTGATTGCGCGTAAGTTGAAAGAAGTTGGTGTCTTGGAAGGTAGATCACCAACCACTATTGCAGCTACTGTGATTTATTTCGCAGCTGTTGTCTTCAAGCAACAAGTCTCACTACCTACAATATCAGAAAAGACAGGTGTCTCTGAAGGTACTATCAAGGCTTCTTACAAGCATTTGTATTCCGATAGAGAGAAATTAATTGATCCTCATTGGATCGATTCTGGTAAAGTGGAACTTGAGCCTTTAAAGATTTAATTTGAAAAAACTATGACTATATTTATCATGATATGTGTTTTATTTACAGGACGAACTATGGACAAGAAAGCTTTTTTTTTTTCCATTTTGTTTTTTTTTTTTTTTTGATATAACTTACTCAAGACTTTTCTTTTTGTTTCTTTTCGTATTCTTCTATCAATTGTCTTTGCAATTGAGGTGCGCATGGTTTGTATTCCTTGAACTCCATGGTGAATTCACCTTTACCTTGTGTAACAGCTCTTAAACTTGATGCAATACCAAATAAATTGTTCAAAGAACAATCAACGTAAATTGTGAATTCATCAGAATTATTTTCAGTATCATTGATAATACCTTGTAATTTATTAACGAGACCAATAACACTTCCTTGGAATTCAATTGGAGATGTGATAACGACATTCATAATTGGTTCTAAGACAACAGGTTGAGATTTCAAGAATGCTTGTTTGAAGGCAAATTGCGTTGCAGTTCTGAAAGCCAATTCAGAAGAATCGACAACGTGAGTAACACCATCACTGACCACCATATGGACACCCAATACACGAGATCCGGTCAATGGACCTTTCTCACAACAATCCTCAAAACCTTTTTGACAAGCAAACAAGAACTTTTCAGAGATACGACCTCCAACAACTTTAGTTTGGAAATGGTTACGGAATGCAATATCTTCACCAGGAACCAAAGCACCAATTTCAGCAGGATCAGACAATGATGTAGCCTCGAAATCACCCATAACCCTGGCAAATTGACCAGCACCACCTGTTTGTTTCTTATGAGTGTAATCAAAAGCTGCAGAACCCAAGACAGATTCACGGTATGATACTTGAGGTCTACCAACGGTACATTCAACATTATATTCTCTCTTCATTCTTTCAACATAAATTTCCAAATGTAACTCACCCATACCACTGATAATGGTCTGTTTAGAATCTGAATCGTAATGAACTCTGAAAGTTGGATCTTCCTTTTGGAATCTGTTAACGGCTTTAGAGAAATTAGCAGCATCTTTTGTCTTTGGTGTGATGGAAAGTGAAACAACAGCATCAGGAACAAACATGGAAGTCATTGAATAATCAACACTTCCATCGGTGAATGTATCACCAGATGCACAATCAATACCGAAAGTAGCACAAATTTCACCGGCTCCAACTTCATCAACATCTTCCATCTCTTCAGAATGCATACGTACCAATCTGGCAACTTTGATTTTCTTTCCAGATTTGACATGTGTAATCATAGAACCTCTTTTCAATCTACCTTGATAAACACGCAAGTATGTCAATTGACCATATTTTCCTTCTTCCAATTTGAATGCCAATGCAACAGCTGGTTCAGTGGAAGATGGGACAAGATTCACAGGTGCTTCATCACCTCTAACATCCAATGCAGTGTTCAAAATTTCACTTGGGTTAGGCAAATAATCACAAACAGCATCCAAAACAGGTTGAACACCTCTGTTGGCCAATGCAGAACCCATGAGGACAGGTGTGAATTTTCTGGCAATTGTAGCTCTTCTAATAGCACCTTTGATCTGGTCCACTGTTGGTTCCACTTCTTCAATAAAACATTCCGCAATCTCATCATCGACATCAGCAAGTGTTTCAATCAAAAGTTGTCTTTTTTCTTCGACCAAATCAGCCAACTCGGAAGGAATCTCCTTTGTCACTCTCAATTTGTCACCTTGTTTACCTTCAAAATATACAGATTGTCTATCGATGATATTGACCATACCTTCAAGGTCTCTTTCGCTACCAATAGGAACTTGAATTGTAGCGGCTGGGATCTTCAATTTGGAATTAATTTGCTCAATGGCCCTCCATGGGTTGGCTCCCATTCTATCCATCTTGTTGATGAAGGTGACACGAGGAACATTGTATCTCTTCATCTGACGATCAACGGTAACAGTTTGGGACTGAACACCAGCTACAGCACAAACAACTAGCACCGCACCATCAAGAACTCTCAAGGCTCTTTCGACTTCAATTGTGAAATCAATATGGCCCGGGGTATCAATCAGATTGAAATGATAATGTTTGTCATCTTTGAGCCACGAACAGTAAGTGGCAGCAGATTGAATGGTGATACCTTTTTCTCTTTCCAAGTCCATAGAATCCATCTTGGCACCAACTTCATCACGACCACGAACTTCATGGATCGACTTGATACGACCGGTATAGTACAGCACTCTCTCGGTGAAAGTGGTCTTACCTGAGTCGATATGAGCAGAGATACCGATGTTTCTAGTCAACCCTAATCTGTGGACGTCCTGGTCGTCTAGCTTCCCACTAAGCTCATCTATAATGACTTTTTCCTCTTCATAGGTCTTGCAGATCGCTGATCTGTGGAAAGACCGGCGAAGAAGACCTTGAGGGAAACCACCGTTTCTGGCCTTGCAGGCCTGGGCAAGCGGCACACGGTTCAAGAGCCCACTTGCAGACTTAGTTAGAAACATCTGTGTGTAACAAGTGAGGCCAAAAGTAGGTTATCTAAGCCGCTAGAGGGTAGCTGTTATCAGTTCACGTCAACCCAAACGCTGAAAAATTTCTTCTGATATTCAGTATCAACTTCCATGCCATTTTTTTATTTTTTTTTTCTCGGGTCTCGAGGTGAAAATTACTCTTTTGGGACAAGCCATGGAGTGTGAGATTTACAGCTATTACAACATTTAAGAACCATTCAAGAGATTCAAGGAACATCTATCTTTTGTGGATTTGAACGGGGTTGGGTCTGTTCTACTGATTATGTAGAACTTATTTGTTATGTATAAGAAGGAGCTGCTTAAACCAAGAAGCTGACGACGGAAAGAGCAGCAGCGACGAGGCCAAAGGAGGTGACGGCAGATGGTGCAAGTTGGCCAGCCATGGCTTTGGAAGACGAACTGGCACTTGTAGAGGTGGCAGAAGCGGTTGCAGAGGTGGCGGCAGTAGTAGCTGCGGTGGTGGCGGCAGCAGCGGTGCTGGAACCATCATCCCCGTAGTTGGAGTAAGAATAGTAGTCATCGGAAGTGGCGTTGAAACATGAAAGGGCGTATGTGGAGACATCGAATACGGATTCTTCAACGAAACTGATATCAGCACATGCGTAATGGGTGACATTGCTTGTATCTTCCAAAGCCATGTATATCAGTTGGATAGTAGCATTATCTCCAACTCTGATGGAAGATGGTTGATCTGGTAAGTAGAAACATGTGTGACCAACATCGATTTCATTGGTAACGTTACCGTTAGCCCATTCGTCGAATTCGTCATTTGCTTGAGGATCTTGATTGTAAGAGATTCTCAAAGATAAAGACCAAGCATCATCACTCTTGGAGACTAAAGCAGCGAAACCGTCATCCAATGGGAACTGGGATCTGTTACTTGGTTTAGCGTAAGTACCACATGGTGCGATGGTTTCTGATTCTTCAGACCATTCTCTGTCTGGTGGGTACAGCAATGCGACCTCACCCATAGTTTGAGCGTATTCAGAACCGTGTTGAAGAGCCAGAGCTTCAGCGAATGCAACTGGGTTGGCGTATGGTGCAGCAGAGGCTGCAACGCAAGTAGCTACGGAAATCAATGACAAAACCTTCATTCTTTTCGAGTTGGAAACTAAGTTAATGAAAGAAAGGAGAGGAAAAGAAAGAAAGAAAGGAAAGAACAAAAGTTGTTACAGGAAGTGTTTCCTTACATAAAGTGAATGGGAGATAATGTCAACTAAATATATGAAAAGAATTTGAAAACTAAAAAACGGCAAAACGGCGTACAGAGAATTAAATTTTTCATGTAATTCATTGTCCTGTCATTGAGAACCCCATTTGGGACCAAAAATTAACCTAACACGAGGCTAATCTAAGGATATTCCAAGAACCAAAACAAATCATGTACATGGTCTTCGAGGCAGTCTCCGATTTTATCGGCGGAGTAATCGTTGGGACTCAAAAACAGAAATTGGGAAATTCTAGAATGAGCGCCCGTTTTCGCGGGATCTCGCACCCGCATTACTATGTGCGCGAGCGCGCAGTATAAGTATCTCCGAGGAAAGTTATCTTTTTCATCGAAAGAAATAAACAATACCCCCCATGCACGACATCATGCGTTTCGAAATTTCCCCCATTACTGGAAATTATTAGTAAAGAAGGGTCCACGGCGATTATTGGACTTGAGTGTTCATTGTCTTACATAGACTGCCATGTTTGCCCATTACCTTTTTCTTAATTCGATCCCCTGTAATATTATTTCAACGGCTCCATAGATTGAATATATTTTTGTACAATGCTAGCTTGAATAAAAAGTGAAAAATTCCAAATAAAAGCGTATTCAATACCATACCTACAGTCGCCAAGACACAGCGTAGTGACCAGTTTGTATCGGTGGTACCACCACCATTACCGCCACTACCTCCGTCACCGCCACTACCACTGCCACTGCCACCATTAATGTTCCCGATATGGTCCATTGCCGAGGGCGCGGTATTGCCATTTATAATTTGATGTATTTGCACATCTCCATCAGCGAGACTAGTTATAGACAGACGTATGGCTCTCTCCAAGTAGAAGCTGATTAAATAGAATAGCATATGGTGGATGAACCCTGTAGCCAGTATCACACCAAACACAAGTTTCAAGCTACTCTGGAAGCTTGTTTGCTCTGATTTGTAATCGCTGTGAATTTCTTCCCCGTCTCTTACTTCTCTGCCTCGTATTTCCCCACCTTCTTCTTGTTTGATGTCGTCCTCTTTCCTGCCGTTCGACACTATCATCTGCAAGAAAATTTCATGATGTGGACTGTGGGGTGTGCTACTACCTTCCTTATGTGCCCCAGTGCTCATGCTCATGTCTTGTTGCTCTTTATCAGGAAGTAAAGATCCCATCGCTCTCACAATGAAGAATGAGATCATGGTGATCACAATCTGGAGAATATTGAGTTCAAAATTTATCAGCTTATAATACATCAACTTGAGCAATTCTTCAACGTTTGTTGTCGTCCGGAGATAGGTCGTTGGCTTTGGGATGAGATCTTCGCTGCTTCTTAACTGCTCAAGATTTCTTCCCTTGTTACCGAAAAGGTACAGGTATATGGTTGAAATCTCGATCTGCCTTTGATTCGACTGGACGAAATAGGAACTGTTGAAATTGACGAGACTCTTCGATTTGAAAACCAGACTTACATTCTGAGCACTTCCATTGGTTAAGTGAGTATCTGCAAGATAGTTCTTCTCTCCTGGTATCAATCCATCTAATTTAAATGCTAAACTCATGAACATCAAATCGGCATGTAATTGAATGATGCCTTCCTCAAGAAACACAGGGCCAATGTAAAATAGATCCAAATCAGGAAATGATCTGAAAATGGGACCGTCTCTTTGATTAGAATCGGAAAGAGCACTTTGATCTATAGTAACCCGTTGCTTGATAGCCTTCAATTGTTCATATGTGTCCATGTTGACTTTGAAACCAGGAAGACTGAACTTGGTTCGGAACAAGTACATCTCCTGCAGAAAATCCATGTAGCTTAACAGGATACTAAGTGCCACAAAGGCAAAAGTTGATAGTATACTATAGAAAACATGATCTCTCATCCAAAACCTAGTCATCAACCTGCTTGAAATGATTTGGGAAGCTTGCATGATTTTAGTCTTGTCTTGTTTGAATGAAAGACGATTTCTTTCGTAATTTGGCAGAAGTTCAACTTGATCAATTCTTGTCCTTTTTTTCTTCTTCAACTCTAATAAAGTGTGGGATGGATTTTGATTCTATACGATACTTTCTACGAATACTACTAATGATCTAGCATTATACTATCTATTCTAGTCAATTACATGTTGTTCATCAATGGACCATGTCACATGATTTAAGATACTGATTTAAGATACCGACTTCCTGTCATTCTTACGACCTTTTTTCTCCCCGTCATACTTTTTATGCTTATGCCTGTAAGGTCCTGTGTAAGGAGAATTCTTATTAGTGAATATTCTCTTTGAAGGAAACAAGGTTGCCCATGCATCACGATGTCCTTCAAGAGAGGTCCAAAAGAATGGATCATTTGGCAATTTGGATTTTGGTAGATCCGCACGACAACGAGCAATGAGCTCATCAATGTCCTGAGATGTAGGCAATTCTTCAAAGAAATGTTTTGCGAAGTTCAGAATGACTTCAATTGGCAATTCTTGGTCTTCTAAAGCTATGAGTTTCTTCCAGTCCAACATGTATCTTTCCTTCAACTTTTGATCAACGGAAATGTTGGCGGCGGCACTTTTGTTCTCATCCTCACTCTCACCTTTTTTATCAATCTCAATAGCTGGTAACTGATCGGGCTCCTCTTTTGCTTTGAGTTCATGGACATATCTATCTCTCTTATCACCATTGATTCTCTGTGGTTTCTGTGGTCTGGCCAAGTTCTTTTCTCTCGACTTGTTGCTGCGCACTCTAGGTTCGAAGCCAGAATTGGAACTGACACTTTCTATGTCACAAAAAGCATTTTCCTGTTGTTGTAGTGGAACCCTGTCATTTGCAGGTTTAGGTCTCTTCACGGTCTTAGCAGGGAAGTTTCTTGAAGCAAGAGCCCTCTTGTCAATTCTATTATTTGAATGGGTAACAGTCTCCTGCGAGGGTTTCTCTTCGTCTTTCACTTGTTGGCTTTTCGCTGGGACTTCCACTGCCACGTCGTCTGGATGACGAGGTTCCGTATCGGTGCTCCAACGCACATGTTTTGCAATAGGTGATGATCGATTCTCTTTGTCTGCTTCTGCGCTATCTTTACTGGAAGACTGTCGCAAATCTGAGCTCTTGGTTTCGTTGGCCTGAAGCTCATGGGGATCAATTATTTTTGCGGGGACTGGGGTATGGTTGTAAGTATGGCCATTTGTGCGCATGTCTCTGGTCGTTTTGGGGAAGTTTTGCCTTTTCTTAGTGGGGCTTTCCTTTATGGGGCTATCCTTTCTTGATTCAGGCTCTGCACCCAGCGACGCAGAGATTAATGATGCGGCTACATCCAATGTATTTACTACTTTTATGTTTGGAAAAGCGCTCTTGTCTGCTATGACAAGGTAAAATGCGCATCCCAAGCATTTACCAACATATAATTCGAACGGCCTTGTAATTGTGATCCCCAAGATCAATGAGACGCAGCTCTTGATCACCATCTTGGTGATGAAGGAGCCAATGCGCAAGGAAGGATCCAGTAGCGATGTCAGTACAACATAGAACAAGACCACAAGTGCGTGAAGCGCCAGTAACTCTCGCGTGACAAGTGAAACTAGAGACGCCATCAGACTCGGTAGCCAGATTCTGTGCTTCCCTGACAACGGACACGGAAGAAAGACAAGACAAGAACCAGATTAGACTCCCGAATCAAACAAAGGACCTCTTGTGGTGTATTTACGGAACATGTGCATCTCCAGCGAAACAGACCCGCGACTACAAGTCCGGGGAAGCCCCATTGTTGAGAGAAAGCCTCCGAGAGCACCTCGCCGCCTCGCCGCACAGACTTCCAGCAGAGAAGACATACATGGTGCTACGCCGTGTTCAATTGGCATGGTGTCTCGCTTGCTCCAAGTCCATTGTATGGCACTGGTTCCTTTGTTGGTCCTTGTGATTCATTCAAGCCCGGCCTCTCGCTTCGGAGCTTCTCCACAGAGAGAGCACCCCCATTTCACGCACTCAATCGACCCACCGCGAGTTTTTTTCGTGTTTTCCGCAGTCTGAACATGGACATGGACATGAATTATATTAAAATTTATTGACTTCACTACTTAATAGGGTACAACATTCTTTTCGAAGTATATCAAGAGAGAAATGCAAAATGCAAAATTGTCATGGGGCTGGCAAACAAAAAAAAAATATAGATAAAACAGCTCAGAATTCAGCCGGAATTTAGTCAGATTTCAGCCTCGTACAGATCAACGCTCTCCGGCGAACCTATACCAAGACTCACCGTATTACCATTTCTGGTGATACAAGTCCAATTCAAATTGGAATTGACAGGATAATCAGTGACGACATCAACCGTTTCGGTTTTCAGTTCCTGGCCCTTTGTACTGAACAAGTTATACTTAAGCCCGTTCTCCGAAATGTCGTTTCGGATAAGCAAAAGATCTTCATCACCATCACACGTGGCAAATCCTTTCGCATTATCGGTATTGCTTAGCGGTAAACGGAGAAATTGTTGAACAGAGCTCAAGATGGCGTAATAAATCCCTGTATCTTGTTTTAGCACAAGATACTTTGGTGTTAGTAGATGGAGAGAGTAATCTGTGGGAAGTGGAATAATCGAACGTGATGACTTTTGCACCGAGATCTGCTGTTCGGAACTTTGAAATATGACAGCTTTAGAAGTAAGAATGGCAACATCATAATGTTCTACTTCTTTTGTGAAAACCGCTGCCCTCACTTGTCCAACACCTTCTTCTGTAGGTCCATTGAAATTGGATGTAAATACAGGCACAAGCCTTTTGCGATCGGGAATAATGTAAAAGATTTCAACATTTGCTAAAGTGGCCACAATTAAAGATATAGAATCACTTTTACCCTTGATATCAACAGAAAGTATTTTGTCGTCAAAAGTTTCCTTGATCAAGGGTGATTCCACATTCTCACCTTCGATATTCGATGGATATATTGCAATCTCATGGTCAGTAGCAATCAATATGATGTCAGGGGTATAAAGGAAATCAACAATGTTGACATTGCTCTTCAAGGATAATGAACATTGGAAAACAAGGTTTCCTGAATCCCCTGTTTTCTTCCAAATTTTGACCAGGTTTCTCTCACTTATAAAAGTGAAAAGTGTTGAGTTGATTAATTTCGCATATTTGGGAGTGAAAAACGTACTGATTGAAGTCTTTTGTGTGGTCTGCGTTTTGATAGATAAGGTTTTGTGGCCACCAACGGGACGTTTCACAAGTTTGCCAAATGCAGGTTTCCTTTTGATTTCGTTTGTGGGTTCGGCTCGAGAGCGATTGTCTCCATATAAGGTCTCTGTTTCGCTTTCCCCTTCGCTTTCGCGTTCATTGATTTCATTGTCGGACTGAGATTGCGAATACTGATTCTTTTGCCCGTTGTTGCTATTATTGGGTCTGAACCCAGGTGCTAATGAAACTGGCATATCAAAGTACTCTTCATTAGCAGGGACATTATTTGTGTTCTTGAAATCGGAAGACGACTCATTTAGCTCTTGAGCTCTTGAGACCTGGATATTATTGTTGTTTCCGTTCTCGAATGAAATTGAAGGTTCATAAAAATATGGTTCGGATTTGTTGAGATTTAGCGGATCAGTAAACTCAAGATTAGGACTTTTAAGAAGATAAAGCAGCTCACTTGTTGCGGTTCTCAGGAACTTTCTGGCGTTGAGTATTTTGTTCACGTTGACTTGGTCTACATTTAGATCTCCCAGCTGTTGCAAGTCATTGGATGGAGCCACAGAAGTCGAGCCCTTGTGCTCATTGACTATGCTATCTGTCGACTTTGCTGAGCCGTTCTTGTCTCTACTTTTAGACCGAGTCAGACTTTTGAATGCCTTAGATGTTGAGGATGAGGTACGCGAGACGGGCGGGGACGAGCTGCTTGCTTCGTCCACCACTGTTTTGCTAAGTTCCAATTCCTTAACGCGTTTTTCCAATTGCGAGACTTTAAGAGACAAGTTCAAGTTTCGAAGTTGTAATGCATTTCTCTCACTCTCTATCTGGACTATCTTCATCTTCAAAGAAGACTTCTCCAAATCGCTCATCATTCTATTTTGTTCAGCAATGGTGAATTGCGACTGCAAGTACTGCATTACACCAGGTAAAGTGTACTGGTGCTGCCCAAGTGCCTGCTGGGCAATGGGATTATGCTGCTGTTGGAAACTGTTCCCATTCTGGGCAGAAGATCCCTGATCCACATTTCTACCTCCAAACAGGTTGGGGTTCTCAGAGTTCCCACCATTTGCCAGATCCCTGTGGGCCTGGCCGTTTGGTGAAAAGCCCTTATCCATGACGAGATCGAGACTTTGCACGCAGTCAAATCAATTGGATAGCGAACCCGTAGAGAATTAGTCGACACGGATACTAAAATACTTGTATGTATACCAGAGATCAGCCGAGACAAGTGGGTCTAAATTCCTCCCGTTCTCATTATCACTCCTCTACAGGCCCTCTGACGTTCCCTCGAAATCAATTTGTGGCAGAAGCTCTTTTCGGTGTCGTGTCTCCGCACCAAACCATCTTGCGGCAGACGCGTCGATTGACTCGGTGCACGGTTGTGTCTGTCTGATGACTTTCTGGAGTGATCATGTGACCTATGATGACGTAATCTGTTTGGTATATCATTTCAGTCGTTTATTACAGTAAGATACTATATGCAGTGTAAATAATGGAATGGTGTGGCACATCTCATGAGGCAGTTTGGACAACTCGAGGGTCTATCTTGGCAGCCGCAGCTATAAATTCTGGTTTGTTCTTCTGCAGATCGAAAACAGGCTCCGAGCCTGCTTCCCAGGACAATCCTCTACTCAGCAAGGACTCCGATTCCTCTAACTCTCTGCGACTGATCTGTTGATAATCGTAATCTTTCAGGCCATTGGAGGCAATTTTCTTCTCCAGTGCTGGCCTGATCGATTCAATTTTTACCGGCCTGCTATCGCTGAATGTGCTATCGAAGTAGAATCGTTTCACCAGTAAGGGCCATTCCCTGAAGAATGGCACGTTATAAATGAGGTACCGCAGGAACAGTGTGTTTGCGTGAATATGTTTCATCCAGATGTAGCCCTTGTCGCGGAAATAATTCATCAAAGCAATGGCAAAATAAAGCTGATCCTTCTCGAGGAAATACTGGTAAAATATTGTCTGTAATTGTAAATTCGGTTTCACATGTTGCTCAAGCGCAGAGACAATTTGCAAAGCCCCGTTAGGATCATTCAGCTGAAAGAGATAATGACTCACAATGGCTTGCAAAACTTCAACATCCACTTCAAGTCCCAATTTATCGGTCAGTTCAGTGACCCGTGCGGGACCAGGGGTATCTGTCTCGTTTTGCAATAGAACGGTTAGTGCATCTCTTGCCACTGGTTTCAAAGGCACTTGTGCATCTATCAGATCTAAAAGGATTCGAATGGCAACTTTACTTCTCCATTTATTGAGTAGTTTCAAACTCAAATACCATGTTGTTAGATCAGGTTTCAATCTGTGTTTCTCAAATAGGCCCAACCTATCAGTGAAATATTCAAATGCCTTTGGGTTTCTGGTGGTTGCACAAGCCATCAGCAAGTAATTTATGTTATCCACACTAGGGATCACATTTGATTCTTCCATGTTTTCAATGACTTGAAGTCCCTTCCGGAGCTCGTGAATTTCCGCAAGAAATGCAAAAATTCCAGTATAATTCTTCGCTTCTTTCAAATCTGATTTGGAAATAGTCATAAAAATGTCTATTATAGCACTCTTGTGTATACTGCTCTGGTGATATTTGAAGTTATTGACTTTATCAATGAACTCAACTATAGACTCGGTGTTGCTAGAGGCAGGTGGCTTGGGAAGTTGGTCCAGTGTACGTCTTCTAGACCAATTAGCAAAAAACTGTGATGAATTCTCAACATCTTTTGGCTCACGCGGCACTTCACCCTTCGTTATCTTGTAGAAGTAGTCTATGAATCTAATCGGTCCATATTCCAAAATTCGTTTCTGATTAATTTGCTTCACTTCACGCTCAAGTTCTCTGAGATCTACTATGGGTTCCTGATATCTCCGACAAGAGGAGGAAAATCCCCGATACAGAACTCGCAGTGCTGGTATGCGGGCCATGATTTTAAAAGACTTCAACGATGCGTTCATCGAGACATTGGAGCACTTATGTTTCTTCCGCCAACTTTCAATGCGTGTGTGCTTCTCTTATGTACAATAGCGTTCAAATCTTTGACACATCACATTAGAGAACTAGTCACATCCAAAAACTTGATAAAGTGCATATGCCTTGGTGGAGGGTTCAAATTTTGTTTGGTCGATCGTCGTTGATATTATTTGGTTAATTAATTATTTATCATTAAATGTCTATCGCTCTATCAAAGTACGAAGTGAATGCTATGGTCTACATAGATCTGTAAGCACTATTGTTGCGGACCCATATAGGGTGTAGATGTCGTCATAACAGCAAATGCACATTATAGACTAGGCGCTGCTAAATCCTCTATAATAGTATTACGTAACCGAAACACTCAAAATCTTTGTTAACTCCAAAGGGGTGTATTTACACTTTCATGATCCTCTAAGAACTGGATGAAAGTAGGAACTTCAGCATCTTGTGATGTTGGATCTCTTGTTATATCACTTGCCTGTATACCGAGTCTCTTTGCAGCTCGCTTGAAACGCTCTCCGTTTAGTTCAAATTCCCATACAGGCTCATTATTGTCCCAAACAAAATCCTTAATGCAACCCTCCAAGTAACTTTGGTCTACTAGAATCAAAGGAATCTTTACTTCGAAATCTTCCAGCCCCTTGGACCTAGCATTTTGGTTGATTCTTTGAGCAATTGAGTAATGAATAGGAGTCTCTCCATGTTTTTGTGCTTGCTGAAAAGCGTATTTGGCAAGTAACGGCCACACTGCAACTGAAGAATAGTCCGTTACTATTGATTCGGTCAAGTACAGATAAACCGGCTGTAAATCTGTTAGATTGAACAGCGTTTTCGACAGTTCTGTGAATGCTAAAGCGGAAGAAATATCTTGTCGAGCATGGACAAAATATCTAACAAACAATTGGATTGTCGAAGCATCCAAAGTTGGCCCGTTCTCTTTATTGAGACTTCCTAGAAGCAACCTGTATGCAGCAGCCGGGTCGTCTTGATCTAGCTGTTGTTTGATATGAAGTCTCAAAAGTATTTCACTATGACCCAATACATTGATTTTATCCAGGAAGGTTTCATCCATCACTTGTGCCAGAGAATTTATGGAAATGCCCTTTTGTAGCATATTATCAAGGAGAACAATCTTACTCTTAATTGAATGTACACGTCGGAATAAGATAATCCAAGTCAGCTCATCTCCAGAAAACCCGTTATTCTCCATTGATGCAATTAATTGCAGAGAACGGAAATTCTTAAACTTTCGTGACAGCATTGCGCAACTCAACATCGTATTATAAGCCACATGACTGGGAGTTATATCTTGTTCCTTGATAATCTTCAACACCTCGAGTATTGCATCAAAGTTCTGATTGCTCGCGAGAGCTATTAATATTGCATTCACGGCTTCTTCGCTCAGAATGCCACTGCTCACAAACGACAGGTATGAACTGACAGTGACTTGATTCAGCCCAAGGTCTTTATGAGCGGGAATTTTCGTCAGTTGAAGTACAAACTTGTTAATTTCAGCGCTTCCAGCGTTCTCTGGAATAGATATCACTGGAACTGAGGCTGTACGTGCAGATCTGGGGATGGGCCTGAGCGATTTTGCATCACCAGAGAACGACGGTATGGTTATAGCATTTTGCATTTTTAAAAAGCGATCTACCAAGGCTCTTTCTTCGAAATCTGTATTGGCATCATAAAAGTTTGTAGTGTGCGGGAGTCCACCGGTGATACGTAGCTCTTGGGAGATGGTTTGGCTTTCAATGCCTTTATAAATCTTGCGGATAGTTTCGACAATATTGTCAGACGAAAGACGTCGGCTCACAGGCAACGCTCTCGGGCTTGCCGCATATAGTTTGCATGTCTGTATGAATCTGGTCGGTATGGTATATCGCATGGTTACCTCTTGTAGTTTCAGAGGGAGTCATGAATTACCCATGACTCTGTCTTCTCTCATCCTTAAGTGCCCCCCCCCCCTCCATGCAGGGAATGTTCAATTTTCATCGTGATGTTGACGTAATCATTTATTTTCAGGGCCACGGGTGTATTGAATATTACAATATATGAGATTACGTAATACCTATACATTTATGACAATTAGACTGGCGCTTGTAAGCTGAGGTGATGTGCTAAAGATAACAAAATTAATTTTTAACAATTAAGATATGTAGAATCAGGCAGCGATAAATAGTTACATCCGAAGTAATCAACCACAAGGCCAGTATGTTGTGAGGTGTCTTAGTGCTATACTGTAAGTAGTCTGCTGTGTTTGAGTCGTGTTCGTTTAGTTTTCTTCATACGAGAACTCAATAAAATGGCTTGCTGTGAATCATACTCTACAAAATAAGCGCTTCAAGTGGTATCCCAAGACTGGCACCAAGGTAAGAATTAGAGGGGGATCCAGTAGTCCATGCTCCCAGCAATGTGCAATGCGGGCTTCATTGGTGGCTGCCGAGGTTGAGTATCAGGAAATTGAGAATTGAATACACACAACTCGGAAGTTACTGACGCATCATTCAATCATGTATCATTCAAGGAATGGTGCTCACCATATTCGAAACTAATAAATATGAATGAATAAACGTTTACAGGTCTCTCACTCTTCTGTGAAAAGTCAACTTTCTCTCTCAAAATTCGCTGCAAAGGCCAGCTTTGGAACACTCATGCAGGAGGACGAAAGCGGGATCTTGATGAACACTGAATGAATATCAGTGACTTGTGGTGAAGACTCAAAAGGTGTCTTTGAACTATTATTCGCTCTTCGGCCACTTTATTTTTGCAACCTATGGTTTGTTGTACTGATCAATGTAAATAAGCACCCTTTTTCATCACTGACTATTTTGCTGTATTATGCTGATGTTAACTACTAGAGTTTCTTTCAAATTTTCCATTGAGTTGGCATATGCACCCTTCGGAACGTCGATCTCTATATTTGACATAATGAATAAAACAGTCATCTGAAAAGAAGGATATATATATGAGCCCTCAGTCGAACTGGATGGACGACACCACGGTTGAATTAGATGTTTTCAGAATTCATCAAATAGCAAGAAATAGCAAGCACATAGAGAGTGCTGATTAGCTATTTGGGTCTCCCGAAAATGTCTTAATGGCCAAGGAAGTTGAACAGATTTTTTTTATATAGAATACGTGTGAATTAAATTTTGTAAATAATTATTCCGAGAGTGTTTTCTAAATAGAATATGTGTGAATTAAGTTTTGTAAATAGTTTTCCGAGAGTATTTTCTAAATAGAAATGGCTGACTTTAGATGTGTCAGTATTCGTTAAGATATTTAGAGTTCTATAGAGTTCAAATTGCTTCAGGCACATGAATTTCGTATGAGGCGAGACCTCTCTATGGACAATTTGCTAGCGTTGAGGGTTGCTAGTGCTCAATCGCTGCTTTTTGTTTGTCAATATGCGTTTACCTGTCTGGTGTTGTCGGCGAATAAGACAGATGTGCTTGTCGCTCACTTTCGAGTAAATAGGATATAGTTTTTCTTCTTATGCCATATGTTTGTGCGCGAGTCTTCACACTGCCACAATTTATGTTTACAGCATAGCATCCTCATGGATACGTCCATGAAGCAGGCATTTAGGAAATAGAGTTTGGCGCCCGTTCGGTGTTTATGACTTCGGATACACCCGTTGTATTTTGAGAAAAAATTCGAATTGACTCGTCCGAGGCATTCAAAGCACATATCAATTATTCACGATGAAATTACCGGTAAAAGCTGGACTTTATCTAACTCGAAGAGAATATGGCAGTTGAAGATATTCCGAAAGCGCATTTTCAACACAAGAACTCAAATTATGGGTAAGGACTCATATTAACTTTACCCGATCAAAATTCCAACAATTTAAAAAGCAATGTGCGCCAGTGAAATAAATCACTATCATATAGAATTCGATCAAAGCTATTCCCCAAGAACCTTAGAAAGATCGAGCACTTGAACAACCAGGTTCCCGAGAAAATATAAGTATTTTCATCTTCCAGCCTTCATGATAAGTGTAAAGATATAAATGCGCAGGAGAACGAAGAAATGTTGAAGCTAGCTCAATTTTGGCATTGTGGTAATGCATTTCAATCAAGTTCCATAGACACGGTTCTTTGTTACCTGTTTTTGAGAAAATATCTTTAAAAATACACGCCGATGCATATTGAAGTTGGAGAATTCCTCCAGTATGCTCAATCGCGATGAGGGTTCAAATACGAATTACAACCTTGCAGGTTGATTAGCGCTTAGCTGGTTATGATCATTTCTGGGTGCTTTAAAATATGCCTTCGATAGCATTTTTTTCTAACTACAAGTATAGTCTAGGATCACTTATTTTTTCTGTACGATATTCGTTTTGGTTGTATATGATATGTAATTCTTTGAGGAAGAATCTGCCCTATATAGTGTTATTTTCACTCATATGAAGGGTATTTCTCATACGCAATGCTTTCCTTGGACTTTCTAAGTGTTAATACTTCTGACAAAAAACTGGTCTCCCGTGATCGATCAAATATGAGCATGATCCTCTAGGAGAAGTAAATATATAGAACGCTACTTCAATTGTATCTTATGAGAAACATTCTTCTTGCTATACATGAGATTTCGAGGATTAACGAAAATATCCCAGGAACTAGTGCTAGTCATATAGATGTGTGTATAAATTCAACAAATGATTCGATTTCTGGTTGATAGAATTAGCTTTAATATTTATTAGATTGTGAGATAAATGCTTTTTCATTATCCATTGTTGATAATTCCGTAAAACGGGAAAAATTCAATCAGACTCTCAGAAAAACATGATATCAAAAACGATTGGAGAATATGATTGGGAAGATAGTAAAATTGTAGTGGAGTGGAAATCCTTTGATCTCTAAATCATCGAAATGTGGGCATTCTAAAAGAGATATAGTAATTTTGGAGTTACTGCCAATATCTCTATTAGATAACTATGTATTGTATGTCATTTACCATACAATACTGCAGTGTACTACTACAGGATAAACGATATATATTTGGGATTTTTTCCCAGCGTGCATTGCTGAACACTTGATCTGCCAAAAAACTAGATAAATGCATCCAATAGGCGCCATAAATACAAACAGATCGTTTTAATACAGACCGAAGAACATTTTCTTTGATCTCGAGCATATTTCCCTATCGGTACGTTACAGCTCTGCGTACTCTCTGCGTACTCTCTGCCTACTTCATTTGATGAGGACTAATCATTCCACTCCTATTATTTTGTCCGTCATGCGATGCTTCGTTCTGCATTGTGCTTTCACACCCGCGCTGCATGATTGACTTCAATATTGGCTTAATGGACTCTTGGTAGTGGGTTCAGAATATATGGTGTGTATACGAATAAAAGTTCTATGACAATTTTTATTCAACTGTATGAAGGTCATTGGTACTACTCTGCTGTTCTATGAATTGAAATCACTTAGAAATAGATGCCGACGAGACTAAAGCTTTCCATATATTTTCATCGCCGAGCCATATGCTAGACTGTAGAGAGTCACATAAACTGGAATGAATAGCCCCAACTGTATTGATATAAGTACTCTCAGTTTGCTTCATATATTCATCAAATTGCAATTCCTTGTTGAGGTCTTCAAACCGCCCGTGATATCGACAAAATTAATGCCTCAGTGTTTTATCGTGGGATTTACATCTCAAATCCCTTCTGTCCTGTGAGTGTGTATAACCAAGGGAAAGCATAATTTTTATAACTTAACTTCTCGGTGATCGAGGATAAGACTGCACAGACGCTGGTTGACGACATGAAGACGGCAACGTTCCCTTCCTTGAACTTTTGGTTTGATCCAGTCATCTGGCGCAAGATACCCTTCAGACATTGTTCTAGTGCAACAAGCTTTGCTCAGGAGGGGATGTAGATTCACCAGCAGATTTTCCTTTCAGAATCAATGCAATGTAGAGACTGAAATAATCGCATACTCCTTTTGCTGTTCCATGGGAGACTGCATATGTGTTCTCGCAATAATTGTCTTCTGACGAGTTGACTTCTATTGGTATCTCATGTTCCCAAAAGAAATTGATATCAACTTTGGCTTCAGGTAGCCACAATATTTGGGCGGAGCCACGGTACATTATCTCTTCAACCTCTGTATATGGAAGATATAACTCTACTCGAAGCATTCGAAGGGACGGCTAG
The DNA here is from genome assembly GCA_001599255.1 of Wenyingozyma succiphila. Lineage (NCBI taxonomy): Eukaryota > Fungi > Ascomycota > Pichiomycetes > Pichiales > Pichiaceae > Wenyingozyma > Wenyingozyma succiphila. The sequence continues at coordinate 69,691 of BCGL01000008.1, forward strand.
CGAAGGGAAAAAGTGCTGGAACAGTGCAAGGAAAGTATTCATTATATCGCCTCGAGGAGAATAAATAACCATATTAAGTATTTATGTTTTAGCTCAGAGAAATAGAACGTGATAAACACCATTGAGGTACAACAGAAGATAGATTTCTGGAAGCAAGGAAAAAGAGTGAACTGGTTGCGACTGTTTATGCAAGAGTTACACATAATGTGAATAGGAAAGTCTCAGACTGAGGAACAATCTATATAATTATCAAATTTGCATAGCTCTCTCTTGCTTACAACTTCTTCTTTATTTGAAGCAAATAAAATGACACGCACGATATTAGTGCAAATTGCAGTGCGCACCATTACAGAGTTAATCAGATCCTAAGCGCACTAACAGAGTTACCACCACAAATGAGAGCAAATGTGAATGAATTGCATATGCTAAGTCACCTATTTATTACCGAAGACTGGGCACAAAAGTATCCATTCTCTGCAAAGTTTTATTACGTTTTTGGAGAAAAATAAGAAGTATCAGGCGGCTCATTTTCCTTCACCGTGCAAAGACTTCGCACCTGTATTATACCTGTGCTAACATTTCTTGTTTCCCCCTGCTCGTAAAATTCAAAGTAATGCATAAAATTTCCATCTGGACCATTGAATTAAAGTAAACTCATTCGACTGCTATTCTTTGGAACCATATGTGTAAAATGGGGTTACAACATATCTATATGCACTTACTTGTTTGACAACAGTAAGAGTATATCGCGACCATATTTTTCATTCTAGTGTTCGAACTTCGCACTGTTATGAATGAAGAAGCGGACATTGAAAATCCGAGAGGCATGGAAAGTGACTTGCAAGGAGTTGTTCTGTGCTTTACCGATATTATCAAGTGAGCTTATTGGTTTTGCACTCTCCCTTGCTGAAACGAGGAAATGAGGGAATTCTATGCTAAGATGTGTGTGATTGAGTGCAAATAAATAAAGCATTTCAATTAAATAGTGCCACCCAAAATTTCTTGATCTGGAAGAATTACAGATAGAGCCCTTCTCTTTGAAGTGTGAGATGTCTACATGTTATTTTCTAAATTCACTATAGGAAAAGCGAGAATTTCACAAAATGAGAGGCAGGGTTAATTATAGTTGTTATAGTATTCCAATGTATCCTCAGATGTACGGAAGATGCTGCATAGTAGTTCGAAGTGAGTCCTCGGACTCCACTGAAAGAGAAATCAGACAATGAGATCCTCAAAATAAGATTCTTTAGCGCCACTCAATCATACACATAGCTATATAAATATATTTTGCAACAATCAGTAGTTCGTTTCCTTATCCAGTTCGATTGGAAATACACACCTCATCCATTCCAAGAATAAGATATTATTTCCGCAGATTTTCTCTCAACTTATGTGAAAGGAGATAGTTCTGGACGAGATCCACTCTTTTGTTGCTTTGAAAAATGTCTCGGAGGTAGCATCGCACTTTCCACTATTTCATGATTTCGCTGAATAACTATGAATTTTCCGTGAATATTGGTAAATATTAATAAGGGCCGACTTCGAATGAATTTAAATAAAAAAGGTGCTAAATTGCTGAAAGACTAAAGAGAGCTGAGATAATGCGCATATGGTGCTGAAAATTGATTTGAAGTACTGAATACTCCATGATCGATCTTGACCTAATAATCGAATCTTCGTATCCAGAATACAAGGCGGGCCCTGAATCTCTTCATTGAATTATATTCTTTGTTAATACTGATAATATAAATATGCATTAAAATAATAACTGAAATTTCGCCATTTGCTATTATTCCCCATATAATTTTATAAGTGGAGGCCACTTCACCTCTCAGGAGAATTTTGAGAAAGTTTTTTTCATATCAAAATGGGTTCTTGACGCGCTTAAAATACCTCCACTACAGTAGAGTTTGAGAAAGAAAACTCAAAAGAACTGCATTCGAGATACATTTTACTACTATCTAGTGGATGTACTCGAGGTGTTTGTATACAGCTGCACCTTTGTTCGAAAAAAAAATCGATCCGGTAAAGTCTTCCTAAAGTAGATGTAAATAAGCATTGAGGAGCAAGTTATGGATTAAATCCCATCACACTTTTGATATTTTGTTGTCAGATCTCTATCACCCAAAAAAGGTTTTGGTATTGGAATCAGTCGAAAGATTGTGATAATCACTCGAAAGATATTCTTAAAAGCGATTCAGTAAAACTCACAACATTTCTTAACAATGCAGCGTTTCTTCGATAAAAATCTGATATGTGCTGTAAGAATGCCTTGTACAGACTTATATTAGACACTAAAACACCATAATACTTCTCATACGAAAAATATTTTATATCATTTTCAGACACAGAAGTTGCAAGAATATCCTACACAAAGATCCCACATAAAGGTCTTAAACGGAGATTTCACTCAAAATACCCACACATACCGCGCAGAAAACACAAAGCTTGAATACGCGAACATGCCTACAAAACTATCCAAAAAGTACCATAAATGAAGCAAAAAAACGACATTTTGGAACCTTCTGCAGAATAGGATTAGCCGCGAGTATTTTTCAAAATGATTTTCAAAAAAACATTCAACATTGAGATTCTTTACAAACATTCTATACAAATAGCGACACAAAAATCCCGCACTAAATTTCTCTCAAAGGTCTCGCACAAAAGTGCTATACAAGAATTCTGAATTAACGTGGTCCACAAAAAATTAACTCATATGTGTGGCCTACAGAATTAACCTACATAAAATAAAAGCACTACACACAATTTGTATACAAAGATCTTGAGTAAAATATTTCCACAATGGCATGTGCTCAATGGACAATAGCAATGGTTCCTGTGACCAAAGACTCCACAAAAACTCCCGCTCCATGATTTTACAGAAAGTCTCTCTGCCAGGAATACGTGAATCCAAAGATTAATGTCAACAAGAACCAATTGTGCTTGGCGAGATCAAATTATCTGTGGTATTCAGTTGTCTGACCTTCACTCAAATCTCGGCCATCTGACTTACTCTACATCATTGAACACAACTTCGGTCATATCACTTTTTGATATGACAAGCTCAAATGTGCAATTGCCCAATTCATCAAGGGCAACAACCCAAAGACGTCACGCAGTAATCCTCCTCAAGGCTTCTGAAGCAAAGTTGAATCCTGAGGCAAGACCGCACCAGAAAAAAAACACCACAAGTCGATATAGTTACATTCAAAACCTGTTAGGCGCAATAGCTTCTAGAGCTTCATGAGCTCAGGAAAACAGTCTCAATTGTACAGCAGATTATGAAACCTATTTTGAAGAATTGTTTTCTGGTTATTACTCAATTATTTTCCCCATGATTCAAAAATTAATATTCCGAAGTGTAAAAATTTTCTACGATTATCCCTAGGATATATAAGTAATAGAAATCTTTACAAAAGAAGAACATCTGTGTATACAGGAAGCTTGAATATGATCCTCAATCAATCTTCATTAATCACTTGTTGACAATTTATTACAATCATCTTGTTTGAACTTCCACTTCATTACATAAGCAAATATAAAGAAACACAACAAATTATCATGTTTGATAGCTGTATAAAATATCTTGTGTCTTCTTTTTACTAAACAAGGTCCAAAATAAGTCTCTCTTTCTGACTCTGTTTTTTAAAAAAGAAGAACTACTACCTATTGGGTCTTTCAAAGCTATGGAATCACCTTGGATATCATCCTCAGTATTTGAGTCTTCGAATGCTACCCCAGTGACACTGGCCGCTTTGAGTCTTTCTAGATCAATCTTCTCTATACCAGCATCACAAGCACTTGAAGCAAACTCCTCAGCAGTTTCCAAGTCGAGAGGCGTCTTGGGGAATAAACCAATTGTATCTGAGTTCCTGGGTGGGAGCAGATGAAGAGGAGAAAGTTCGAGTGATGTAGTAGACTTCAAATTCAATTGGTCTTGTTCATTATTCACACTATTATCGATTGAAAGAACAGAATGTCTAGACTCCAAACCTTCCAAATTTTCCAAGCTCTCCAAGTTCTCCAAGTTTTCTTTGTTGTCCAACCAGTTCTTGGAATCAGGTGACCGTTTCCAAGGGGAGTTAGCATTTTCGTTCAAGGATGAGAGTTCTTTTGGCAAGTCGACGTTGCTTTGGAGAAGGCAACCATCCACTGATGAGAATGTAACTTCCGCTTCACTCAACAAGTTTGTACTTGTCGCTAAATTGCGAATGATTTGTCTTGTGTCTATCAAGGCTTCAGATGAGTGCCAATAACTCCTGTAGATTCCAGCAAGCGCAGTGCTCTGGTTGTTCGAAGTCTCTGTCATGAGTAGAAGAGAGAAAAAGGACTGGGTCTTCGAACTCAACCTCAAACTGAGCTTTCACTCCTCTTCCGTGTATCTCTGGATGCGTGACAATGTACGTAACAAGTAGTTTGACTTGTAAGAAAAAGGACTCAACACAACACTTTTCGTTCTCGCACACGATTACCTAATCACAAATATCTCCAAATATCAGTGCACGGATGTTGAATCAAAAAAGGCTTGGGTCAAATATTACGTAATCTTATTTTTTTTTAATTTTTTTCAAATCAGCTTCGTTTTTTTTCTTATCATCCGTGCACAGAAAATGCCGTTCTCTGACAGGCCCTTCCACGAGGAAAAAGTGTTACGTACGCGAGTCTGAGAACCTGGAATGAGGAACGTAATTTCAAATAGCCATTCGACATAGTACAAGTGTGGTGCAGATACACACACACACGGACGGAGTTTCAGATAGGAGCAATCAACCCAATCACCTGCATTTTCAATCGTTACTTCTCAGTATAGTGAGTGGCACTATATCACTCTTGGTTACCCCTGGATACCTTACCTACACCTCTATTCATTCGCTATGGTTCTTAGGAGGTCCACCTTACAGGTGATTGTCTTTGTGGTTGTTGTACTAGTACTGGCGTTGGCTTCGTCTAAGAAGACAGGTCTACAATCTGAGCTTCGAGCAGAGGCAGAATACATAAAGGCACAGTTTGAGCAGGCGGTGTCTGGCAAGCCCAGCGATCCGGTGAATATTGATAATAGCCTTCCGAACTTTGATCAGCATCAGCAGCAATCTTCGCCATCTCTTGATTTGCTTGCTGCTCAAGAATCCAAGAAGGCAGCAGAGCATGAAGAGGAAGCACATAAAGAACCCAAATTGACTCCTTGTGCTGCAATCAATCCACTTACGAATGGTTTCTTCGATTTAAGTACGCTAGGTGCGCTCGGTGGAGAACCACAGTCCTGGAATGCAAAAGGTTTTGATTATGGTAGGAATTTTTCTATTGGAATATGCTCTACACCGATCAGACAGAATGCCAATTTGAAGAACGAAGATTTTCCAGGCGTTGCCAATAAATCTGAAGTGGGCGCATATTATACCGATGGAAATGGAGTTAGACAATCCATAGGGCGTGTATCAACGAGGCCGAAGTTTAGAGGACGTAAATTGGTACTTGAATACACAGATGGTAGTGTTTGCAGTACGTTGCAGAATGGAGAAACGATCAAGAAATCAACATTACTTTCATTCACATGTGACAGAGATATTATGTCTCGTGCATCCATTGCTTATGTGGGATCACAAAATGATTGTTCCTATTATTTCGAAGTGCGTACTGTTCATGCCTGTGCCACGGCGCAGAAAGAAGGTGATTTCGCTTTGATTTGGATCTCCTTGCTGATCTTGCTTTGTGCCTTTGCTGTATATTCCGGTGGTGGACTCTTATACAAGGTGTTCAAAGGAAATAGCACGCGTCGTAAACCAGGATCCGCGTCATCAGGGGTCCGAAACCTCCTTAGTGGCCAGGTAAGTTCGAACAAAAATATCCCTTTCTAGTTGGTTTTTTTTTTCTGCACTAGACTCCATCAAGTACTAACGTCCCTTCTCGGTACCCTTTCTACCACTTTAGACTGCATTCTCGCGTTACAGAGACGAGGCCAACGAGCCCACCCCTGTGCACCTCAACACGTTCAACTACAAGGGCGACGAGAACGACCTCATTGACGCTCTAGACGCCGACAGCCAGCTCCACCACTCATCGGACTGATATCACACGAACGAACGAACGACCGAAGGAACAAATGCCTACATACGAGCGAACACGCTAGCAACACACGAGCAAACGCATTAGCAAACGCACGAATGAATCCCCACATACGAAGGAACATGCGCACCAACAAATGAACGAATCCCTGCCCTCCTACCCCCCACACCATTCCCATTCTATCTCAATACATACTTACATACATCCAATACAGTGTACCAATGATGATAAAAACCCCACTTACGTAAGCAGCACGCACAGCAACCTGCTGCCCCGGGGTTACCCGGAGACCAATTTCCAGCCTGATTCCGAGCCCGCAAACTAAGCAGAAAAACCCGGGGTTACCCGGCTCCGTGCGGCTTTCCGCCCCCATATAATTTATAGCTTTTTTTTCTGAATTTTTTCTTTTATTAATTTTTCTCCTGCAGTTTTTCTCTCACAATTTCTATTTTTGCCCGATTAGAAAAATTTTTTTTTTTTGGTGAAACTTTTCCTCACCAGCTGCCAAATTTAAAAGAGAAAAATTTTCCCACCTAAAATTTTTCACCAATTCTTCTCTTCTTTTCCTTTCCTTTCCTTTCCTTTCTTCTTCTTTTCATCTATCACTAACTACATACATACACAATGGGTAAAGATAAGGTTCACGTTAACGTCGTCGTCATCGGTCACGTCGATTCTGGTAAATCCACCACCACCGGTCACTTGATCTACAAGTGTGGTGGTATCGATAAGAGAACTATCGAAAAGTTTGAAAAAGAAGCTGCTGAATTAGGTAAAGGTTCTTTCAAATACGCTTGGGTTTTGGACAAACTGAAGGCTGAAAGAGAAAGAGGTATCACCATCGATATCGCTTTGTGGAAATTCGAAACTCCAAAATACCAAGTCACCGTTATTGATGCTCCAGGTCACAGAGATTTCATCAAGAATATGATCACTGGTACTTCCCAAGCTGATTGTGCTATTTTGATTATTGCCGGTGGTACTGGTGAATTCGAAGCTGGTATCTCCAAGGATGGTCAAACCAGAGAACACGCTTTGTTGGCTTTCACCTTAGGTGTTAGACAATTGATTGTTGCTATTAACAAGATGGACTCTGTTAACTGGGCTGAACAAAGATATGAAGAAATTGTTAAGGAAACTTCCAATTTCATCAAGAAGGTTGGTTACAACCCAAAGACTGTTCCTTTCGTTCCAATTTCTGGATGGAACGGTGATAACATGATTGAAGTTACCACCAATGCTCCATGGTACAAAGGATGGGTTAAAGAAACCAAAGCTGGTGTCGTCAAAGGTAAGACTTTGTTGGAAGCCATCGATGCTATTGAACCACCTGTAAGACCATCCGACAAACCATTGAGATTGCCATTGCAAGATGTCTACAAGATTGGTGGTATCGGAACTGTACCAGTCGGTAGAGTTGAAACCGGTGTTATTAAAGCCGGTATGGTTGTTACTTTTGCCCCAGCTGGTGTTACCACCGAAGTCAAGTCCGTTGAAATGCATCACGAACAATTGGTTGAAGGTCTCCCAGGTGACAATGTTGGTTTCAACGTCAAGAACGTCTCCGTTAAGGAAATCAGAAGAGGTAACGTTGCTGGTGACTCCAAGAACGATCCACCAAAAGGTGCTGAATCTTTCAATGCTCAAGTCATCATCTTGAACCACCCTGGTCAAATCTCTGCTGGTTACTCTCCAGTCTTGGATTGTCACACCGCCCATATTGCTTGTAAATTCGACACTTTGATTGAAAAAATCGATAGAAGAACTGGTAAGAAGACTGAAGACTCTCCAAAATTCATCAAATCCGGTGATGCTGCTATTGTCAAATTGATCCCAACCAAGCCTCTTTCCGTTGAAGCTTTCACTGACTACCCACCTTTAGGAAGATTCGCCGTCAGAGATATGAGACAAACCGTTGCCGTTGGTGTCATCAAATCTGTTGAAAAATCCGACAAAGCTGGTAAAGTTACCAAGGCTGCTCAAAAGGCTCAAGCTAAGAAATAAGTTAACTAATATATTAGTATCACTTAATATCTTTTCTTTATCTCTTTCTATCCCTTATCTTTATTTTTTCCTAAATTTAGTTGATCTTATCAAGTAATCTTTTATATATATTATAATATATGTTTTGACTACTCAAAAAAAATAAAAATAAAAAATAAGAATATATTCGTAATTGACTACAATCAAGTATTTAATTAAATAAATAATTTTTTTCTCATTGAGCTTATTTTATTTATATGAGGAAATTTAATGAATCATAGATTTTTTCCATTATTGGAAAGTTGAGCTAATTTCTCTTCAAGTTTATCAATCTCTAAATTGTCTCCATGAAGACGAGAGTTATGGGGTTGGGGTTGTGTATGTTGTGAAGGAATTCTTGATTTCTCCAAATTTGTTTCTGTACTAGGTATTTGATCTTGTTGATAATTTCTTAAAATACCACGAGCTCTTTGTAAATTTCCTAATGCAGTATTTGTATTTGCCCTTAAAATTGGACCATTATTACCTGTAATTACATGAGGAACAGGTATTGGTTGACCACGACCTGTGACAACACTTCCAGAATAACTTCTTGCAGATCTACCACCATATGAATCAATAGAATGAGAAGATGAAGAAGATGATGATGAAAGAATAGAAGGTCTTCTTGGAGCCGTGGGAACAACAGAATATTTTCTTTCTTTGAATGAAACTCCAACCTGTTTGACTTTCTTACTATTTTCTAATGATTCAGGATTAACTTTAAAGAACCAATCTTTAATTTCATCATATTCATAAATATGCCAATCAACACCAAAAGGATTTGGTTCAAAAAGGTATAAGACATGTAAAGGAACATCCAAATCACCAATTGCACTTTTACTAAGATTTAAAAAATAACCTAATAAGACTCTTGCTACTACTCTATGAGTAATAATAGCAACATGATTTGTAGTTCTTTCAATTTCAGTAATCACAGGTTTTAAACGATTAATGACATCAAGATATGATTCACCACCAGATCCAGGATATCTATAACTCATTTTATCTTCTAATCTTGCACTAAATTCTTGAGGATATAAATCTTGAATTTCTTGATATGTCATACCATCAAATTTACCAGCTCCTAATTCATCTAACATACGCATTTGTTTAACATCAAAAATATTATCTGGTAAATAATTTGCAGTTTGAACAGAACGAGCAAGCATTGATGTCCAAACTGAAAATGATGGTTCTTCTGGTGGTTGAATATCAGAACTATAATGCTTAATACGTAATTTTTCATTAAATTTTTCCATTTGTTTTTTACGAAATTCATCTTTTTTAACTTGAATAAATTTTGCAAAAGCTTTAGAGAATTTTTCTCCACGTTTTGTTAATGGAGCATCACCACCAATTCTACCAGCAACATTATCAGTACTTTCACCATGTCTTGTAATCCAAATTTGTCTTTCATTTAAATTGAAATTTAAAAAATAATAAATGATTTGAGAAGCAAGAAAACCTTTAATATTACATGCAATAACTTTTCTACCAACATCAATCATTTTAATATATTGAAAATCTTTTATTCTTTCTTCTTCTTCACCAATTGTTTGATATGCTTTTTCATAATTTTTTAATCTTCCCATGAAATCTTTAAGTGCTACTTGTGGATCCATTTTTTTATAATCTGGGCCACTAAGTTTTAAATAAATATTGGTTTCCAAAATATATGGATCGGAACAGATACTTTCTAAGAAAAGAACTTTCAATTGACCATTACTTCTAGCTTGTACGGTATCAAATACCATTTTTCTTCTAGCTTTTGTAGAGTTTGTCGCATCAAAGACACCAACGCAACCATCACCTTTCAAAAGATAGTCTAAAAGATTATTCAAAGTATCTTTAGCCCATTTTTCACGCAACAAGATGCTTTCCTTGTTTTCAGGGTTGAAGAAATTTGCATCATGCTCAATGACGGGGGGATTGTGGGTTTCTTGATCGGAATTGGAGGTGGAAGATGCATGATTTTTATTGCTATTGAGGTCAGGTAATGGTGAATGTTCAGGACCCGCATTAGCTGCTTGTAATCTACGGGTGGACCCAACATTGAAAAGTCTTGCATTGATCTGTAACCAATTCAAGTACCTTACGAGTTTATTTGAGAGATAAGATTTACCTCTTGCCGGGAGTCCAATCATGACTACCACGACCCTTTCACTTGTATTCACGACTTTACCCTCCGGCGAGAGTTTAGATTTGGTTTGTCCTGGAATATCCAAAGTCGCTTTGAATACCGTGGGCAAGGGGGAAGTTTCTCGTTCTTTTGTAGGATGAGCTGGAGCTGGAGCTGGAGCTGGAGCTGTAGTTGGAGCTGGAGATGAAGATGGAGATGGAGATTGGCCTGGATCAAGTTCGGAGAGCTGTTTATTGTGGCGTGTATTGCTTTGAGTGAGCGCAGCGATTTGATTTTGGTGGGCTTGACTGCGTTTAGCGGACGCGAGTTCTTGGTCGTTGGAATTGGAATTTGAATGTTCACTTTTATCTTGTTCTTGTTCTTCATCTTGTTCTTCATCATCGCTGAGCACAAGAGGAGAAAATGCACTTAGAGAGGATGGAGAATTTGTAGCACTCATCACTGGGGTGTCACTGAGAGGTCTCTTGTTGAATTCGGGCAACGGCAGTTCCGAATCGAAGTTGGGGTCCGAGTCTGTGGGTTTCTCATCGTTCAAGACTCCATATTTCGGAGTCTTGAACCTGGGGAATGCAGTAGAGACCTGTGGTGCTCCATTGCTGCCATTGGCACCGGGATCAGCACCGTGAGCAGCACCGTGAGCAGCACCAGCACCGGCACGGGGGGTATGGGGCACCTCAGATGTGATTTCAGGTGCTCTCGAAGCAGGAGCCCTGGCATTGTAGTCGCCGCTGGCATGGTCCTCGTCCTCGTCATCGGAGTAGAGGGCAGACTCGGCGTAATTGTGCACCAACGGTGAGTTTGCTGTGAACTGGACATTCTTCTGTGCGGGGGAGGCAGGCCTCGCTCGAGGGCTCACGTCCCCCAGCACCGCAAGAGGCGGCCTCTTGAGCTCTTCAGTGCTGCCGGGATCAGCACTCATGAGGAATTGGGATACCACTTCAGAGCACAGCGCAAGCGCAAAGAGCACACCAAGCAGGTGCACACAAGTCACGCAATTCATACACTGAACTGGAGTGGAGTGGAGTGGAGTGAAGCGCACCTGTCTGGCTGTCTGGCACTCCGAGGCCGCGACTGTGGGCCCGAGCGCTGTCTGGGTCTGGGCCTGGACCCCGGGGAAGAGAAGCGAGACACGCGGCGAGCTGGTGGGCGGCGCGCCGATCGGCCACTCAGCGATTTGTGATTTGTGCGGGGGAGTGTTTTTCCCTACTGTGCTGTTTCCCTTGCGTTTCCGTTTGCGATCTGCTCTCTCGGCGCTTAGACCCTGCCCTCTCCTGCCCTGTCCTGCCCTTTGATAAGTAATAATTTCAAATACAGAGGATCTTGGAGCTGCATTTTGGGCTCTTGTAGAGTCAGATTAAGCAGAGATACAAGTTTGGAGTCAAGCTACCAGCGTTTTTTCGAACACCGTCTCTATATCGCCCCCCACCCCCTAAGGTATCCCCATACTGTGAATTGAATCAATTCACCTATTTGTGATATCTTTTACTGCCTTCCAGAGGACAAATTCCAAGGACTCCGTAATTAGTTCAGGCTAGCTGTCATGGACTTTACGTTGAGAAGGCCTTTTGCTTCGGTCCGTATCCCACGTGGTGCGGGCCTGAGGCCACCAACCCCCCCCAATACCAACCCCAGCCCCGGTCAACATCGACCCTGCAAGCTCGGATGAATCTTCTTATTCAGAGGATACGAGCTTTCTTGGGAAGTTGAGTTTCAAGAGAACTCTGAGGAAACCTGCCAAGAGCAGCTCTCCACTTCCCAAGACACAGGAAGTTGTTGTTGTCGTGGAACAACAACCCCCTCCACAGATAGCATCTGTTGAGGAAGAGTCTACCGAGAGATCGAGACTATTGAAGGAGAATGAAGCTCTCAAGAGGAAACTCAAGCAATCTGAAGCTGACAAAGCCAGGTTGAAGCTTCACTACCAGCAAAGAGAAGACATCATAGCAGAAGAAGTTACAAGTCTCAAACAAGAGATTAAAGAACTGACAGAGATGTTAAAACAGCAAGAAGAACCACCTCGTTGTTCTTCTTCGCCACCCCCTGAATCTGAATCTGATTATGTTGATGATAGCATCAATCATTATATCGCAGAGCAACAAGCAAAGATTGCCAAAGATGAAGAGGACGAAGCCAGACAACATTCAGATGATCTGGAAAGGATTAAACAAATTGGCAGCACTGCAGCCCATTTGAAATCAAATATCCTGAAAGTCAAAGGCCTTAGCGCCGAAGAATCAAACAAGAAATTTGAATTACAAAAGCAATTGGAAGATATCAAGATCAATCAAGAATCTTTGGATCTTCACGACCATGCTGAACAGGTTAAACTAGATAGCAACAATGAATTTCTTGATACCGAAATCAACTTGTTGTTGGCTCAAAAGGCAAAATGGGATGCTCAAATCAAGAAAGAGTCTTCTGAGAAACCCAAATTCTTTATCAACGAGCTCAAAACCTGCAAAGAGAGCTACGAGAGGCGTCGTGAGAGAGACCCTGCTAACCGGAAGAAGTACTACGATGCTTTTGTCAAAGATGGCCAGAAGATCCACCAAGATCATGAAGCTCACCAAGAAGAAATGAAAGCTCTTAAGGCGATGCGGGAAAAAGTGGTCAATCAAATCGCAGACAAGAGAGATCGTTTAAAACCTAAGGTTGTTCGGAATAACAAGGCTTACAAGCGCATTCAACGGTCTATCAGAGAAAGAGATCACAATACGGTTAAAGAAGTCACTGAGATCAAAGGGCGCTTAAGAGAAATTGACAACAACATCAAATCTCATGAAGCACAACTTGAAGTCTACTTCGAGAGACTTGAACACTTAGGACTTGAGCTTGAAGTCATTGACAAGCGCAATTGCCAGATAAGTGAAAGGCAAAAGACAAGATCAAAATGGATTCAACAAGTCATTGAAGGTGTTTATGATCTTTTACCCGACTTTGAGCCTCTTGTTTCAATTGGTCCGTTTGAAGCACAAGTCAAACAAGTTCCAAACGAACAAGGCAACACTGGTATTCCTGGTCAAGAAAATCTTCGTTATGAATACATTGAGTTATTGGAGGAGTTGAAAGACAAGAATGAAGATGACGTTTACCAACAACGGGCTGCTCTGAGACATTCACAGAGACAAGCTGCTAAAGACCAAGGCCTTGTTGAGAATTTCCATCTTCGACTCAAACAATGCGCTTCCATTCACTATGAACTCTACTTGGATGACATATTATGGAAGGATTACGAAGCTAAATCCGAAGAGTTGGTCCAAGATTACAAATCAAAGATCACGGATTTACTACAAGATGGAGTCAGTGCACGTAGCCCACAAGTGAAATCATACAAAGATTTCATTGACAAGAAGCTACAAAGCCGACTTCGCAAGTCTCGACAACACGAAGAAAGGCGCAATAGAGGAGAACAAGAAATGAGTCAATGGCGTGAGGCTGTAACAAAGCTGAGGAAATCAGCCGCTGTTGAAGAGTGCAAAGATAAGTACCGGGTGCTTTTCAGACAATTTGGGAGTGTTGTTGACGAGTGGACAAATTAAAAAAGATGAGGCGAAAATATAAAATAGGAATAATCAGTAGCTACCACCTACAGATTATTTCCTTGTTTGATTTTTCCTGTGCCAGGGAAAAATAGTAAAGCGCCCACTTTTAAACAAGTCCACAAGCCAAAAACGCTGCCAGAGAGGAAAAAAAGCTCACAGTACGTAATCAAGCTCTCGCACCACCTTTCCGCCATCCTCCTCCAAGCTCCATTCCATCAAAAACAAATAAATAAAATAAATAATAGGTCTCTGTTAATTGATGTTCCTATGCGAAAAAAATAGACGGTGCACGGATGTACAAATATTAGCAAAAATACATTACAACAACGCCTGTGTGACAGAAGCAGCACAAATCCGTGCACCTGGTGCTTTACAACCGTTTCCGGTTTCTCAAAGATCTCTCCCCGCAAACTGACTGGGAAACAGATCAGATCGTGTGAATCTCCGCTTACTCAGCACTCTTGATTCCCACCCGTGCACAGGCACTCCCCACCTCCACCTCCAATACAGCGATTCCTACATTTGGGTACGGTAATTAGCTTTATTGAATTATATGCGGTACATAGAGTGAGTGCATGTGACTTGTTTTTAGGCTGTTTATCCTTATCAGCCCAGGAGCCGCAGGGCAAACTCGACACTGGTGAATGTAGCTGCAGATGCAGGGATTGCTCTAATCAGCGCAGGTCCAATACCTCTCCAGAAGCCTCGCAGACCCTCTGTGGCGAGGATGTCCTTCACCACTGGTGTGATCTTGCCGTTGTACCTGGACGCGGCACCGAATGGGTCGCTTTGTAATTTCGATTTCACAACGTCTAGCGGGTACGAACTGAGCCACAGCGCGTCACCGGCGAGTGCTCCGTACAAGAGCAGTTCTGGCGTCGACACGTTTTCTCTCTTGATGCCACGGCTGTTGATTGCGTTTTGCACAAGAAGCTCATACGTCAAGAACCACACACCGTAAGCCTGTGCCTCTCTGAGCAGAGTGATGAGCGAACCTCGGGCAAGCCCCGAGAATCCATTGCTCTGGTAAATCTTGGCAACTGCATCACGTGGTCCCGAATACAATCTTGCTGCTCCGTCCTTTTGGGTCTGCAGTAATATTCTAATTTGCTCTACTGGGGCAGTTATTGGCGTGTTCACAATACCTGCAAATGCACCGGCAAGGTAAAATTGCGGGAATGTGAGATCTTTCTGATTAGGATTTCTTTTCAAGAATTGACGTTTGGCCTCGTGAAACCCATAAAATTGTACACTTACACAAACTCCGACTCCGAAAAGTGGTGCTAAAGTTCCTTTGTAAAAAGCACTGGGTCCTTCTTTAGCCAATGTCTCCTTGACAGCAGTTATTGGCGATGAAAATTGCCCCGTTTGTAACCTGACTTTAACGAGATCAAATGGCTGCCCAATCAATACTTGCACGGCTCCTCCAAAAAATCCAGCAGCCTTCATAAATCGTAATCATCATTCCGCATTAGTAAATGAAAAAAAAAAAAAACACAACCTGTATTCACAAAGTAAACTTACCACATCCTTGGCCTTTCTGGTCAGACTGTGATCTATGGTACCTTCTTCAGACATTGCTCGATTTCCAATACTCTCACAGAGACTTTTGGCACTTGCCTAACCACACACTGGCCAATGCTTTGTATAAATTACTCCCACCGTTCATCAACAATAACTTACCTCCCCTTGATTGTGAAACCTCAGCCGGTGGTGAAAAATCACGTGACTTCGGGGTCTTTAATTTAGAATTTTCATATTTAAAATCATAAAATCCAATGGATTAAAGAGGTATAAATGTACATGCTATAGAAGAAATTGAGCGCTAGAGAGTGAAAGAAAAGAGATGTTCAACTTTGTGATGGATTTGGACCTTGTCGATCAGGACTATAATCTTCGTCGTCACTTTGAACCAAAAACTGATCGTCAATTCCTTCAAGTTCAATACCTACATTCTGTTCTTCTCCCAGATTCCTGTACTTTCCAGAATCTGAATTGTGCCCATACCCAAACTTATTCAAGACTTTCCCTATGACCCCCGGTTCTGGCGATTGAGTACCGTTACCACTACTATTTTCATCGGCTTCCAGGTTGTCTGACCAGTGAACCGTTTTCTTTTGTCTTTTGGTACTGACAATGCCGCTTCCAACTCCAAGAGAGGGAACTCTTGCGAATCTATCATTGGATAGTATAGAAGAAGGCTTAGAAACGTATGTTTTGTAAAGATACCACAATGCATAACCGATTATGGCAAAAATGCATATTTCGAAAAAATAGAAACTCCATGAAGTCTTTTCGGAACTAGTAGGTGAAGATGATGATTCATCGGGAATTGTAGTGTTTGTCTGTGGTATAACGGCATCGAAATGATAAGTACCGTTATAAACATTGTAAACTGGCGTCACGAGAGTGTTTGTGCCATTTTCTCTTTTTGCTTTAAAAGTGTTTGTAGCTAAATCAAACAAACCTCTAGAGACTTCAGGTAAATCAAATGGAACCATATGACTAGAATTATAAACTTTGACATATGATAAATTGCCATCTTGAATGATTTGACCAACATTGGACTCATCATAAGACCAATCATAAGTCTTGGCATTATCACTGAATCCATCATGACCGTCCCAAGTGATACTATCGATCAACATTTCAATACTTAATGTATTACAAATAATATCTTGAGCACCTGCGAATAAAACCACTGGAATTTGTTCAATTAAAGCCGGTAATAATTTTACTGCTCTTGCTGATTTTTTAGGTCTTAAATGAGATCCAACTTGACCATCACATTCAGCCCAATGTTTATGTTCTTTTAAATTCAAACCATTTTGAACCTCTGCAAGATTTAAAAATGGTTCAACCACAACTAAATCTCCTGGCCAATTAGAACCACATGCAGGATAAGAATCTTTCAATCTGTAATCATACATATTGATACATTGTTGATCTTTTGCAGCTTCTCTATCTCTAGAGTATAATAATAATAAATCTAAAACTTTTTCACATTGTGGACTTTCGAAATCTTGATCAAATTGAGCAACTACTTGTTGACATTTTTCATGTTGTCTCAATAATTTAGGCATATAATCTTCATTTTGCGCAATTAATTTATTTTCAACAGCAAATGGAATATATGATAAACT
The DNA here is from genome assembly GCA_001599255.1 of Wenyingozyma succiphila. Taxonomy (NCBI): domain Eukaryota; kingdom Fungi; phylum Ascomycota; class Pichiomycetes; order Pichiales; family Pichiaceae; genus Wenyingozyma; species Wenyingozyma succiphila. Next base: position 86,604 of record BCGL01000008.1, read on the forward strand.
TTGTAAATTTGGATCAATCCATCCATTACCAATTAATAACCCTTTTAAATTCAATTTGAATCCAAAAATTGGATTTTCTTGAAGATTTTCATAAAGAACTTGAGTACCTGCATATGGAATGTATTGACCAGCATAACTTTCACCTGCAATCCAGATTTCTTTATCGATATCATTTGGAAATAATTCAAAATATTTCTTCAAAAACACGGTGAAATCACGAGCTACTTGATCTAATTCAACATCATAGGCATCAGTGAATGAAAGTCCCGTTCCACCGGGTTGATCAACAAATACCAAATCTGCCACTTCCAACCATGATCCTTCGTTGAACTTGACTTTTTGGTTTTTACCGACTCTTAAAGGTCCAAGTTCCATCAATGCCCCGTCCATAGATGAGCAACCAGGACCTCCATTTAGCCAAAAGATAAGTTGATTCGAATGAACACCGGATGTAATAGGATCATTCTTACGTTTCGTATTATCCGTGGTATTATGCTGTTTATGATGTTTGTGATTTTCTGGTAATTGTGTTCCATTATCAGGTTTCGCAAATTTCCAAAAGAAATAATTCGTGTTGTTTTCTGGGTATAATTCAAGATGACCAGCATGCATAATTGGTCTGACTGATTCATCAATTTCAGAAAGACCCGGTAAGACAGTGACTTCATAAGCCACCTGTGGATCTACTGGCAGAGCCTGAGTAGTGAGCACGAGCAAGAAAGCCATCAGCATCACCAGCGCCGAAGATAATAGCGAACCGTATCTGTCTATTAGACGTAGCATTTTTTGGATTTTATGTTGTACTGCCTTAGTGAAGGCTTAGCGTAGTAGTGGGGTAATGGAAATTCTCAGGAGACAGCGATAAACAGAAGGATGGTAAAAGCGAGTGTTGAATGAACATATACTACTATACGGCATTCACCGAAGTTCAACAGGTCTCACGAAAATTGCTGAGTGATCTATTAGTGATTTGGTTTTACATGGGAGATTCCAGGTAGTTCCTAAAGATTAGAGGAACACGGTCAGAAATCCTACGAGGCTCAGTGACCACCGGTGCAAGGGTGTTAGAGCATCTGAATGTCGATTACATAAGCAGTCATTTGATATGCATATGGACTCTTTAATACATTAAATTCATTTACGACTACGAACGATGCATTGAGAAGGGCATGATATTGAATTAAGTTTGTGAATAGAGAATCAAAAGCTGGGTTGGTCGTGGGGTGGTGGCTTTGTTGTGGATTGGGTGCGCAGTCAGGGGACAGAATATTTAATTGGCAATAAACCCCACATTCACAGTGGCGCCGTCCCTGACTCTAGCAAAGTAGTGAAGTAGTGCAAAGTAGTTACATAACAAGTAGGTGATATGATGCATGACCAGAGACTGCCTCCCTGGCTGGCGCATTCTCTCTGATCTTTCATACTATTCCGGAAACACTCAGTCGGCGATGTCCACGGTGAGTTTTAGAAATGGATCAGACTTGAGAATCAGCCGAAAAGCGCCCAATCTTCAACTTTGAGCGAACTTAAGATCCTCACGAGGGCCTCACGCCGTAAATTGATCTTCCTGAACACCGAAACCGGTAGATCATCTCCTAATTGGTCTTTATTGACGAGGTTGGAGAGTTGCTCGACTTCGTCTTGAGAGGTCAATGGGACGTTGAATGTGATTAACAAATCCGTGTCGCTTTTGGCAATCCTTATGAGTCCCACGATTAGAATCAGAATTGTCTCTTCACTTTTCTTACCCCATTTTTCCGCTTTCTCAACGGCCACCGTGACGTATGAGACGGTGTTATTGGTGGATGTGGAGGGGAAATTTGCACTGGTGTCAACTGGATCTGAAGAAAGGATTTTCAGTTCTTGCTCGTTTTGAATTCCATTTAATCGAGCAATTTCCTGTACATGGAACAACGAAGCTTCGGAATCACTGACGTCTGCTCGTTCCAAAAGGTCCACGATTATGGAATCGTCTTTCACCAATTGTGCTTCGTCTTCAGTGTTGTCGGTATCGCTCACAAACAGCTCTTGGGTATCGGGAATCTGCCTAAACCTCGATGCATCCACCAACCCAATTGGCAGATCCACAGAAATCGCTCCACCGTAAATTTGCACTTTCTGGAATTCTAAAGTCATCTTTGAAACGGAGAGTTAAGCAGTGCCAATTACAAATCTTTTGAATAAAGAGTCTAACCTTGCTAAACTTGAAGCAATATATATATATATACCCTTAATTAAAAAAATATATTCGCGCACTGCCTTTAAATTAATTTTAGTTGATTAATTTTAAAATGTATTTACAAGTGAATATATATATAAATTTATAGAATACTCTTCGGGTGCGAAGAGTTGAATCAAGTTTGCGTGCGTAGAGAGTGAATTATTTGAGTGTTTGTTAGAGCACAAGTCGAGTACTCACAATGACATACCTTTAACAAGGACGTCATGAGGGGGTAAAGTATCTATATGGCCTAAAGCTGCAAGTGCAATAGGTCTGTTATGAAGACGATATTGAGCCCATTGAATGACATCATCACGTGTGATCTTATCAACTCTTTCAAATACTTCTTCTGGTGAAAGTCTCTTACCGGTAGTAACAAGTTGTCTACCGATATCTTCAGCAATTGCCGTAGTACCATCTAATGAAAGAAGTAAAGATCCTTTTAATTGTGCTTTTGCAGTTTCAACTTCATCATCTGTAATTTTACCATGTTTTAATCTTGCCCATTCTTTAAGAACTTCATCAAGTATGGGTTGAGCATTTTGATTTTTATCAACCACTATATACATCCCCCATAATCCAGTATCAGAATAAGATGTTGAGAAAGTTGTATAAGAATTTGCCATTGGAACTCCAGTATCAACACCATTTGAACTACCTTTAGCCACATTTACAGCTAATGGAGATGGTGAATTAACACCGAAATTTGTAGATCTATCCCAATTTCCCACAATGGCTTGTGTTACCAAAGCTGTGAAATAATCAGGAGCATTCCAAGAAACTCCTTCAACACAAATTGCAATATAAGTACTTGGAAGTGATGTATTGGCGACTCTAACTTCATCACCATAGAATCTAGGTAAATCACCTCTTGGGGTACCTAATGGTAAAGCCTTTTCACTATTTGGAACATGGCCGAAATATTGTTGTGCAAGTTGAACCAATTCTTGATGATCCACACATCCTGCACCAACAAGAACCATACGATCACCTTTATAATTTGTGGTGATATAATTTTTCAAATCATCTCTTGTAAGCGATCTAATATTATCCAAAGGTCCCAAGATTGTTCTACCAAGTGGTTGGCCTCTATAAGTGACTTCATGCAATCTATCAAACACCACTTCATCGTACATTTTATCAACTTCTTCGCTTTCTCTGATAATGACGGGTCTTTCTTTCTCTATGGCGGTTTTCTCGAGCTTTGATTTTGTCAAGATATCACTAAGAATGTCAACTGCTCTTGGTATATCTTCTTTCAAAGATTTGGCGTAATAAACGGTATTTTCCCTTGAAGTATAAGCATTAAGATGAGAACCACAATTCTCTACTTCTAACTCCAAATTGAGTTGGGATCTTGTATTGGTTCCTTTAAAGGCCAAATGTTCCAGGAAATGAGCTGTTCCCGAGGTGGAGTCACTGACATCGGCACGAGACCCAGCATCGATCCAAACACCCACGGTAGCAGTCAAAGAATTGGGTACGGTTTCAGTCGCCACCGTGAGCCCATTTTTCAGTATTGTGGTCTGTGTCTGCGACACAGAACTAGCCAGACTGCGCCTAGCCACAGAAGACTGCAACTGGCGCGTTATAAGCTTTCTCGAGACTAGACTCAGCATACCTGTCTTGAAATGCGTCTGTTCAGTAATACTATTCTGGCAAGTAAAACAAGTGAGACAAGTGGGATAAATCGGAGCACGCCTTGTTCAAGCGAGCCAAAAAAGGACAAAAAATATCTACCATAGTGTATTACAGTGTACTGAAGTTCTAGTTCTGCATCTTTCTGTCTTTCTGCGGCCTTAGTAATCGGCCGGAGACAGACCCAGAGTCTGGACAAATGAGAAACCGGGGCACGGGTGTATATGAAAGAGAGAACACCCAATAAACCCGTGCCCCGGGAAGCTGCGGGGAGCCCATCTGGAGAAACCAAAACACCCGTGCCCAGCGCTGGCCCAGACACAGACACAGAAACATCCACGATAACACCCGTGCACTCCACGAGCAATCTCTCAGAGTCTGGAGTCCCAGCGGGGGCGGAAAAACAGCGCTGCGACAAATGGGCCTGGGGCCTCTGGCTGGCTTTGTGTAGCGCAGCTACTATCATTATTAAGCGTCTCAGTTTGCCAGCTTTACTTGTGCCCTTGTGCCCTTGTGGGCTTTTTAGACAGATCTTTACTCACTTAATACAAGAAGCCACGTTTGCTGCAATCAACGCAAGATGACAGTAAGTACCGCCCCTTCCTCTTGCTCCCCCCTGCCCCCCCGCATTGCGCCCGGGTCTGCAGCTTGGGCTTGCCACCACAGAGATTACTGACACAAAAGCGACCTTTTGTCCATATAGGATTCGAAGATGCAAGTGGATTCTCCTACCCCAGAAGAGGGCAAGATTGACGAGGGTTTGTACTCGCGTCAACTGTACGTTCTCGGCAAGGAAGCCATGCTCAGATTGGCACTTTCCAACGTGCTGATCATTGGTCTGAAAGGACTGGGTGTGGAAATTGCCAAAAATGTTGCATTGGCTGGTGTTAAATCCCTTTCAATCTACGACCCCACTCCCGCTACAATTCAAGATCTTTCTTCCCAATTCTTCCTCTCGGAGAAAGATATCGGCACCCCCAGAGCACAGGCAAGTCTGCCAAAGCTCAGAGAGCTCAACCATTACGTCCCCATATCGGTGATTGACGAATTGACCCCTGAAGTCATCCAGCGTTTCCAAGTCATTGTGACTACAGAGACCCCATTGGCCAAGCAAATCGAGATCAATGAAATCGCACATGCTAACGACATCAAATTCATTTCCGCTGATATTAGAGGCCTTGTAGGCCAGGTCTTTGTGGATTTCGGTGAAAGCTTCACTGTATTCGATCCAAATGGTGAAGAACCAAAATCTGGTATTGTATCCGATATCGAAAACAATGGTACCGTCACTACTTTGGATGATAGTCGTCACAACTTGGAAGATGGAGACTATGTGAAATTCACCGAAATTGAAGGTATCGAAAAGTTAAATGATGGTTCTATCTATAAAGTTAAAGTTTTAGGTCCTTATGCATTCCAAATTGAATTCGATTCTTCATGGGGTGAATATAAAAAAGGTGGTATTTATACACAGGTTAAAGTACCTTCAAATATCAAATTTGATAAATTGGCTGATCAATTGAAGAATCCAGAGTTCTTGATCTCCGATTATGCCAAATTTGATAGACCTGCTCAATTTCATGTGGGTTTCCAAACTTTACATAATTTCCAAGAAAAACATAATGGTGAACTTCCACGCCCACATAATGAAGCTGATGCACAAGAATTTTATGAATTAGCCATCAAAGTACATGAATCACAACCATCCATTTTGGGTGAAGACTCAAAACCAGATGAAAAACTTTTGAAAGAATTGGCTTATGGTGCTCGTGGTGAAATTCCAGGTGTTGCTGCCTTTTACGGTGGTTTAGTCGCCCAAGAAGTCTTGAAAGCTTCATCAGGTAAGTTCAATCCCGTCAAGCAATGGCTATACTTTGATTCTTTAGAATCATTACCAGATTCCCCTGAATTCCCAAGAACAGAAGAAACTTGTAAGCCTATTAATTCTCGTTATGATAGCCAAATTGCTGTTTTTGGTCTCGAATTCCAGAAAAAAATTGCCAATTTAAAAGTATTCTTGGTTGGTGCCGGTGCTATTGGATGTGAAATGCTTAAAAATTGGGCTCTTATTGGATTGGGAAGTGGTCCAGAAGGTAAAATTTATGTCACCGATAATGATAGTATTGAAAAATCAAATTTGAATAGACAATTCTTATTCAGACCAAATAATGTTGGGAAATTTAAATCTGAAGTGGCTGCATCTGCTGTAATTGCTATGAATCCTGATCTTAAAGGTAAAATTGAATCATCTATTGAAAAAGTTGGTCCTGAAACAGAAAATATTTTTAATAATGATTTTTGGAAAAATCTCGATTTTGTCACAAATGCTCTTGATAATGTTGAAGCTCGTACTTATGTTGATCGTCGTTGTGTTTTTTTCAAGAAACCTTTATTGGAATCGGGAACTTTAGGTACAAAGGGTAATACTCAAGTTGTGATTCCTAATTTGACTGAATCATATTCTTCTTCTCAAGATCCTCCAGAGAAATCAATCCCATTATGTACTTTAAGATCATTCCCCAATAAGATTGATCATACAATTGCATGGGCAAAATCTTTATTTCAAGGTTATTTCGCTGAAATACCAGAAAATGTCAATTTGTACCTTTCACAACCTAATTTCGTTGAAAGTACTTTGAAACAAAGCGGTGATGTTAAAGGAACTTTGGAATCTATTTCAGAATATTTACAAAAAAGACCATACAATTTTGATGATTGTATTAAATGGGCAAGACTTCAATTTGAAAAGAAATTCAATTATGAAATTCAACAACTTTTATATAATTTCCCTAAAGATGCAGTTACAGCAAGTGGAGCACCATTTTGGTCAGGTCCAAAACGTGCTCCAACTCCATTGAATTTCGATATTAATGATGCTGACCATTTCCATTTCGTTGCTGCTGGTGCCAATTTATTAGCTTTCATTTATGGTTTGAAAGGTGATCAAGAAGGAACATCAAATAAAGAACATTATGAAAAAGTACTTTCTACCCTTGAGATTGAACCTTTCACCCCTGATGCAGGTGTGAAGATTCAAGTTAATGATGAAGATCCAGATCCAAATGCTGCTCTCAAGAATGATAAAGATACTTTGGATCATTTAGCAGCTTCTTTACCAACTCCATCATCATTGGCTGGATATAGGTTGAATCCAGTAGACTTCGAAAAGGATGATGATTCAAATCATCATATAGAATTCATTACTGCTGCTTCAAATTGTAGAGCTTTGAATTACAGTATTGAACCTGCTGATAGACAACGTACGAAGTTTATTGCTGGTAGAATCATTCCTGCAATTGCCACCACCACTGCTTTAGTGACTGGTTTGGTTAATTTAGAATTATACAAAGTTGTCGATGGCAAAGATGATATTGAAAAGTACAAAAATGGATTCATCAGTTTGGCATTACCATTTTTTGGATTTTCTGAACCTGTTAAATCTCCAAAGGGTGAATATAACGGTAAACAATTTGATCAAATTTGGGATAGATTTGAAATTCATCGTGATTTATCATTGAAGGAATTATTGGATCATTTTGAAAAAGAAGAAGGTCTCACAATCTCAATGTTATCCCATGGTGTTTCACTTTTATACGCTTCTTTCCATCCTCCTAAGAAACTTAAAGAAAGATTGCCTTTACCTTTGACTAAATTAGTTGAGGAAGTCTCTAAGAAGCCCATTGGAGATCATGAAAAGACTTTGATTTTTGAAATTTGTGCAGATGATAAAAACGATGAAGATGTCGAGGTGCCTTACATTGTTGTCCATTTACATGATTAGTACTATATATAAATATATATATTTAAATCAAATTACTCTTTTAAAGAAGAAACAAGTTTTGTGAAATTTTTGTTTTTACCCCATAAATCATTAAAAGATCCTTTTGCCACTGCTTCACCGTCCTGGAGTAATATAATCTTATTGGATTTCTTCATTATTTCCAATGAATGAGTTATTATAATCACTGTTGAATCAGGTGATACTTGACGTATATCATTTTGGATGAATTGACTTACTTTCCCTGCATTTTCAGAATCAAGACTCGATGTGCATTCATCGAAAATGAGTAAATTAGGCTCACGTAATAGAGCTCTTACAATTGATAATCTTTGTGCTTGACCACCACTGAGTAATGAGCTGCTTTCATCTCCACCGCCAATCACAGTATTGAGCTGATCTGGTAAAGACATTATGAAATCCCATAAATCGAGAGTTTTCAAATAATAATGAATCTTGTGGTCTAATACAATATTGCTTTGGTGGCGTAGACGATCAGGAAGGCAATAAGTCAGATTCTCCCTTATTGATCCTTCAAAGAAACTGGGTGTTTGAAGCACTACGGCTACTTGATCACGAAGCCATTTGATTTGTAAATCTTTCAAGTCGTATCCGTAAAAATGTGCAATTGACGTCTTGCGATCTTGGAGATTCAATGGGTATAGACGTGCAATTATTGAGACTATTGTAGATTTCCCACATCCAGAAGCTCCCACTATAGAAACAACATCTCCTGTATTGATCTCTAAGTTAAGATTATGGAAAACTTTCTTATTGGGACTTGAAGGATATGAGAATTGTAAATCTTGGAAATTCACACAACATTTCGTGATTGTTGGAGGAACCACATATCCTCCGATTTCCGATTGAGAATAAGGTAATTCCAGAATCTCAATCAAGTATGTGCTTGCTCTTTGACCCCTGGTTATATCGGGACACGATGATAAAAGCCCAAGTGCAGTTGTGCTTGAAAATAACACAAGTGTGAAAACTTGCATGACTTGAACAGTGTTGTAATATCCTTCAGATACCAATAAGAATCCATAATATAATAAGACAGATTGAATTAAGTAGAAAACAATATTTGGAAGTGATCCTCCAAATCCTATGGTATTTGCTCTTCTCAATCCTCTTTTAGATATTTGATTGATCAAAGAATTGAATTTGATTTCGAAATAAAACTGTAAATTAAGGCACGTTACGGTTCTAATACCAACAACACAATCATGGAGTTGTGTCTCTAAGTTTGTGATCAACATTTTATATTTCTCTTCTTGTCTTTTCAATAAATATGAATATAACAAACCAGTGAGGAGTAAAATTGGTACAAATGCAAGACTTACTAATGTTAGTTTCCAACCAATAATCATTGCCCAAGTCGTTCCGCAAACAACCAGTATTACCACATTGGTAATTGTAATGAGAAAATGCACAACGACATTTCTCAAATCTCTTGTATCATTCATGATTAAGGCTGTTGTTTGCGCAGGTTCACAATTGTGGAAATATTCAATATCTTGACCATGAACGATCTTATCGAATGCAGTACGACGTACAGAATTAACAAGCTTCTCAGATGCATAACCAGTTAAGGATTTCGACAAGAACAAAGTCAAACCATCGATCAATGATATAGACATCACAATAAGACTCCATTTCAAAATATATGAAGTCTTTGGGAACTGTCCATTATTTGATGGGAGTATACCAGAGATGAGTCTTGCTAAACAATAAGAAAATGCTGGATTACAAGCCGTATTAATTATGGATAATAAAACTCCGCATGTCAGAGATATCCTACCGTCTCTGAGATGATTCCTGAAATACCATAATATTTCAAACAATCCCAAAAGTTTCTTTGGTTCAGCCTTGTCCTTTGCCACCACAACATCAACTTCATTCTGTAAAACTGAAGCTTCATCAGTGATTGCTATTTCTTCCATATTCAATATACGACTCAAACGCTTACTGAATCGAAGTGCTTGATTTGTCTTCTTGATAGGAAGAAATTTGAAGTCATTTTTTGACCCAGTATTGGTTTTCTCCTCATTGAAACTGTCTTCTACCGTAGATGAATTAACAAGATTTTGGAAATCGCCATTAGGTTTTTGCATTAGTTCTAGCTTTGTCCCTTGTTCTTGTAACATACCGTCTTTCATGAAGCGAACCTCATCGGTGTCTTGTATCTGAGAGAGCTCATGAGTCAGTACAATTGTTGTTTTACCCTTTCTCCATGATCGCACGAAATTCATGACTTTTGAGCGAGTACGAATATCAAGTGCCGAGGTAGCTTCATCGAGGATCAAAATCGGGGATTCTCTCAACAATCCTCTTGCGAGTGCCAACCTTTGTAGTTGTCCACCACTCAAAGTGGACTCTCCTGTGCCTGAAGTTGTCAAAATCGTCTGAGATCCATCCGGCAGATTATCAATCACATCTTTCAATTGACAACCTTCTAGCACGCGTTGTATAGATAATGGAGAAAGCACGAAATTGGAACCCAGTTGAAGATTCTCTGAGACAGTGCCTTGGAAAATGACACTTGTTTGCTGGACCACAGTACACATGTTTCTCAGGTACTGCTTATCGAGATATGTTATGTTGAGACCATCGATAAGAACGCGAGAAGTTGAATTCAGGTCATACAGCCCAACAACAAGACTGGCAAGGGATGACTTACCTGACCCTGATTTGCCCACGATAAAAGACATTTCACCGGCAGGAAATGAAGTGGAAACATGTTTCAATACTTGAAGATCCGGCCTTGAAGGATATGAAAAAGTTATATTATCGAATTCCACACCACCTTCAAGAGGAGCAGAAGGAATATAGTTGACAGAGATAAGGTTGCTTGCTATTTCTAGTTCATTTGGGTCTTGTTCCAGAAAAGTATTTATTTTCATCAGAGCCACATGACCTTTTTGCAGAGCTACAGCTCGTGTTGCCAATGAGCTGAAAACCATAGATATTGTTAAACATGCATAAAACGATGATAAAACTTCACCTGAAGTGTTGAGATTGCGTTTGACTAAATAAGATCCCAACCAGAAGCTCTGAACAAACAACAATAATGAGATAATCTTCACAATTGCAATATTCAAAGAAGTGAAAATAGTAAGTTTGTTGAATGCATTTGTAGAAAGGTCAATCTTAGTTGTAAACTTGGATGTTTCGAAATGTTGGCCATTGACAAGTTTGACTAGTTTGAAACTAGATAAATTCCAATTCAAGATTTTAGCTGCCAAATTTGTCATTTCATTTTCTTTACTTGTATATTTCTGTTGCAAGATACCTAATAGCAAAGATGTCGCCACTGTTATTGGGAAAGCAGCCATTGCCACCAATGTAAGCCTCCAAGAGAAATAAAAACTTGTAACAAGAAGCGCAATGATGGTACATATGCTAGTTAACAAAATACCAATTGTTTCACTCATAGCTGTTCTAAACTCTTCTATACATCTGTTTATTTGGGAAATAGTCCCGTTGATTTCTTGATGAGAGTCGTGCCAATAGAATGATTTTTCGTAAATTAGAGTTGAAAACACCAACTTTCGTAATCTCAATTGCTGACGTTCACCTAATTCCATGAAAGCAAAAATACTCAACCATCCAAATAAAAATGCACCGCATCCCATCAGAGTTATGGAGAAACAAGAAATTCGGAGATCTGCTAAAAACTCATTCTTCGTTGCATAAGTGCCTTGAAAGAAAGATGATAAGTTAGCGAATACTTTCCCGAGTAAGATGGTCACTCCAACAGGGACCAAAGAAGCCGGCACCAAGCCTATCACTGCCGCCACAAAGAAGTGCCAGTCATCCTTGAGGTACAAGAATGAAAACAGGTTCAGTTTTTTGGGGGTTTCTGTGTGTGTGGTGGCGTCTTTCTCATGAGTATCGGCAAATGGATCTTCGAGTACTTCTTCGAATACTTCGACGTCGGCGGTGCCGAAACTCGAGGGAGTTGACAAGAAATCCTCTTTGTGCGCACTCATTCCTGGGAGTTGTCGAATGTGAAGATTTGAATGTCTGTGTTTGAATGTTTTTGAAACTGTGTATATTTCGACGAGTCCCAAGGTTGATAAAGTGATTACCAGATCATGGGTAACGGTAATCTTTTATGTCTTGGGAGAAGTTTCAACTTTGGAGAATTTCCTCTTTGGGAGGGCTGAATGACAAATTTCCAAATTTCTGAGGCCGCGCACAACAAAGCAGAAATAACACACCCGTGCACTGATTATATCAATTACGTAGAGTAAAGTAAATCTTTCTTGCGTTAACCCTACACACAGCGAAAACCTTTTTTTTTTCACTTTGTTTGGTAGTTTTTCATGATTTCGTTTTCTCTTAGGAGGGTATAGAGTACTGTGCTTGCACAGTATGAGGGGCCCGGCCCCGGCCCCTGAACACGCCTGTGAACAGGCACACAATGAGGTAAGTTCTCTCTCATATCCTCACCGCTCCAAGCACACGCACATGGCAAAGGCTCGAATACAACATGATGAAATTTATTAGATAGGGACAACTGAATACCAATTTAGTTTGGATGGTGAAGATTGTCTTCGATAGTAGAAATTATATCTGAAAAGTCACAACAGATGCCTTTTGCCGTGTGTGACTCAATGTGTAGGGAATAACGGTGCCATTCCTTGTGTGGCAACTTACTAACCCCATGCGTACTTTGCTTTTACAGCTTTTAGAATAGAATACATATTGTAATAGAATTAGCTTAAAGAAACCCGCTGACTCAGCGTGCGAGCCGACCGACGCGTCGACCGGGAGAGAGAATTTCACAACCCCCAGGGTGTCTCCTGGGGAGCGAACGTGGGAGAAAACTGACAAAAACGCCAGGCGCCCAGCGCTCGACAGCGCCCGACAGCGCATCGACAGCGCATCGACAGCCAAATTCCACGTTTGTTCAGGAACCGCGGCACTCCGGCCGGCGGAGTGTCCTGGGGCCTGAGGCCTGTGGGCCTGGGGCGCGGCCCAAATAGGGCAGAAATAAATAGACATGCTGTGGGATTTCTGTGGGATTCACTATGTCTGTGCTAGTCGCCTGCACGGGAGTTTAATCTAGCTAACGGCAGAGGCTGACAGGCACCCAGTTCCTAGAGATTTGTTATTCATTGCCCTGATTCTTCTATCGCTAGTTATCTATCTAGTTCCGTTCGTCTTATTGCTCGTTTAGTTCCCCGTTCTCTCTGTTCCCTCTCTCTCTGTTTTCTCTGCAAGGAATGCCGCTAAGCTGTTGCAGTTGCTGTGGATCTACCAGGTAATCAAAAATGTCTCTCCCGGATTTCAACCCAGGATGGGTCCTCGTGTGGCTCACGTCCCTGACCACCTTCTTGGGATCCTCCGTTATTTATCTGGACTACTTCTACGAACTGCTGTTCCCTAGGCTCTTCGCCAAGCACCCTTTCAACATCTCCAACAATTCCACTTTCCTCACCTCTTCGCTTGCGCTCAGTGCTGGGTCACTTTTGTTCACGGCCTTGGCCAATTTGCTGCCTCAGAGCAGGGCTTACCTCGAAGGTGTCGCCTCTATCAAGGATGATCGCACCTTACTGGTCTATCTCTTTGGGTCGTTTCTCAGTGGAGTGCTACTTTGCTCCTTGCTGAACGTCGTGGTCCATCTTTTCACAAGCGAAAGTATAGTGCACTGCATCCATGATGACGATCCTGAGACTGGTGATGGCAACCCTGATGGCCATGCGCACGACCATCAACATCATGACCATGATCACGACCACGACCTGTCCACTGATGAGAGTCACACCCTCACCCATAGTCACAGTCACAATCACGCGCACCACCACAACAATCCCTCGTCCGACTCTTCTTCTGGCCCATCATCAACTTTGGAGCCCAAGGCAGACCCTCGTCCAGATTTCGCCCCCGCCGCCGCCGCCGCCCCAGATAATTCAGTGACAACGACAACCAATGCTATCGCTCCTACCCCTGCCCCTGCCATTCCGGAACCCGTTGCGAGTACATCTGCAATCCCTGCATACCTGGCGGCCACAGAATCAACTCCTTTGATACTAGCGCACACGAAGAAACGACTCTCCTTGGTGGACCTGTCCCTAAAAGCTCTCAACGGTTTCGAACCAGAGGGTGAATGCTGTGGATATAATTCTCTTGATGCCTGTAACATCATAGAAGAGCACCATCTACACTCTAGCACCACGCATACTTCAAATAATGGCGAGGCTACTACAATTTTGGCTATACCGGAGTCTGATTCAGAAGTGCCCTATCTTTCCCCACCTCCCCATTATTTTCAATCTCGCCATCAATTACAAAGCGAACGTATAAAGACACCACCAGTTCAAAAGAATAATACTAATAACAATCATAATTCTCGTCTGCATTTCTGTGAATTACCTTCTTCTGAAAACATTTTCTTTTTTAATCCGGCAAAGAGTCATTTAATTAACACATCACAAGAATTGACAATTCAACATCCTGAATTAGAAGTCATTTCTCCACTTATTAGACGTAATACCGAACCTGCTGATTCACAACCTGCTTCTGATACACTTCAAGCTCGGTCGCATTCGCACATCACTTCGCATTCTCATTCTCATTCTCACCTCCATAACCATGCAGATATTCATTCTGAGGGCGCTAATTACAAGCACCATCATCACCATATCAGAACTCCTTTTTCAAGATTGTTGTCAATTGGTGTTCAAACAATGCTCGCACTCATACTACATAAATTCCCAGAAGGTTTTATCATGTACTCGACTTCTCAAGCAGACCCCCAACTTGGCCTTACCCTCTTCTTGTCGATGTTCATCCATAATTTCGTGGAAGGTTTCATGATGGCTTTACCAATTTACGTTGCACTCAATTCAAGAATTAAAGCTTTGTTTCTTGCTGGTATTCTAGGAGGTTCTGCACAACCTGTAGGTGCTTTAGCGGGTCATTTCTTTTTCAAAGATCGCCAAACTGATGATCCTGCTGCAAATGATTTTTTATTTGGAATCTTAGTTGGAATCACAGCTGGGTTCCTAACAATCATCGGATTCCAAATGTTCTCCAGCTCTATCTCTTTTGGAGGTAAACAAGGAAGAGTAGTTACATTCGCATGTATTGGAATGATCTTGATCATTCTTTCACACGTCATAGTTGGTAAATAATATATATGTATATCAACATTGATGAATAAATAATAATACTAATGATATGTCTCGATACAAGAAAATCCTAATAAATATATATGTACAAAAGTTTGTGGAACCACTAGTTATCAGAATACCTTCTTTATTCCACCAGCTCCTTCTCTTCGTTTTCTCAACTGAGCTCGCTGGTCAATTTGAGCAGCATCAGTAGACTCTTGATCGCCATAGGGTGAAACGGCAGGAGTGGTAGCTGGTGGGGAAGAATGAGGTGCAGCATTAGGGTTGGAAGGAGAAGCTGGTGGAGGACGCCCACGACGACTTTCGGGTTTTGTCGTATGACCCAAATCTCCTCTTGCGATTCTCTCTGCAATCAGCTTCTGCCGGGCTAACTCCTTACGTTCATCAACAATGAGGAACTTGTTGTTCGTGTCACTAGATATTCCATGATCTTGAAACGCCTCTTGAAGCATGTTTTGCCCGTTCTGCGAGTTTTGCGAGTTGGAACCAGGAATCACAGCGATCAAATGTGGGATACTTATTGTGCGAGTCTCAATGAGCTCCAGCAGCTTATCGGATGTCTCTTTAGAGCTACCGAACTTCTCGGATATCTCATCGAGGATAGACGATCTTGGAGTATTCGATGCTTTCTGATTGTTATAGAACTCAATTAGTTCAGTGAGTCTATTAGAATTGAATAAATTAGTGCCGATTTTCTTGCCCTGTAGGTTTTCATAGTTTTTTGTTTTTTCAGTTGAACCAAGGTCAAAGGATCGTGTTGCACCTTTGGGCGTCACAGTAGGATCTTGTTCATCGAGTAAATCCTCATACTCTTTTTCAATTAATTTTCTATTTTTCAGTTGCTGCAAAGAAGCATGATCTTGATCCAGTTTGACCTCTTGAGTATCCACATTCACCACACCGAGTGAGAAAGCCTTTTCCAAGAAACTCTTCTGAGTGGCAGCATCAGCACTCGCCTGATCAGCCTGACTTCTCTGAGCATTTGTGGTGGGTTTGAGATGATCAATCTTTTGCTTTGTTTCAAGACCAGCAGGCTGCACGTTCGAAGCTCCCTTCGGAAGACTGACCCGCAAAGTTCGTCCTGAAGACTTGGACGCCTTAGACGCCACACCACCCATGTTTTTATACGCACTGAGTAGGCTTGTGAAAGTAATCCCAAAATAAAATACTCCCCAAGAGAAACCACCCACTTCTCTATTCCTGTACAATATCCCCATCCATCAACCTATGATGTCCGAGGAATTTCCAATTCGCACAGCCGTGGAGACACGCGCAAAGTGGTTGATTTTTTTTTATTTAGGCCAGACGTGGGGTTGAAGCCTGTGGTGTCGACAAGAATACGACAAACGGCACAAATAGCAACCCGGGGAGCGAGAAGAGACGGGCCGGTTGAGTTGCGATGAGACTGAGGGCTACGTTAGAGAGTCCGGTTGAACTCCGCAAGACTCTGGGACTTGCATTGCAGCTGCGAAAACAATGCGTGCTGCGATTCACAGAATCCCAATTGACGATCATATCAGCTGCTGTGAATCAGCCTCAGGTGTGGTGCAAGATCAGCAAGGACGTGTTCCCGATTTATGAGGTCGAGTCGGCTCGGGGAAACATTATTTCATTCGAGCTGAACGCGGAGCCGCTTTACCAGGTCTTGAGACACTACGAGAAATCCAACGTGACCAGTAATCTCTCGATCAGGTTACAGAGGAAACCTCCCACAGGTACGAGAGAGCAGACTAACAAGACATTGGCTAGTTTGGGATTGTTTTTCACGGAACAAATCAGCATGAGCTCGAGTATAAGCCACTCTTTCAATGTGCCGGTGGTGTTGTTGCGTATGGATGCAGATGAACGGATCAAAGAGCCACTTTTTGGTGATATAGAGGTTTGTATGAGATTGCCATCGCGAGCCAGCTCATTATTCAAGCGCATAGAGAGATACAAGACTTCTGAGTTTTTGGTCGTATCAGCCAACAAATCCACGGGACGGTTACGGGTTATAATAGAAGAGGAACAGCGTAAAGTCAACATAGAATGGAAGGAAAAACTTATTGTAGTGGAAGATGAGGAAGATCTAGCAATGCTCTCTGTTGAGCAGCATGGACAAATACGGCAGGCTTCAAATCTGGATAATTCTCAGGCGAATTCGTCTAATTTGCGATTGAGACTGAAACATTGGTCAATTGGATCTTATATCTGTGAACTGTGCGATGCAATGGTACTTGTACTATCTGGTGATGCATGTGTTTTACACGCTTATTTAGACCTTGACGATAGATGTGAATTGGTCTACTACATCAATGGCTTTGATACGCTTGACTACTAGGCTTTGTAATGTATATTAATATCTGGATATATTGATGATTTGAGGGAGTAATTTATTTATATATTATTGTTATTAGTGTAATCATTTATTATTCTCAGCGTATTCAACGAGGAAATCAGCAAGAACTTTAGTATTTGCTAAATCGATGGCATTGTAAAGGGAGATTCTAATACCTCCAACGGATCTATGACCTTTGAGACCGGTGAATTTTCTTTCAGCAGCTAGTTTCAAGAATTCAGCAAGTGCTTTATCATCATTGCCTTTCAAAGTGAATGGAATGTTCATTCTGGATCTAGCATGTTTATCAACTCTTGAAGTGAATACAGTTGGGTATTTGTCTATAATCGAGTATATCAAAGCGGCTTTTTCCTTATTTTCTTGTTCTTGAACTTCCAAACCACCTCTGGCGATCAATCTTTGTAAAACAAGATTCACTATCTGAACGGTGAAAATTGGTAAAGTATTGTATAAAGAATTGTTTTTCACCACAGCTGGGTAATCAGAGGCAATTGGGGTCACTGGAAGACCAGCTGCAATCAATTCTTTAGGACTTGCTTGCTCGAGTAAAGTTTTCTTGATAATATAGATTGTCACACCTGCAATACCAATATTTTTTTGAGCACCAGCAAGAATCACACCAAATTTAGAAATGTCCAGTTTCTTAGACAAGATGTTAGAGGAGGTATCAGCAACGATTTCGACACCTGGGAACTTATCGAATGGGAATTCTTGAACGAACTCAACACCATCAACTGTCTCATTATCAGCGTAGTAAACATAAGAAGTATTGGATAAATCTGAAAGAAGGTCCCATTTGTCGACACTTGGTAAAGCTCCAAAAGTCTTGCCTGATTCGCTGAACTTACGGGAATCCAAAAGAACATCTGATTCGTATCCTAATCTAGTAGCTTCTTGGTACGCTTTCTCTGACCAGCCACCTGTGATCACATAGGCAGGACGTCCCTTTTTGCCGGTTTTTTTAAAAAATGCAGCAGTCAGGTTCGATGCCACAGAGGAGAACCCGGTGGTACCACCACCTTGCAGGAAGAAAACCTCATGGGTATCTGGGATGTCAAGCAGCTTCTTGAACCCTTCTTTAGCACTGTTGACCACGCCGACGGCAGCAGGCTCACGGTGGTTGAATTCTCCAAGCCCGATTCCGTGACCGTTGTAGTTGATCAGGTCCTGGGCAGCCTGTTGCAGGACCTCTGTGGGCAGCTGGGCGGGACCGGCGTTGTAATGGTGTGGCTCTTCTCTCGTATAGCTCATCGTATGGCAATTGCAGGCTCCGAACTGTGAGTGTACGTCTGCGTGGCTCAGGAAGGACCCGTCTCTACATATACAAAACAGGGTGCTCCCTGAAAAATCGGGGAGTGAAAAAAAAACGGGTACACAATTGAGAGAAAATTACACAGAAATTTAAAACGGCCGCTGAGTCATAAAGAGAAACCGCGCATACAAATAGAGAAATAGACAGCGACAACTAGAACTAGAACTAGAATTAAAGATTTAGACCCATTCATCATTCTTTTTTGTCGTTTTCTGTGTAGACGTGGTAGGATGGCGACTTCTCGTAGGTGATGCCTTTGAACTTGCCACCGGAGACCGACTCCTTGCTCACGAGGTAATCGAGAGGGTTGAGTCTGGGCCAATTGACGAATTGGACTCCGTGGGTGATCACGTATCTGAGAATCGACGCTGCGATACCGGCGGAAATCACCAAGAACACCACGTTGCTGCGCTCGAGTAACGAGCCTCTGGGGTACAGTAAAGTGGTGATGAAGATGGTGGCAGATGTAAACAAAATGTAAGGTGCGGCCTGTGTGGCGTCGGGTCTGCGGTCCTGGAAGGGCGAGGTGGCCAATTCGAAAGGCAAGCTACTTCCAGTGAACAAATCGAATCCGTCCTGTCTTGGACCGTCTGTGTAATTGTTGCGGATGTATCTTGTGATAGAATTAGTCAAGTCGTTGAGTGCACCTTTCTTGGTACGTTTACCGGTTCTCGTGTAATCTGTCTTCAAAGCACCTGTTCCGGAGTAAGCCTTGGATACAGCATCAGCATTGTCTGCCCAAATATTTTGGAAAACAAAATTGAAAGCAGTATCCAATTTCTCCCATTCAACGCTATCGGGTGAAAGAATTTTAGCTTCAATGAGTTGATTCTGTAGAACCCATCTTGCAAGAGTTGATTGAACCACATTGGTTCTGTCTAAACAATCCATACAGTTTGTACGCACGGTATGGGTTTGGCGAGTCTTTATATCTAATCCAGTGGGTTGCGCGGCAACCCTTGAATAATCTTCAGTTGACAATCCCAGATCTTGTAGATGCTTGATCAACAATTTGACTCTGTCCCATCTCATTCTACTACATTCATGATGGAAATCAAAGTAAGTATATTTGATCTCTGGATCAGCCAATGCCGTTACTGCATTCTCGTATGCCAATTTGACAGGCTTTTCATACCCTGATTGATTGACAAGATTGACCAAGTAGTGCGTACCGTATTTGGCAATTGTCTTCTGGAAATGCTTTCTAGTGGCAGTAAAATCTGAAGGTCCTAATAAGAGAGTAGGTCTGTATTTCAAAGTATTCAGTTCAGCCCAATACACTGGAACAGAACCTCTAATTTGCAAATAGGTATAAATACTATCTGCTTTTGTATCATCATTATGATGTGTGATCAGGAATTGCTCTGTCTCATTGAAGTTGGCAACACTACCATCTTTGTCCACACCTCTACGGAAGTACCTTGTACCGGCTCTAAATCTTGATCTTCTAGTGATTAGACCAAATGTTACCGGTTTCGAGTTGATCAAAGTCTTGACGAATTTCACATATCCGTAAATAACAGGCAAGATAAAATTTTCCGCTGCAGGATGTTTTGCTGCCAATTCATAAAAAGGCTGCGACACGTAATAATTCCATGCAAATTCATCATCTATATTCTGAGAAGAGACAGGAAATTTCTGATTAGTGACAGCATTGGTCAAATCGTAGTTGTAACTGAAAAACAAGGTGGCTTCATTCAGGTGATTTTTCAGTAATTCCAAGTATTTGGATTCTTCATCAGAGACTTTGTGACCCACTGCACCACCAAGAGGCAAAATCGAGTGTGTAATAACTTTATAGACTTTTTTACCGGCAAACAACTGACCCACCTCCGAGGTCCCATCTGCGGTGATCAAATAGTGGTTTGCGTTCAGGTGGATGATACCGATGATACCGGCCACTGGCCTAGTGGTCGAACTAGCACCAGCTGACAAAAATTGCTTCTCTTCATCTATCAAAGAAACCGAACCCGTGGTCGAAATGTGGACGCCTGAAAAAGTACCGTCCAAGCCCCTATGGCTGACCACGTACCCATTGCCAGCGGTGTCTGTGAGTGTAAGCGATTGCGGGGTAACCATTCTCAAGTAAGTGCTCGAGCGATGTGAAAAGCAGCAAGTAACCGTGATGCAAATCCAGATCTATGACTTTGATCCCATCAATGGATGGGACTGCTTCATACTGCTTAGCACAAAAGATCTCTCATTTTTCTTGATTTCGGGGGGTCCGTTTTCCGGCGGCCGGCGACTCTGCCTAGGCCTCGCTTACGTAACACACCGGCTTCTACCCCAGGGTCCGTTTTTTTTCCAAACTTGTGTCCTGTAAGTGGAATGGAGTTATTGGCTGGCCTTGTTGTCGATCAGAGTAACACCACATCGATTCCACGGCCAGATGCAGCGAGTCGTCGAGCCTCTTGATGCTAGACCGATTCCGAGCTTGATTGGTTGCAGGGCTGGCTCTGTAACCCGTTGGTCAATTGCAGACTCCATCGCGGTTTTCACACAAGGTTGAGCCGCACGGCAAGACTTCTGATGCGATTTAAACTGCTGTGCCGAAGAACCCTGAGTTAGGTCCAATGGCTATATGCGATGCATGCATCATATATACCACTACGGCGACTCAGAAGTATGTACGTATACCTGTCTGCAACCTGTTTACATGTTTTGTCAAGCGAGACTCCTCTAGTCACGAAGATAGCTCTTCAGAGAACAGTGCTCATTTCGCTGGTCTCTTTGGGCTACTACTGGGCTCTTGTCAAGACTGATTCAGGATTTACACACACTGGCCTACAGATTCATTCCAGTAATGACCTGCCCTGTCCATACCATGAGTGCACTCAATTTGAATCCAGTTTTGTCTTGTCACCACTATGAAATTGTCTTTTTTCACACCTTTTCCCAAGAGGCCTCGCTCTTCACCAATTGCGCGCGTCCTGGGAAACAGGGCAGGGACAAGGCCCTGGCGCTTACTGCTAAATTTCATCAACAAACATCGAGTGGCACATTTGACTACAGTGGCTTTCGATCTCCAGAGTTAGATATCCCCAGTTTGAAATTAAGCTACCAGCGTCTTTTCGAACACTTTTATCTAAATCACAAGCGAACAAACCGAACCTTTTTCGAAAGAAACCAGCGGACAGACCTTATTCAAGGCCCCAAAGAACTCAATTGCAAAAGGAACTATCAAAAGTACCTGTTTATTTGAGTTGAGAGAATCTAGAAAGATGGATTCAATGCAACACGAGCAAGACATGCTTGCCTTGGTGCCAATTGCCCAATACAATTCTGGGAATGCACCTGCATCTGCATCTGCATCGGCTCCTTGCCCTTGCCCTTGCCCACCAGCATCCCCTGATGCAAATGTTCCCAAGGAGGACAAACCAGAGGACCCTGAGGTTCACTGCATCCCATCGGATGATCCCGATGTTGAGTGTTTCAGAGACGCTCAAGTGTTTGAGATGCCTTCTTTCTCTGACAATGATGCCAGTGGTTCATCATGGAGTGGATTTGTGGATGAGCTAGAGATGCAACAATTTGTCATGTTCATCTACATTGCTCTGTTCAATCCAGTAGCACGTTTTCTGTTACAGAACTTGGGTAAAATGACCCAAGAAAACGAAGACGCTGCTAGGCGAGTTCAGACGACCGATGGATATTGGAAAACCCAATTCGAGATCCAAGGTGAGTATGTTAGTGAAGTCTTCCAGTACTATCATGACAACTTGAAGATTGCAAATAAAACGGCCACTAAAGCTGCCGCTGACATTTGCAAACATGTTGAGAATGAAATTGATTGGGTCTCCAAAGAGAGCAAATGGAACAAGGCTCGCATTGAGTTGATGCGTGAAACTGAGAATGCTATTCGTGACAAAAAAGCCACAGAAAAGGAATTCAGAAGGTATAAAAGGGTCACTGATAGGAAGATCGCCATTATGGAGAGTTGCCGCAAGTCAAGAGTGGACGAAGTTACAACGAGCCATGAGACAGATAGCGGTTCCATAGACGATAATGGCTCTGATTCATCTGAGCAGTTCAAGAAAATGAGTGCCAGAATCAAGGAGCTGGAGTACCAGAATCGCCACTTGCAGATGCAACTGGAAATTCAAAAGTCTTTGGTTGACAATGTCGAGTCTTTGGATGAAGAACAAGTGGAAGATGATGAAGAGATAGATTATGATATCTTCGAAGTTGCACAAGACGAGCTTGATGAGTTGAGGAAAGAGTCATTGGAACGTCAAGCCATGAGAGACTTTGCTCGCAACTTCAATAAAGAAGAGCCTCAACCTTCTGCATTCTTCAATGCACCACCACAAGAAGAGCCTCAACCATCTTCCTTCTTCAGTGCTCCACAACAAGAAGTGCAAGAAGAACAAGAACAAAAAGAAGAAGTGCAAGTGCAAAAAGAGGATGATATTGATTATAATATCTTCGACATTGCACAAGGCAAAGCGGATGACATTGATTATAATATCTTTGACATTGCACAAGGAAAAGTTGATGATATTGATATTGCACAAAGTGAAGGTGATGATATCTTTGAACTTGCACAAAGTTCATTGGATGATTTGAAGCAAGATTTACTGGAACGTCAAGAGACAAAACAGCTTGCTTCTGTTGTTGCCGATTGCAAGTCAGAAGAGGTGCAAGCTGAAGTTCAAGCCGAAGTTGACATGCATGATGAGGATCATATCATTGTAGATGACCAAGAACAATCCGATGATCGTGAAGAGGCTACAAAACTTTCTCTGTTGATATTGACATTGAGCAACAAGATTGCTAAGGCCAAGAACCTCATAGAGCAAGAGGCCAACAGAGTTAGCGAGCTGAAGCAAAGAATGGATGATGGAATAACGCAGAATGAGAAGGAGAATCAACAACATGAAGCTGACAAACAAGTGTTTGTGGAAACAGAACATTCTATCTCAAGGGATATATCCAAGGCAGAGAACAAGTTAGAGCTTTGGACGCAAGCGATTGAAAGAGCAAAGCAATCTTATAGTGAAGTTGACAAAATAGCTTCTAAAGATTGGAAACAGTATGAGGAGCGCATCAGAACCAAATCAAGACGCCATCATGCTCAGTTGAAGCTCGATTACAAAGCTCGTTCAACAAAGACAGAGCAAATAAGACTTGCACTTTCTGAGAGGTTGAAGGTTCTCAAAGCAAAATATGATGAATTATTTGCTGAACTTGTTCTCAACAAAGAGACTTTTGCGTTATTGAAGATTGAAAAGAATGAATTTATGAAGAATTGGAATGAAGGCAAGGTTGAAAGAGATGAAGAAATGAACAAGAAATTACATAATATTGAAACAAGAATAACAAGTCATATTAGACATATTAAGAGTAAAGAGTCAAAGATTGAAGAACGATCAAAACAAATAGAACAAATGGAAGTCAAATTGGATATTATCAAAGCTAAAAATCAAACGATGACAGTTAAAAACAGATTGGATATCATCAACAAGCGAATGATGATTCAAAGGGAAGAGGATACATCACAATTGAGGCCACATCAAGCATTAGAAGAAGTTCAACCGGTTGTATGTGAAGGTTCATCATCAGAAGAACTAACCGACCAAGATCTTGAACATGAATTTAATGCAATCATTAGTCAATTCCAATCAAATCAAAGAGAGGATATAGCTAATGATTATTGCCCTTTTGAAGATGAGTGTCTGTTGCGAGAAGCATTTCACAGCACAAGTGAATCAACAGAATGCCAGAATCGTGCAGAGTTGAGATCAAGACAAAGAAGCAATATTACAAATTTGCATCTTTCAGATAGATTTGATCTGTGCTTATTACAACGCAGACAAATCTCACTTGAAGAAGCTTGCGATACTGAATGCTGGGAAGATAAGGAGGACTATTCAGAAGAGAAAGTTCTCCGTTGGAAGAAGAGATTACATGATCTCTATCACAAAGGAGTTTCTTCAGATGATCCATTAGTCATTTCATATAAAGGCTACTTGGAATCTGATGTTGGCGCAAGGATTAAGCGTCATAGACTTTTTAGAGAAAGACAAAAAAGCAGAAAGATGGAAATTAAACTATTGGAAGGTTACCTTAAAGAATGAAAAAGATATTGATCTTTTCTTTTTGGACCTACAAAGTTCCCCATCTAAATTCTGTTTTACAGTCCCTTAATCTCTTCCAATAATCCCAGCAAATGCAAATTCTCCAATTCACGCCGACATTATCTAAATGATCAAGTTGAAAGGTTAGGTTAGTTATATGAGCTTTTGTTACAGCCCCGGATGTCGTAAGACGCTGTGCCCCAGTGCCCTTCCGGTTGAGTTAAGTTGTTGATCCGAGAGCGTCAGACTTTCTCAGGTATACCTAATCATAAATCTTTCAACCAGATCATTTTTCCCTACTCCAAACTCCATTACTGTTTCCTTGTTTTGATACACCTCTTTCTATTGACTCCTCTTAAAAAAAAAAAAAAGAATAAAAAAAAAAAAAATAAAGATAAAAAATAAAAACTAAAAACTAAAAACAAAAAACAATATATATACCCAAAAAGTTCAGCCCACTCAACACCTCCAATCGTTCCATTCTTCTATAATTCTTTAAATATTATTCTATTATATTATTAAATGCAAAATTAAATTATAATAAACCTTAAGGCTTGCACGCTGGGACAGAAAATGATACTCTCAAATTTGATCTGATATGTAACAGAAAGTACTTCAAAAGTAAATAATATACAACGAATTACTTAAACAAATCATAGTTTTCTAGTTCAATAGTCAAGTAGCTCCTTCTTGGGGAAATCTTTGATTACCGGAACAACTTTTTCTGGTATCAAATATAGCTGACCGTCTTCATCAATTCTTTCCCTGTCCCTCTCGTTCATTGTGTAGATCTCCTCAACGTGCTCCTTCAATAAATTGACCAACTCAACAAATCTTGACTGGATCTGATAAGCCTGTTCAATCTGCGATCTTCTAATGAGACCTTCAATCAATTTGATTGCCTCTGGCTGAGTCGTACTCAACCTGTCAATCAACCTTCCGACAGATTCTATCAAGTACTCCTCTTCATAGATCGTACCTTTCTTACCTCTGGCTTTCTTTCTCTCTTCTCTTCTACGGTTCTTAGATGTACGACGTGTAGCACCAGTCTTGGCAGTACCGCCAGTCTTACCTGTGTATCTTGTGAAAAACGATTCTTTTGTTGATGTCTCGGATGCAGCGACTGATACGTTATCGGGAGTCTCTCCTTGTTCACCCTGCTCACCATAAAATGCAAAAGGGTCTTCCAATTTCTTAGCTCTTAATTCTCTGAGACGATTCAATTGAGAGTTTATCTGGCCCTTACAATCAGCCAATAACTCAGCAACTGTACCAAATCCTTCTCCTAAAGCAGGGTCAATAACAGCCTCCACTAGCTCAGGACGGCCCTCTTCAAAACAAAGAGTGATTGCACGATCATATGCATAATCCTTACTGTACAACTTCAGTGATTCTTCCAAGTTATTCAAGTACTTGTACTCGATATAAGCTGCTGCTGAATATTCATGAGAATCGCTTAATAGACTGACCAAACGCTCAGCAGTTTCTGTGAGTTTTCCATGTAATTCACTTGCATCAGGGCGAAGAACTAAAGAAAATGCTTCTTGCCATTTTCTACTCAAGATGTAATTCTCAAGAGCAAGATCATAGATTCCCAGCTGATCATAAGCAATACCAGCCTCCACATATTGTTGCTGCGATTGTAAATATGAAGCGAAAGCTTTGAAAAGAACTTTGAATTTTTCTGGTTGGTACCTGTATATTGCGAGAGCATGCTTATAGAGCGCATGATCTACAATGTATTCAAGTATTTCTTCATCATTTTCCAATTGAGTGAGGGAGTCAAGAGCTTTTTCGTATTTCTTTAAATGAGTGTCAATCAAGAACTTCTTCCTGAGATCGCTTTGAACGTGTAAGTTTTGCAAAAATGGGAGGTATTCCTTAGGATCTTTCTGTGATTGTTGGGCAATAACAAGGGTCAATGGAATGTCATAGAGTCCTAATGCAATATCGTATAGTTTGTTGACATCCAGTAAGAAGCAAAGATGTTGGACAGTTTTTTCAATTTCTGTCTCATTGGTGAATGTGCTAATCAAATTCAATGCAGCTTCTGTTTTAGGAGGGTGCTGACAGGCGAATGCAGTGATGATAGTCTGTAAGTACTTTGATTTGTATTTTGGAGTGAGAATGACCTCCAAGACAGCCTCACAGATACGGCTGATTTTCTCTTTACCAGTCAATGATTTGTGCTCAACGGGAGGAGCAACGAGATTAAGAGTTTCAAATTGCTCACTTGCATTTTGGACTTCATCTTCGGTAGTAAGAGTATCTTTGTATTTCGTCTCCGCAACATTCTCTTCCAGCAACGTGGACAAGAACAAGTCAAGATACTCCACAGAGCCCAACTCATTGATAAATAATTCAACGTTGTCGAAGAACAACTTGGAATCATAGTCATGTAAAATATCAAGTGCAATCCTATGGGTACGACATGTCAAGAATGCCTCTCTGTAATGCCTTTGCTTGATATCCTTACGGACACCTGTAAGTACCATGATTCTCGGACAAATGGATTCAAGATTACCTCTTGGAGCTTGCAATACCACCGAAAATTTAGATGGCATCACAGAAACCAATAAAGAACCTCTTTCAATCATCCTAACTCTTTCGTCATGATCATCCTGAGCAGAATCCAAGATATTGTCATTTCCTTCTGCACTTAGCAGATCAAGGTTATTCAATAAATGTACAAACTTCAATTGATGTTGAGCTGTTGTGTAAAGTAAATGGGATTGTGTTAGCAAAAATGATGTCACACCAGAGCACAAAGTCTTTTGACCGCTGAAGAGTTTACCGTTCTGTGATAGACCAAACGCAACTGTTCTTTGCTGATCATTCAGTTGTATAACCTGATAATCAATAGTAAATTGTGGGAACTTTGCAGCAAGAATTGGCTCATGATGCGAGCTTGTATCGATTGTGTAAACAGATCCATCGATTGTCTCATATGTTATCCTATCAAAGTCCGCACTCGCCTTCAGTAAGACGACTTTTGAATTGACAACATCCTTGATTTCAACTAATGTGGGCAAAGATAGATCACTAATATCTATTAGCGCGATTCTAGATATTCCACTGACGGAGCTATCGAACAAGACTGCAACAAGGTTATCCTGTGCAATGGCCACCTGTCTTACCTGATCAATGGAAGGGTTATCAACAAATGAGGACTTATCAAGTTTGGATATCACCTGTGGGTGCTTGCCACCGCTTACGATTTGAGAAATGTTAACTGAGGTGAAGAAGACATAATTGTTTGTCAACAGAGCAAAAATTGAATTGGACTGTGAAACTGCAAGATCTACAATTGGTTCATCAACGTCAACTTCACGCAGTGACATTGGAGGAGGAACATTTGCCAGAGACAATGGAGTCACAAGAGCAGTAGTTCCATCGACGACTAACGTCATACCAATATCACGAGGCGCGATAGTGGGCCCGGACGTGATATTATATGCGAGATCAACCACCTCTATAGAGTTCTCAGTACCTATCAACAAACGTAGAGGTTTCTCTGGGTGAAATTTGAAGAAGGTGATTGGAGCTTCTCCAAATGTAAAAATCTCTCGTTTGAGGTACCAATGGTAGTTCTTTGTAGACCAAATCTGGATTGAGTTGCGCAATTGAAATGCAATGATTTCACTATTGGACGACCACTCTAGATCAATGACCTTCTCACCGGGTGCAAGTCTGGTTGCAAATTCTCCATGCCTCAGACCGTTCTTTTCGAAGAAGACCAAATCCAAAACCTCTTCTTGAATCTCAGGCTCAAATCTTCGCTGTGTCGATGCTATTAGGGCTCCTTGAGGTTTCCAAGATAGGGTGTCTTCGTGCCCGTTGACAGCTTCTGAAGAGCTGACAAACTCTCCATCTCTGGAGTAAACCCTCAAGACTCTCCGACTTTGATCCTCAATGTATTCAACATTCGTGATTGCAAAAAATTGGCAATCGCCTCTCCATGATATCTTGGAGCCTTGTGAATCATAGAGACTGAGGTGCCCTTCTTGAATCTCAGCAACAGTTGGATCATGGATTATTGCGTTGTCGCTGTCAATATTCAGACCCGCATGCTTAAGTGCCTCTCTTTCTCTCTCCAAGGCTTTGGCACCTTTACCTTTGAATTGGGTTTCCTTCTTACCCCATCCTACGGAGACATGATTTTTGCTTTGAGTCACATCTGATGGGTTCAGGCTCTTCTCTGAGATGGGCTCAAAAAGTCTTGAAAGAAGCAGAATATTTTGCTCTCTTGTTTTCAAAGCAAGAGTTTCTTCATCTGGAGACCAGGATGCAGTTTCTATCCCGCAATCGATACTACCAACTATCTCGACAGTTGTGGTAGTCTCGTCGGGTGACTGCGGATCGTATGAAGCGGTGACTATGTCACCTTGCTCGAAAACAAATATCAATTGAGCAGAATCTTCGAAATGCACGAATGACAGGATTTTGTCGCCTTCTTTCAGTGGAAGTGATGCCAGGACTTTGACCTCTCCGGATTTCTTGAATTGCTGAACCTCAAGAAGTTGCGATTCATCTGAACCCAGCACAATGGTGATACTGTCACTGATGACGTCAAAAGATGAGGCTAACACTCCCAAATCCGGGTAGGTCCTTGATTCAGGAACCACTCTCCCCTTGTTAAGAACTCTCAGGTTTCTCATACTTGGCTTCGGAACTGTGTGGAATGTATAATCTACCTACAATATACAAGACATTAAGTTTTTCAATCTTAGTTGTAGACACTTGGTGAAGAAAAAAATTAAAATTTTTTTTTCGAGAAGCGTGCGGCTCGTTTTCTGTCAACATATCTGGTAACGGTTTGTTTCTATCTCTGATTGAAAGGGCCAGTGTCGGCTACTTTGCACGGTAGAAACCGAACAGTGTCAACTCATTGAGTTTTGGGGCTAATCTCTACAATAATTTTCTTCATACATAGTTCTACTTGAAGTTAAATATTCACAGCTGAAGCTTCTTTCTTACAAAATTGAACTCACTCAGGGGCAGTTTGAGCTCACTCAATTGATCCAAAGAGAGATCAAAGCCATCACCTGCGTTGACTGTATCCAACAGGAATGAGAGGGTGAATTTCAGAATCAAAGTCTTGACGATCTTCACCTTCGCATTATACTCTACCAGTTGAGGTACGGAACCGAGGAGGTCCTTACCTGTCGAGATAGCATCTGATTCTGATAACTGGTCTCTATGGAGCGTCAATTTCAAGTAATTCGAGTACACCAGACCTCCCACATTCCACTTCTCCACAGTATTGGGGATGAGATCGAGTAGTCCGGAAAGCACCGACAATCTTGCACCTCCAGCGATGACAGACTCAGGCCCAACATGTTTTAAAAGAGTGTCATGTGCTTCGTCGAATAAACCAGAATCCAAGAAGGATAAGTATGCTTTGTCGTAGTTCTCGAGTGTGATGTATTTGAGAGCTCTTGCATGATGCAATGCCGATGAAGGTATTTTCAGCTTGCTTTCGTAAAACTCCAAGGCATCATCCGACTTTAAAAACTCTAAGCTGTCTATGTGATCCCTCAAAATACTCTCAATTTCTACTCTTGCACGCTGATCATCGCTGAGAAAGCTGACAGAGTACAGGGCCTCCTTGAAGAGCCCCGCAGACTTGAGCTGTTTGACGAACTCGAGCGTGACAGAATCTTTGAGTTGAAGATGCGCGCCAGAAGATGGGTACACCGAGTGCAATAATAACCATTCAACAGTGAGGTCAGTACCTTCTTTGCTGAACTTGGAAATGACATCTTTATCTCCGGAACCAACGAATAATTGGAGAACACTCCAATAAAGATCATCAGAACGAGGCGGCGTATCTACACCGAATTTGAGCAACTGTGAAATGGTGTCTTTCAAAGATCTATGCGAATCGCCACCATACAACAGCACCAAGTTCAACACCACGGGCCAACTGTAGCCCTTTGTTACCTTGACAAACTCATTCTGGAGAATATCCCCTGATAATAGCTGATACACCTTTTGTATGGGTGTTGGGATTTGTCCTAAACTGCCCAGATTCTTCCATTCTCTCAACTGGCTACGAGCAAATTGCTTCAAGCTTGGGTCATCAGAATCCAATAAGGTTAAAGTGGCCGAGAGATGAGAGTTGCCACTAGACAGAGCAAGCTCAACAGCTTTTGTCAATTGATTACCCGCCAAAAGGATGAAGACTTGTTCTAGTGGGTCGTGCTGGTTCACTGCGAGTGAATTCTTGATTTCCAATTCACTGATTTCTTGCAATAGCTTGGAAAGTAATCTCTGTCTCTCAATATGAAGATATCTTTGGCGTATTTCTGAGGAGCTTAATAACAAGTGATCCTTCGAATTAGCTGGAAGATGACCTAAAACAAATTCATCATCATATAATATCGCCACCAGACGCCATAATCTACCGTCTTTGGTATCTTTGTAGCTATCGAGAATTGTTGGGACATTTATTAGCTGCGAAACTTTGGGAAAGTTGTTGACTGGTCTGCTGGAGATGTAATCACTACCTTGAGATATCAAGTTTGTAAGTAAATTTTGAGTCTCTTGAAGGTTGACAAAGCGATTCTTCGATTCTTCTGGCTTTATCTCCGCTGGGGCAGTTTTCGGAGTATCTCTACCATGAATAAATTGATCTAAACTCTTTGGGTCCAAGGAAAGCCCAGACCCGGTAGTCAACGATCTGTTGAATACCGAGTAAAACCCATTGGACAGTTCAAGTTGAGATTTCCAGTCATCAGAGACAGGATACTCCCCTGGAGCTCTCACGGACAGAATATCAATATCATTCACATCAGGCTCATAAGGTTTCACATTAACCGCATTCGTGAATATGTCTTCCTGTAATTCATTATCGATTTCTATGTCACTTTCTTCTTGCTTGTCAATGGAGATATCTTCGTCTCCACTATAAAGATTCTCAAGATTCTCAGTAACGTGTGCGGGATTGTCTTCATGGATTTCATCATCTTTTCCATCGAAAAAACCAGGTTCATAACTCCAGCCTCCAGGAACCGAGGGTGTAAATTCTTTGTTTGCAGCCTGTGTATTATTGAACAATCTGCTTTCATGTCCAACTTCAGGTGCAGTAGAAGCAAAAAAGTCAGTTGCATGACGTTTCAAATGATTACCAGGAGCAGTCTCACTCCTTCTGATCACATTGTCTACGGTATTTGCAATCTCTTGATTATTTCTGTCGATTTGGAAGCTCTCATTTCTTTGTTGTCTTTTGAATTTATCTACGAGTATGGGATCGTCAGTATCTTCATCTACCACACCCCAGATACTAAAGTGCTCCACGACAAAAGTGTACACTCCATTGAAACAATCGTAACGTATATACTCCATACCGAGCAACGACTTTCTCTTTTTGATGAAATCCTCCACCTGCTTCGATTCGGGATCCCGAATAGGCTGCTTTGTGGCTTTGTCCACAACAAAACAGTTTTCAAGGGTGATGGTAGCAGGAACATTGATACCGTTACCACGTAGTGGTTTATTGCTGTAGAACTCTTCAGGATATACCTGAACTGTACGATCTTTGAAAATGATCGCACTTCCCAAAAGGGTATTCCAATCCTCAGCAAATTCAGAAAGGTCAACAGGGATATTGAAATCTATTTGACCATGACCAATACGACCAACTGTGAAGTTCTCAACATGCGTGAGCTCTTTTGGTGACAATTTAGAAAGTCTCGACACGGGGGGAATGGACCAATATCCTTGAGGATGTTGATGAGACTTGAACTCATTTCCGTAGTCCTCGTTTGTGCTTTGTATGACTCCACTACTGACTTTGAATCCTTCCGAGTTTTGAAATTCCTCACTTCTCTTTTCGATTCCTTGACGCACATTATAGCCATTGGAGACGCGGGGTTCTGTATCTTTGAAAAGCCCAGGGTATGCAATTGCAGATTTGCCATTTGCACCATTGGCCGAAGAAGGAGTTACTTTCCTTGCGCGCCTAGTTACCACTTCTTCCGGATAAATCTCACCATAATCTCGAAATGTAGCACTGGGATACCTGATCACCAACTTTCTGTAGTCAGTCTTGGAGACTCTGAAAGATTTTCTCACTCTTTTAACCGGTTGATGTATTTCCTGGAATAAATCTTGGGACTTGCTACTCAAGTTGAGTTGTGCATTGCCCTCAGCCAATTCTCTCGAGTTAGCGTCCTGCTGATTCGTTGGTACCGACTTATATAATCCGTTTTCTTTCTCTGTGGTATTGGGTTGAGCCACGCTGAATCCTTTCCTCACGCTACTGTGTGAAATGAGGGAGCTAGAACGCTTTCGTTTCAAATGAACGGGTAAGCTACCAACCCCGACCTGGGCCTCGTGCTGGCGGGCCGGCGTCAAAGACTTGGGCATCTCTGTTGCATTGTTGTTAGATGCAAGCGACTGGAAGTTGAGACCATACGGATTGCTATCCAGAGAAGGCGTAGCTGGGATCCCAATCCCAGTGTTGGAATTGCCCAATAATGGACGATTGTTTATGCTTCCAAAGAGGTTGCTGCCATTGGCGGTGCTTCCACCCGTGGCGCCAAATGAGAGTGTCTTAGCCGGAGCAGCAGCGCTACCAAAGTTCAATGCATTGCCACCACCACCGCTGAACGCACTGGCAGAGCTCTGTTGCTGATTTCCAAACAGGTTTGATTTGTTCTGGCCGAACGCAAATCCAGACGGGGCCCCGTTGTTCTGCAAACCTGGGGCTGGAGTGCCGCCCAAACTGGGAGCACCCTGTTGCCGTTTCAGACCGCTTTGCTGCGAGCTGAACATGTGTGCTGTGCCTAGTATACCAATTCGCCAGTCTGACAGAAGCGTCTCAGATGTTGACACGCTCTTGTGCTTCTTTCCTATAACGGGCCCTTGAATTTTGTCATCGCTTTGTTTTTCTTCTTCAAGCAGTGAAGACAAGACTTCACGACAATTCGCGGTGTCGCAGATCGTTTTCCCAATTCGGAAGCCCATGAAAAAAAAAAAATTGATAAAATTTTTTTTTGCGATTTCTTATGTAGTGAAATAAAAATTAGAACAGGTGAACTTCCAAGAGCCGAGTTCAGAAGACCACTTTTTTGATTTCCAGAGCACTTACAGACCACGTCAGGTAGGTAGATTGGCATAATGGATATCGCAAAGCCAGTGGGTTCCGAGATCACTGCTGTTGATTTCGGCATACTGTCTGCTGAGGACATCAGAAGACTCTCAGCGAAGCACATCACAAATCCTGCAGCTTTTGATAGCTTGGGACATCCAGTAGCTGGTGGACTTTATG
Organism: Wenyingozyma succiphila; assembly: GCA_001599255.1. NCBI lineage: Eukaryota > Fungi > Ascomycota > Pichiomycetes > Pichiales > Pichiaceae > Wenyingozyma > Wenyingozyma succiphila. The sequence continues at coordinate 120,384 of BCGL01000008.1, forward strand.
ATCTGAGTTTGGGAGCATTCCTGAGAAATCTCTGTTCCACATGTGGTCTGGACGATAACTCTTGTCCGGGACATCAGGGTCACATTGAACTGCCGGTTCCCGTCTACAATCCACTTTTTTTCAGTCAGATGTACATTTATTTGAAAAGTTCCTGTCTCTACTGCCATCAATTCCGTTTGAAGAAGAGTGAAGTGCACAAAGTTCAACTGAAATTGAAGCTCATTCAATACGGGCTTGTTCTCGAAGCAATCGCTCTCGATAATCTCAAAGGAGAGGCAGAAGCCAATGACGACGAGGCCGAGGAAGATGACTCTGTCTTCAAGAAAACCGACGCTAAAGAAGCGCAAGAACTTCTGATCCGCCGTGAAAACTTTGTGAATACTGCCATTGCAAAGGCTCTTAGCGAGGGAAGAACAACCGAGCGTGGTGTTTTCACTGCTTCCATCGCTGAAGAAAGAAAAACCCTCATCTACGACTTTTATAAAAGGTTACTTTCACGTCCAAAATGTGATAACTGTGGGATGTATTCACCATCATTCCGTAAAGATGGCTTTTCGAAGATTTTCGAAGCTTCTTTATCCGAGAAGCAGTTGTCGAACAATAGAATCAAGGGACTTACTAGACAAGACGTTTTGACACCCAACGGTAAGGCCAGTAACGGACAGAATCCTTTATCCAATAATACAACAAACAAACAGGGTTCCAAATATACCCTCTCGACAGAGGTCAGAAACATCCTTAGGGCCGTGTTTGAAAATGAGCAAGAAGCTCTGAGATATATCTTCCATTCAAGACCACTCACAGTCAAGGCTGTTTCTGCAGACATCTTCTTCATTCACACATTGGTTGTACCACCCACCAGATTCAGACTCCCATCCAAATTAGGAGACGAGATCCATGAGAACTCTCAGAATGAACTTTTGGCCAGAGTTCTCACAACTTCTTTACTAATTAGAGATTTGGGAAATCAATTCCAAACTCTACAAAAAGACAGCACTGCAGACAATCGCAAGCTCACATTCAACAGACTGATGAATGCCTTTGTATCTCTTCAAAATGACGTCAATGGTTTCATTGACTCAACTAAAAACCAGAATGCAAGTAATGCCAGAGTTGCTCAACCTGGTATCAAACAAGCCTTGGAAAAGAAAGAGGGTCTGTTCAGAAAGCATATGATGGGTAAGCGTGTCAACTACGCCGCCAGATCGGTCATTTCTCCAGATCCTAATATTGAGACAAATCAGATTGGTGTTCCACCTGTCTTTGCCAAAAAATTGACATACCCGGAACCTGTCACTCCTCATAATGTTGCTCAGCTAAGACAAGCAGTCATTAATGGTCCAGACAAATGGCCAGGTGCTACGCAAGTACAAAATGAAGATGGTACACTGATCTCATTGATTGGAATGCCCGCAGAACAACGTCAAGCATTGGCTAAGCAACTTATGACACCATCATCTAATCCCCAAATTTCAATCGCTGTCAACAAAAAAGTTTACAGACATATCAATAACAATGATGTGGTCCTCATGAATCGTCAACCAAGTTTGCATAAGGCTTCCATGATGGGTCACAAAGTTAGAGTATTGCCTGGAGAAAAAACTCTCCGTTTGCATTATGCCAATACAGGTGCCTACAATGCTGATTTCGATGGTGATGAAATGAATATGCATTTCCCTCAAAATGAAAATGCCAGAGCAGAGGCCCTCAACCTGGCAAATACCGATTCTCAATATTTGACACCAACATCCGGTTCTCCTGTTAGAGGTTTAATTCAAGATCACATTTCTGCTGGTGTTTGGTTAACGAACAAAGATACATTTTTCACTAGAGAAAGATATCAACAGCTTATTTATGGATGTATCCGTCCTGAAGATGGCCATTCCAATGGCCAGAGACTGAAAACACTACCACCAACCATCTTCAAGCCTGAACCACTCTGGACAGGTAAACAAGTTATCTCAACAATTTTGTTGAATATCAAACCTCAGTCAATGCCTGGTATTAACCTTGTCTCCAAGAACAAGATCAAGAGTGACTATTGGAGCGAAGATTCTACTGAAAATACAGTGTTATTCCAGAATGGTGAGTTACTCGGTGGTATTCTAGATAAATCACAATATGGTGCATCTCAATACGGTATCGTGCATTCTTTACATGAAGTTTATGGTCCTGATACTGCTTCAAAGTGTTTATCAGTTCTTGGTAGACTATTCACCAACTACATCACAATGATTGGATTCACTTGTGGTATGGATGATTTACGTCTTACAGATGAAGGAAACAAATGGAGAAACGATATATTGAAGGAATCTGTGGATATCGGACGTATTGCTGCTGCCGAGGTTACAAATCTCTCGAAGGATGTTGCCACTGATGATCCAGAATTGCTCAAGAGATTAGAAGAGATTTTGCGTGATAACGGTAAGCTTGGAATCCTTGATGCAGTCACTCAATCCAAGGTTAATGCTATCACATCGAAGGTTGTCGCCAAGTGTGTTCCAGGCGGAACCATGAAGAAATTCCCTTATAACGCGATGCAAGCGATGGCACTTTCTGGTGCCAAAGGTTCGAATGTGAATGTGTCTCAAATTATGTGTCTGTTAGGTCAACAAGCTTTAGAAGGTCGTAGAGTTCCTATAATGGTAAGTGGTAAGTCCTTACCTTGTTTCAAACCATTTGAAACTGATGCCAGAGCTGGTGGTTATATCAAGAACAGATTCTATTCTGGTGTGAGACCACAAGAATACTACTTCCATTGTATGGCAGGTCGTGAGGGATTGATCGATACTGCTGTGAAGACAGCAAACTCCGGTTATTTGCAACGTTGTTTGACCAAACAATTGGAAGGTGTACATGTATCATACGACAACTCTGTTAGAAATGCAGATGGAAGCTTGTTGCAATTCTTGTACGGTGGTGATGCTGTGGATGTCACCCAAGAATCCCACATGTATCAATTTGAATTCTTCGTTAAGAACTTCAATGCTTTGCTTCAGAAATACAGTCCTTCTAATATTGATCATCTTGACACTGAATCTGCCGTTGACTACTCCAAAAAGGTCAAGAAGCAAAACAAAAAATCAGCACAAAGTGCACACTACGATTCCTCCAGCAAGTATGATCCAACTATTTCTGTATACAGTCCTTCAAAGTATTTGGGATCTGTCTCAAGTAAGTTCGATGAAGAGTTAGAGAAGTTTATTACTGAGAATTCTCACCTGTTCGTCTCTAGCAAACAAGCAAAACAGACTGGTGGTCTTACAGAAAAGAAGTTCAAGGCCCTGATGCAGCTCAAGTATATGCGTTCTTTAATACATCCTGGTGAATCCGTCGGTATTATTGCTGCTCAATCAGTTGGTGAGCCATCCACACAAATGACTTTGAATACTTTCCACTTTGCTGGTCACGGTGCCGCAAATGTCACATTAGGTATTCCTCGTTTGAGAGAAATTGTCATGACTGCGAGTGCCTCTATTAAGACCCCACAAATGACATTACCAATTTTGGATGATGTTGATGATGCAAGTGCTGATGCTTTCTGCAAATCCATTTCAAAGATCAGATTCTCAGAATTCATCGACAGTGTCAGTGTCATTGAGACAACTGGCGCAACACGTTCATACGAGATCAATGTGAAGTTTTACAATCACCGCAGCTACGAAGAAGAGTACGACATCACAAAGGAAGAGTTGGTGAATGTTATCACTACCGATTTCATTCATGCTCTTGAAGGTGCAATCGTGAAGGAAGTCAAACGTCAAATGAAGGCAAACACAGACTCTTTGCCAACTGTGGGCAAAGCTTCCTCGAAGATTTCAGAAGAAGTCAGCTCCTCCGCTAAAGAGGCATCTAGGGGATCCAATGGAGGTGATGACGACGACGAAGATGTTGCTGGAGATGATGACGACGATGTTGATGATGATGCCACATCATCGAAGAACAGAGGTAATTTGAAACAGGCAGTGTCTTATGACGAGCCTGATGATGAAGAGCTTGAGGCAATGAGAGAGGGAGATAAGTCCGATGCTGAAGATGCCAACGGTTCCGATAGCGACTCATCTTCTTCTGACTCCAGTTCTGATGATGAAGAAGAGCCTGACCTCAAAATCCGTAGCAGCAAGTCTTCCAAGAATTTACAGAGAGACAAGATGTCAAAGGAAGCAAGAGACCGTCAACAAGAAGTTATTGTTTCACACAGTTTTGTCTCTCAATTCAACTTCGATGACAAAGAAGGAGAATGGTGTGATTTCAAGATCGAGTTGAGCGCAAAGACCCAAAAGTTGCTTATGGTCAACATCCTGGAAGACGTATGTCGCCGTGTGGTGGTTCGTGAAGTGTCTCATATTGGTCGTTGTTTGCATCCAGATCCTTCGCAACACAATAACAAGCGTGTATTGCTAACGGAAGGTGTGAACTTCAGAGCCATGTGGGAACATGACGCGTTCATCAACGTCAACGGTGTCACTTCGAATGATGTAGCATCCGTGTTGAAGACTTATGGTGTTGAAGCTGCACGTAACACTGTTGTCAACGAAATCAACAATGTCTTTGGACGTTATGCAATTAGTGTTTCTTCTCGTCATTTGGATCTGATCGCTGATATGATGACGCGTGATGGTACCTATCTCGCTTTCAACAGACAAGGTATTGATTCCTCGACTTCAACCTTTATGAAGATGTCCTACGAAACTACATGTCAATTCCTTACCAAAGCTGTTCTTGATAACGATAGAGAAGAGCTCGACTCGCCTTCTGCCAAAATCGTATTAGGTAAACTCAGTGGTAATGGTACAGGAAGCTTCGATGTTTTGACAGCTATGCCACTCGCGTAGTCCTGTGCTACTAGTACCTATAACTAAAATAGAATTATGTATTTAGATTAAATTTCAATCAACTATATTTGTTTGATTCATGTTGTAGAATTGGAGCACTCCGGCTCAATCCAACGAAACTCGTCAAAGGCACGCAACTTGCCATAGAAAATACACTCATCTACACTCATCTACATCAAAAATTATCAATTCGATCATCAGTAGATTTGAAATTACATATGCGTTAGAGAAAAATGGATGGTTACATATATTTAGTATTTTAATTGATATCAAATGAGGCTTTGAGCTTACGAAGAAGTAACCAATCTTCTCTTGGAACTTGATCACGGAAGGCTGGGTCCTTCAATGTATCTATACTTCTTCTGCTCACCAAGGAATACAAAGGATCCTTTTCGTCAACGTGTCTACCCCAGGTTGCTTGGAATCCAGAAGAACCTTCCAGTCTCATGGCCACACCGGCATTAGTCTGACCTTTCCTCACTGAGTCACGAGCTTGATGGTTGACTTCCAAAGAAACAACTTTACCCAACGGCACAATAGTTTTAACTTTGGTTTCAGGATCTATTTTGATAGCAGCGATTGGTGTTCCTAATCTAACTGCACCTTCAACAACGTCCACACCAATGATCATAGGGTTACGTTTGTTGATGATTTGCAAAGTGTTCAAGACACATGGGAAAACAGCAAATTGCATGAAATCCTTACGACGTTGTTCCAAAAGTTTTTCTTGGTATGCGGTGAATGCATCAAACAAATGGTAGATGATATCTGCATTGAAGATTTTGACATTTTGTTCTTGTGCGTATTGTTCAGCTTCTTTATCAACTTTGACATCGAAACACAACATTACTGCTAAATCTGGAGCTTTCTCCAACATCGCTGCTGCCTTCATGACATCTCTCTTGTACACAGGACCAAGACCAATGGACATAACAGGGATTTTCATGTCTTTCAAGAAGTCCAAAAGAGCTTCCAATGAACCCAAAGTAGATGCTTGAACAGTGACACCTCTACCAGAGCTATCGACACTATCCAAAAGACCTGTAAGATCATCCATGACCTCATCGGCCAAATCGTCTTCATCATCGTCAGGACCGACAACAAGTAAACGAGAACCAGCGACAGCTTTTTCCAAGTCATTTGCAGCGATCTTGACACCAAGAGCGGCTTTGACTTCTTTATGATGCACATACTCGGACTTTATACGAAGTTCACGAGATGGAGGAGGCGTAAGTAATGCCCTGATATTGGTTATGATTGGACCGTTCATACCACATAACACTATACGGTCACCTTCATGCAATACACCATTGGAGAGAATGACATCAATAGTGGTACCAAGACCCTCAACCACCTTGACTTCCAAAATGGTAGCCTCAATGGAAGAAAGATATTTAAGTTGCTTACTCATTCTCTTTTGGGTTAATTCCAATAAGAGCCATAACAGATCTGGAACACCTTCACCAGTGACAGCAGATGTTGGAACAATTGAAACATATTTGGACAAGTTAGAGTTCTTGTAGTACAATTCAGAGTTCAAACCTTGTTCAGCTAATGCAACTTTAATCTGAGTGAATCTAGTATCGAATTCTTGTTGAACTGCTTTAGATTGTTTGGCAAAAGAGTCTCTGAAAGCATTGTTTGGGGTTGCTTGCCAGTCGTAAAGTCTATCGATTTTGTTCAATGCAACAATGAAAGGAGCTTTACGGTCACGTAACAAACGAATTGATTCAAGGGTTTGTTTCTCCAAACCATGCATGATATCAATGACCAAAATGGCAATGTTACAAAGGGATGAACCTCTGGATCTCAAGTTGGTGAACGACTCGTGACCTGGTGTATCAATGATCAATAAACCTGGAACTTCGAAAATTCTCTTTTCAAATGGAATCATAACCTCTGTCTTCTGTTTAATGGCATCGACAGGGAAATAAGTGGCACCAATTTGTTGCGTAATACCACCGGCTTCACCACCTTGAACGTTGGTTTGTCTGATTTTATCCAATAACTTGGTCTTACCGGTATCGACGTGACCCAAGATACAGCAGATAGGAGATCTCAAGTTCGCAAAGTCATCCACAGGGGCACTTTCTTTCTTACCGGACTTGGTAGTGACTTTGCGGTTAACTTCTTCTTCAACATCATCATCAGCAGCAGCAGAGGTAGTGACTTCTGCTTCAGCAGCTTCCTCTTCTTTGTTGGCCGAGGCTTCGGATTCGATATCTTCATCTTGCTCCTCTTCTTCTTCAGCTTCATCTACTTCTTCTTTCTTGGATTCCTTCACTTCAGGTTCAGTATCACTGTTCAGAGCAGCTTCCCAGTCGTCCAAAACTGGTTCCTCGTCGTCCACAGCGAACTTCTCCCAATCGTCGATGAGAGCGTCTTCGTCAGCGCCACCCACAATCTCGGTGACATCGGCAGTTTTAGATTCAGGAGCTTTCTCAGCGACGACTTTAACGTCTGGTTGCTTAGGCTCCTCTGGTGTAGGCGTACTCGCCTCACTCTCTTCTGTGGTGGTCTTCTTCTTCTTTTTGCTACCATACACAACTTTCTTTGCTTTGTTTTCAGCAGGTTTACTATCACCATTCACTCCTGGGACAATGATATTACTAGCCCCAAGAAGCTGTTGTCTTCTTCTCTCTTGTAGTTGTTTCTCTTGTTTTTGCTTTTTGGTGAGATACTTACCTTCGGCTTTGAGCTGGTCCTTTTTGGCCTTTTCCTTTTCTCTCTTCAATCTACGGGCTTCTTCCTGCTGTTCTTCTTCAGCCTTGATTCTGGCTTCTTCTTCGGCTTCTAATCTTGCTTGCTCTTCAGCGATTCTGGCTTCTTCATCCTCTTGCTGCTTTCTGAGTTCCATCTGCTTTCTCAAGAGTGCAATACCTGGAGCAACCTTTTTGGTCTTCTTACCACCTTTAGCAGCACCTGCGGAAGCAGGCTGTTGTTGCGCTTGAGGTTCTGGTTGAGACTGTGGTTCCGGAGTTTTCTCTTCTGCAGAAGCAGGCTCAGAAGAATCACCTTCCAACTTGGTATTATTATTATTATTATTGTTGTTGGATCCTGCACCAGATGCCTTCTTTCTGTCTGCAAGAGCCTTCTTACGAGCCTTTTCCCTCTCTTTCTTTTCCTTTTCCTTCTCCTTCTTGGACTTGATCACAGGAACACCAGTGTTCTGAGTCTGTGCTTTCTCTTCTTCCACTTTCTTTGCTTTCTCTTGCTTCTTGTCCTTTGCCCTACGAAGATTGGACAGGAAGTCACCATCGTCCAAATCTTCCGCACTAGCAACCGTGGGACCAGGAGTACCGGTGGTGGAATCCTCACCTGAGCCCTCAGTGCCAGCTTCAGCAGCATTTTCAGAGCTGGGGACTCCGAATTCCTCAGCTTGAGGAAGTTCTCCTTCGACCTCGTCGTCGAAGTAGTCTCCTGCCTTAGTATTTTTCTTTCCTCTAAATTGACATTGACAGTACGTTAGTAAACAATTCCGTGGGAGCAAATTGGACGCAGCGTGTGAACATACTTTTTCGCCATTGTTACAGATGGACTAGTGTATAACAGGCGGTAATGAATGGACTACCAACCGATACACGCCGTCCAGATCTAAATCACCACTTTCGCCACAGCTCTTTCACTCTGGGGCAGCGTCGAATCCAAAGGGTGCGTGAAAATTTTTTAGAATTGTGCGCGACACGCCGCACTGGGATTTTTTTTCGAAGCATTTGAAGTTGAGCCTGCTAGATGTTGATGATGAAGTGGTTGGAAAGAGGTACTTGCACACGTAGATCTTAGCGCAGAGTCCCCCGTACACAGCAGATATGGCGACAACAGTCGAGAAAATCAAGGCCATCGAGGATGAGATGGCCAAAACGCAGAAGAATAAAGCCACTTCCTTCCATTTGGGACAGCTTAAAGCCAAGTTGGCAAAGCTGAGGAGGGAACTACTCACGCCTACCGGAGGTGGAGGAGGTGGAGGAGTTGGGTTCGATGTGTCGAGAACAGGTGAGGCCTCTGTCGGGTTCGTGGGTTTCCCATCGGTCGGTAAGAGTACCTTGCTTTCGAAGCTGACGGGTACTCACTCGGAGGCAGCTGCATACGAATTCACCACATTGACCACCGTGCCGGGAATTATCAGATATAAGGGAGCGAAAATCCAGATGCTGGATTTACCAGGTATTATAGAAGGTGCCAAGGATGGTAAAGGTCGTGGTAAGCAAGTCATTGCCGTGGCTAGAACATGTAATTTGATCTTCATTGTTCTTGACGTCAACAAACCTTTACAACATAAACAGATTATCGAGCACGAACTGGAAGGATTTGGAATCAGGATCAACAAATCGCCTCCAGATATTCTAATCAAGAAGAAAGAAAGAGGAGGAATTAATATCACGAACACAGTACCATTGACACATTTAGACAACGATGAAATCAGGGCGGTTATGTCCGAGTATAGAATCAATTCAGCAGACATCTCATTCAGATGTGATGCCACAGTTGACGATCTTCTGGATACAATCGAAGCCAATAACAGGAAATACATACCTGCAATTTACGTTTTGAATAAGATTGATTCCTTCAGTATTGAGGAACTTGATCTGCTGTACAGAATCCCTAATGCGGTTCCAATCTCTTCTGGCCACGAGTGGAATCTGGATGAGTTGCTGGAAGTCATGTGGGATCGTTTGAATCTCGTGAGAGTATACACGAAGCCCAAGGGGAAATTGCCAGATTTCAGAGAGCCAGTGGTGTTGAGATCGGGCAAGAGCTCAGTTGAAGACTTCTGTAACCAAATTCACAAATCGCTGGTGAGTGATTTTAGAAGTGCATTGGTGTTCGGTAGAAGTGTCAAGCATCAACCACAGTATGTTGGATTGAGTCATATATTACAAGATGAAGATGTTATCACCATATTGAAGAAATGAGAAGTTAAATAAATCATTTGTATATATAATTCAAACGTAAAATGAGGAATAATGAGTATAAAAACATCAGATAAAAAATTGGTTGTTTAGAAAAGTAAATAATTCAATCATGGATTGCAGGTGCAATTGCAATTGCAAGATTCTGCCTTGAACTTCAATTTCGTTTCAAAAACAAAATCAGATATTGTAGGCGGCTATGAGGAAACTAGCAATGAATGTCCAGTTGAAGCTTGGTCTGTCAAAGATTGCAGAGCGCAGATCTATATATTCGCTACCAACCTTAATGACCTTTTTGAAGTTAGGAATTTGGACAATTCCTCTAGAGTGGAGGAACTGAAGCGCAAGGTACACGGAGATCGAAGCGAAAACCAGCACAGAACTAAGCTTGCCGACCACTGCACCTAGCAAAAGACCAACCACAGAGCCGAGAGCCAATTCCTGGTAATTCAGCTTACCGCCAAAGGCGCCATCAAGATGTGGAGCATTTACATCACGAATCCTTTGCGGTGATGTGTCTAATATTGCTGTGTCATTTCTGATGAATGGGTTCAAAGCGAGAGCGCTGGCGGAGGAAATTCCCAGACCCAACAGACTTCCCAACACAATTTTGACTCTGTTACCAGCGACGTTGGCAAATGGTGTCTCTGCAACGGCAAATGAAGCTGATTTTGAACCAAAAGATCTAGCGAATCCCCTTGAATTTACCGAAGCATAGCGCCACGTGAAACGTGAGACTGAAGACGCCGAGACCGAAGTATGCAAGTTCCTCGAGGTATTTCTCAAGGAAGGGCGCAGAATGCTCTGAAATGCGGTTTTAGAACACGAACAACCGGTGCGGAGATTGAGCAGCATTGCAATGTCGAACTTTGTAGTACCAGATAATCAGTAATGGCACAACTCCCACCAAAAGCAAAACAAAAACCACGTATAAATAAACCCTTACTGAAATTAGTCCCCCCCCTCTAATTCCCCCACATGTGGGAAAAAGCTCGATTGCTGTGGTTGTGCGACATTGTCTGGTGTTGTCATTGGATGTTGTGGTGCACGGGTGTATCTAGGTCTCTTTCAGAGATCGACAACATGGCGATTTGTACCATATTATGGCCTATTGAAAGACACGCAAGGTGGCCTGGGCACTGTGAGTCGAAGCTGAACCTTGTGTTAGAAGAGGCGGCTGTGCATCTGACTGCGTTTTGCCACTGACCAGATTTCCCAATGTCAAAAGTGCGAGAGAGACAGGATAGTCAGTCGGGCGCTGCACTTATAACAGCGACTCAAGATCAGATCGATGAGGAACTTTCCAGACTGGCCAAAACCTTACAGGCGGCGACCAGTGCTACGCAATTGAGAAAGCTGGCGTCTACGATAGAGTTGCAGCAGGCTAATATTGACAATGCGCTATCGAGCTTCACGCAGAAAGAGCTGGTCAACCACCATGCCTCCATACGAGCTGCTGAAATCGCTCGTGTTGAACTTTCGTCAACATTGAAAAATTCTAGATCTCTCAAGGCACTTCTTCGCAATGCTAGCACGCTAAGCAATAAAGTCACGGAGAAAGTTAGAATTCTGGACAGCGAGAAAGGCACGATACAGCAGACCAAAGATTACGTAGAGAATGTGAAAATACTCAAGATTGAGGTCCAAAACGCGAAATATGCAATTGACAAGGAAGATTGGTTGAAAGCTGCACAGGCAATTGGCAAGATAAGGCAGCTCCCAGAACACTTGACCAATGATGAATATGTGCAATTTGTCGTTCCGACCTCTAGCGTTGATGAGTTGCCTGATGAGGCCGTGAAAACTTGGATTGAACAATTGTCACATACTTTTGTCAAAAATTTCAATACAGCTGCTGCTAATAGAGACGTGCCTGGAATAACCTATTATTTCCAATTGTTCCCATTGATCGGCAAAGATGAACTGGGTCTCAAGTGTTACTCCAGATTTGTGTGCAATATCATAAGTGAGCACTCGAGAACCATTATTCAGAAGGCACAAGGACGTGACAGTCGACAGGATTTTTATGCTCAAATTTTATTCCAATTGTTCCAAACCATCTCTGAGATCGTTCATCAGCATTCTAGAATCATTAAGAAATACTATGGATCACATGTGATATCCAATGTGCTCACTGAAATACAAGTTGAATGTGATCTTCAAAGTGGGCTGATCTTTGATACGTTTTGGGACTCCAAGAATCTCGGTTTAGTGTTGGATTCCGTGACCCGTTACGACTATCCAGCACTTGTTGAAGCCATTATTCATGGATACCTTGTATCGAATGAAAATGCTGGTGCTGGCGTTGGTGTAGGAGGTTCGTCTCAAAATAAAAACGGCCGTGTGACAAGTACAAGTACATCCAATGCACTGTACGATGAACAGAATGATACAGATGCCCATGTCTCCTTATACGAAGCTGAAAATCTTCTGGAAGAACTCTCAACAATCCTCAACCATTGGGCAATGTATACCAAGTTCTTTGTGGTAACCTGGAACGAGTCATTGGGTAATGACAATCAACACAAATCCTTGATACCAAAACCTCTGGTATCAAGTAGTTTCTTAGATAAGATAAGAACGAGAATCGGATCTTCTTTTGACAAGTTGTGTACTTTTGCCATCAGAAGAACACTGGAGAGAGCTTTCCAGATTGAGCAATTACCAGATTTAACTCCGCACTTGACTGCCGGTGTAAGATACTTGGTGTTTTCCAACCCATCATCAACCAGTTTATTATCCTTGAGCCCTGATGATGCTCCAGTGACATCCATGATAGAGGATGTCACATTAGCTTTAAATTTCTTGCTCTTACAAACTTTTGCCACTGGTCAACTCACTATCATAAGAAATATGCTTTCTAACGTTAGACGAATACTTGAAACGGATTTCCTCAGTATTTTGAAACGAAAGCTCGAAGAATCTCAACCAGCAGTAAACTCTTTGCTGTTGACACAACATAGTTTTATAGCGTTGCAAGAATCGTTGAGCTCTTCTGGATCAGGTGGCCTCTATAGTCACAACAATGGAAGTCAACGAAGTGTCAACTCTCCACGTAGTAGTACTCCACCTTTGCAATCTTCAACGACTGCTACAAACAGCTCATTGTTTGTCAGAAACGCAACAAATGCAATTCAAGCAGCTATAAATATTAGTGGCAATTCAGAAGTTGATAATGCCACTAGATTGGCCAATTTCATCACTGTTCTAAATTCCATCAGTGTTTTTGATGATTATTTGAATAAATTGAGTCATGTCCTTAAGGAACGACTTGAGAAAGATAATTTGTTAATACTAGATGAGCAAATTTTGAAGAAAGATTCTGATGAAGAGGAATTGATAGTTGATGTGACAAATGAAACTAATGTTGTTTATGACAAAATTAGAGCTGCGATTGTTACTTTACAATCCAATTTCCATTCAAAGGCCAGCGGTATTGTGGAATATCAAATAGGAAACCTGTATGAATTGGTATTCAAGAACAAAATCACCAAATTGGTCAATGACGTTTTCAAAGATGATGAGGAGTATTTGGTTAGCGTTGGTGAATATGCTGCAAATGGTGGAGATAATTCTGTTTCTATTGCCGTGGCAAAGTTTATCAAAGATTGGAATTTACTGATTGTTCCATACGTGACTACTTTATCACGAACAAATTTCACAATCTTGATAGATGTCATTGTGACGCAGATCTCGTCATTATTAGAGTCTAGAATTTGGGCATTAGATCGTCAAATCAATGAGCTTGGTTCTGCTAAATTGGAAAGAGATATTAGCGTTTTGATAGGTGAAGTGACCAAGTATAATTATAGTCTACGTTCAAAGTTCGTCAAAGTGACGCAAATTGTGATGCTCCTTGGTTTAGATGATGATGAGGAGATCGATGATTTCCAAGATATTGACTGGGTTTTGACTCCACCGGAGCGTAGTCGTGCCAGAAATTTACGCGATAGAAAATGATAATAATAGTAAGATTAAGTCAACATTTCAGTGATATTACAATATGTATTAGGTATTTATGTATAACTATGAAAAGAAAAAAAAAAGATGCATCGTATAGTTTATTCGGATCCATTGGAATCTTTATCTAAGCCAGTGGCTTCGTCTTGTTCCCCATCCTGATCCTGATCCTGTTCTTGGTCTTGGTCTTCATCTAATGATGGCTGCGCGTCTGTTTGAGATTCTGGTTCTTCTGAGGCGTCCTCTATTTCGTCTTTGATCCCGTGTTCTTCTTTATACTTCTCCAGGAATTCTTCAAGTTTGACCTTCTTGGCAAGGAGGAGTTGTTCATCAGTGCGGAACTTCTTCCGCTGTACTTGTGATGGGTTGAATTTTGGATGCAATGATGCACAAGTTGGACCCTTTGGACAGAACCCTGTTAGGTACAAGGGACATACTTCTTTTCTTACGTGCCTTCTAGCGCATTGTGGACCATCTGGACAGAATCCAAAATTCAAGTAACTATTACACTCCGGTATCTTACTCAGTGGATCAACATGTAAATAAGGACATTCTGTGCCTTGATTGCAAACGCCATTTTGTGCGAAATATGCACATTCAGGCATCTTTGCCAAGTTATACTCGTGTAAGAAGTCACAATCATCGCCCATCTTGCACAGCCCACGTAACCAATATTTACAAACAATCTTATTGCGAAACACTTTGGAAGGATGCTTATAAGGACAGTCTTTCCCGCGCGGGCACACTTCACCATCATCCGAGTTGTAAGATCTGTTCACGTAGTAATCGCATATGGGTCGCTCAGGATCCAGTTCGAATCCAAATTGACGCCTCAAATGAGGCTCAAATTTGAAATTTATACCTTTTTGCCTTGCCGGACTTTGGTACTGTTGAGCACCACCACCACCATTGACCGTCGGCTGCGCGAAGTTGATCGGTGGAGGCGGTATAGGGAAGTTGAAAGGCAGTTGCGCGTTCAGCATTGCGGCTCTTCTTGGTGGCTGCTGTGCAAACTTATTGTACAAAGCACAGAGCTGAGTATTACTAATTTTATACTCCAGTCAAGTAAATTCACCATATTTCTCTCTGTAAACGGTACATTCCAGAAGGTATATATCTGTGTGCACGGGTGTGTAAATCTGCAAAATCAATATGCACGGGTGTTTGGACAAGAACGAAAAGGAAAATGGCATCACGTGATCTACCAGCGTTGGAGTGATTAGGTAATCGAGGCATACGCATTTTCCCGTCTCACATCCCATTTAGACAAGCTTTCCAGCTCTGCTGGCACGCTGCATTTCTGCCAACTTCTGCCTTGCGGCGGGATATGTCCTTCTAGAAAGAGAATATCGTATTACGCGCTGTCTGTACGTAGTCTTATATTAGTTGCAGAGACAGTTCTTGCTGCGGGGGTCCAATCAGTTACTTAGCGGGAGAGAAACGATCCTGATTCCTGTTCAGGCAGAGCTCTCCTGTCTGCCAGTGGCACGTAGAATATTGCTGTAGTCCTCCCAGTACCGCTCGACGTTTTTGCACCCGATGAACTTGGCGATTGTCAAGATCTTGTCGTGTCTTGGCAGCAGGGCCACTGCGGGTGCATTATCAGCAGCGGTACCACCACCACCACTGGGACCGGAACCGACGATGCCACCTACTACATCCGCATTTCCGTTATGTATGCCGCCATTGCCAGAGCCATTACCATGTCCATTGGCGCCCACTCCACCCACGCTGTTTCCTGTTCCTGCGTTGACGACACTTGGATCGCTGGTTCCACCAACGACTCCAGGCTGCGTGCCGCTGGTGCTGCCGCCGCCGACGGCGGTTGCTGATCGATCACCATTACGTGGGTCATTTCCCGTATCTTCATCGCTGCGATTGCCATTCTCCACACCGCTCCCATCAGAATGCGTGCTATTCAATCCAGAGCTATTCCTATGATGCACGAAACTTCTATGCTGATGCTGTGCTAATGGATGGATATCTCCACTGTTGCCATTGGCAGGATTTGGCACAACATTCCATAATTGATAATGAAAGAAGTAAGCATCGAGAACAGCATTGGAACTGTTGAAGAGAATGAATACGTTGAATAATAGAGGTAAGCCAGTTTCATCGTCTCGTGGGTCACCTCCGTTGTTGAATGGAACCAACTCATAAGGCTCTTCAACGCCACTACCACGTTGATGGTTCAGTGAACGTGCAAAACGTTGCTCAACCCTCACTGTGGCTCGATTAGAGTTGATTAGCGACTGCTGCAATTGACTTTGGGTTATCAAAATCGATTGCAATAACGATTGCAAATTCTTCGCAGGCAATTGCTGCTGAATTTGTTGTTGCTGAATTTGTTGTTGCTGCTGCTGAAGCTGCTGTTGTTGTTGGTGTTGTTGTTGGTGTTGCTGCTGCTGTTGCAAGGGTGGCTGCTGGAACAAGTCCGTGGCGGATTCATAGCTCTGTTCAGCAGTGATCTCAGCAGCAGCCGCGGCTGCTGCAGCGGCTGCAGCGGCCACTTTTTGGAATGCTTGTTGTTCATGCTGTTGTGGCTGAGAAGACATGGGAGGTACAAACTGTGATAATCCACTTGCAGTATTTGTAGTATCGGAATTAGGGTTTGTGTCAATGGCACCACCAACTGGAGTTTGTGCTCCAGTACCATTCCCGAAAACATTGAGTCCTAAATGTCTGGAGGCTTCAGAGAACTCCGATGGCTGGATTTGTTGTGAACGCAAATACTTGTTTGTGTTGGAATTGTTGACGAGAGATGAACCATTAAGTGCTCCAAACGAGTCAGTGCCCAGTCCCAATACACCCACATTATTATCAGCATTCGTATTAAGTCTTGCGTTACTTGGCTGTCGTTGCTGAGTTTGGGTCTGCTGTATATACGGTTGTTGTTGTTGCTGTTGGGATAATTGCGCAAATTGGTTATTGTGTTGTTGCTGCGAAAGGTGAGGGTGCTGCTGATGCTGTCCGCCCAATTGACTTGCATCAACCAGGGGATCAATACTGGAGGCTGATTGAGACAGATTGAAATTTGGATGCTGTTGGCTGCGTTGTTGCTGCTGATGCTGCCTACGCTGTTGATGCTGCTTTTGCTGCTGCTGCTGTTGTTGTTGCTGCTGTTGCTGGAGATGCACTCTTTGTGCTTGGATAGTATCGCTGCTGTTGCGTGAATGGCGGCCATTGCGAGCGGAAACAGGACTTGCCGACTCTGGGTCTCTGCGAGGTCTTTTAGGTGGAGGATCGAATGGGCGTCTGGGGACACGAAGAGCGGATCGACTTGATGTGATACTGGCTCCTCCCGAGGTTGTGCCGGATGTGTCTGAAGAAACTGTGCCGGTGCCAGTGCCAGTGGCAGAACTGGTGGCAGAACCAGTTTTGGCATCAGGATCAGCAGAATCCGCATCCTCGGTAGTTGAAGGTCCAAAACGATGGGTTCTAATTAAATGTCTGGCCAAATTGGTGGGCCCATTACGAGACGAGTACTTGAAAGTCTTCAAGCAATGCCTGCATTGCACAAGCTCGCAATTGTCACCATGTCCCCTATGTGTGAAATGCTCCCATACCCAACTGGTTGGCGGTCTAGTCATCTTTCCGGTGTTGCGAGCCCAAGTTGGTGCGTGCAACTTTTCTCCGCTGTGGCTCTGTGTGGGGAGACGAAACTCGAAATGCAGACACTAAACCCGGTGTACTCAACCCGGTGCTGTGCCCAAGCCAAACAAGAAAAAACGCACACTTAAGCAGCCAGACTGAACAAATAGTAGTCTAACTTAGCAAAACACACCACTCATCTGAAGCAAATTGAGCCATTTGGAGCCATTTGGAGACAGCGAGATATCGCGGGATTTCCACTCCTTTCGGGAGCGGATTGGGAAACCCGGTGGGAAAACGAGAAAACAGAGAGAAAACAGAGAAAAAATCCATAAAAACGCTTTGTTTTTTTTTGTTTCCGCTCCTTTTGGCTGTGGTGCACGGGTTTATGGTGTTTCGATTTATTCATTCATTCGTTATATGTACATTTACATTTAGATTTAGATTTTTTTGTTTATTACTTAGAGTTCCAGGCCTTGAGCAGCACTTTGCGGCGCCTGGCGCCTTCTTTCGCCCAGAACTCGTTTCTGTACAGCTCCCACTGCTCCCTGGTCGCGGTGTTGAACAGCCGCGAGTTCAGGATTATCTTGACCTCGGTGGCCCCGATACGCGGTTGCGCACGCAGCTCCACGGCGATGGTGATTGCCCGAAGCTTGCTCTTGAGCCAGGAGTCTCCCTGGGGACTCCATCTTTGCACAGTGGAGTACACAAAGTTGAGCCACTTGGTGACATACCTGAACGTGTACCTCGAGATATCAGACACCTGATCCATTGATTTGGATCGTATCTTGACTATTTTCAAGTTCATCTGACGTAATCCCTTGTTGGTGGTAGCGAGAAACTTTCTAGGACGTACAATTGTTCTGTTGTACTCTCCACTCAGGTAAAACAATGCTAGTGTAACGGTGCTTATCACTGCAACTACCTGGTACACAAAGAACAAATACCCTTGTCCGCTACTTTGTGCGCCAATTTCGCCGCCGCCAATTTCGCCGATACTTTCACTTTCGCCTCCATTTTGGCTCGAGGAAGCGTCTAACTCCAACAGAGAAGCCGTACTGGGTGATAATGACGACGACTGTGGGGAAGAGGTGAGTATTAGGTATATGCTGAGTATTGAAATAACCGCCATACTGATCAAAAACGAGAGATATTTCCTTCTCAGTGCTTTTTGCTGATTGTACTGCTGCCTAAGAGACTCTTCTAAGATGAGTAAATTCCTGAAAGTCTTCGCAGCTGGTGGTTCACTGTTCAACTCGCTCCGTACGCGAGACTTCGAAGACATCCGACGTCTTGAAGGCGTACTCAACCCACTTGACGACGGCCCCGATACTGCTCCTGCTTGAGAAGGTGATTTCCTCCTTAATGCAAGTCCTGACCCTGAGCCCGACCCTGCTCCAGAAATCCCCTCAGAGTCGCTATCAACGATGACAGAATCAAGCGATCGTACTGACAAATCACTCTGTCTTCTATTACTTGCTCTGTTTGTGTTCTTGGCGAGATTCGCAATGGACGCAGGTGACGTTGGCAAGCCCTGTTGCTGCTGTTGCTGTTGCTGCTGTTGCGGGGTGTTGGAGTCAGGTCTGCTTTGCATGGGCGAGTCCATCAATTTTCTTCCTCTCTCGACGATAGAATCTCTATGATGTGAGAAATACGAGTCCGACGACACGCTGTAAAAATCATTATTGAGTGTTTCAGAGTTTCCCTCATCTTCGATAATAGCATTGTCATAGCCACGACGCTGACCCGGTGTGCCTCCTCCGCTTCCCAAAGACCACGACTCCTCGTCTGAAGCAATTGCGTAATCGTCCGTGTCTGTCTTCTTCAGTCTCGGCAGTAATCTGGGTGACGAAATGGGAGAAACTCCACCTAAGCTGAGGTCTGAAGTTGTGGACAAAGGTGACATAGGCGGAGACGGACTCGCATCGTTATCACTGGCGTCATTTGCACCGTCTCTATGCTTGCCCTCGTCCCGTATCTGCAATTTCCCTTGTCGGCTCATCGTTCCCTCTTGCAGCCGTTAAGATATTTGCTATTTGCTATTCAAAACTCGTTGGGACTGGGCGTGTTTTCATTCCCGTTTGATGATAGATAGTACTGCTGAAAAAAAAAAAGCCCAAAACTGTTGGCCTCGCGAAAAGCTCTTGAAAATCAGAGAGTGATAATCCTGTGGAGAAGCTTTAGAGTATTGTGCTAGAGAAAGGCTGTTTCTAGCAGTCGCTGTGTCTGGTTTTTGCTGGTAGTGACTTCCGTTAGAGGCGATGATCGGGTACATGGAGTACCTGCAGCGGCGTTTCCATGAGTCTACGGAGTGGAACCAGGACAATTTGTACGAGAACATCCTCGCTACCTCCAATAACCTACTAGGTTTCCACGTACCGAGAGGTTTCAAATTGGACGTTTCTTCGCAGTCCAGTTTGAACAGTTACAGCTCGTTACAGCTCACGCAACTGCACAGACTTAGTGGGTCGGTGGCGTACTTCTACTCCTCCAAGGATTTGCATAATGTGGACCGAACCGCCAACGTGCCATTGCAATCGGTAATCGATGGATTTAGAATGGTGCCGTCGGCAGCAACTCCGGCACCAAATAGCGATTCAGGCAGTAGCACAGAGAATGACACTGACACTAAGAACCCGAGCTTGCTGTATGGGAGGTTCTATTTACCGAGCCAGTTCATGGAAGGTCTTTGGATTAAAAGGCTGAGCCCAACATCGCAATTCGTCGTCAAGGGCGTCTCTACAACACCGCATTCAAGAAGACTACGGTACAAGTCTTCGTCTTCCTCGGCACCAGCACCTTCGGACGCTCCTGGGATCCTTTCCTTTGCGTATCAAAGAAACACCGCAAAGTCATCTCAAGAGTACATTTTCTCCACCAATGAAGCGCTCCTTGGGTTTCGATACCTTCATAACTTTGGAGATAATACATTTCATAAAGAGTTTAGTGGTAGTGCTTTGTCACTCGGTGCGGAAATTTGGTATGCAGCTGTGACTATGTCTCCAGGTATATCTGCTGCCATGAGATACACAACACACTTATCAGCTACTGGCAAACCTCTGACTATGACAGTCACGGTCAACCCATTGCTTGGGGCACTTTCATCAACCTACGCGATCAAAACAGGACTGGGAACTACTTTCATTTCCAAGTATGACTTCAATGTTTACTCGTACGACAGTGACCTTTCATTGGGTTTCAACATCTGGCGATACGACGTGCCCGCTTCACCCTCCTTGTCATCATCGTCGTCAACTCCATCCGCATCTTCAACGAAATCGGCAAATAGCAAGCCGAAGCGCACAGCGAACAAAAGCGGCAACAGCGGCAACAGCAGCAGCACCCGCACATCTTCCTCTCCATCTCATAAAACATCGCCATTAATAAAAGATTTCCTACTGAAAGATTCGGACTCGTTCAACAAACTCACAGAAGAGGATCAAGTAAGGGCTCTGAATAAATTCATGCATGTCAAACCAGGGAAATGGCTGAGCGATAACACGGCCAATAGGTACGCTACAACTTTCAACGAGACCAAATTCACTAATTCATTCATGGCGAATTTTGGTCTCAAGAACCAAACGGTGAATTTACTGTGGGAAGGAAAATTCAAAGATTTCTTACTATCGGCTGGTGTAAGTGTAAATTGCTTTGGACCTGCTCCACAACTAGTCAATTACGGATTAGAAGTCCAATTCTTCTCATGATTAAAATCAATGATCCAATGTTTATTCTATTCTATACATCTAAAAACATGTTTCGAAGTTTCAAACCTCGATTTATAATTATATTCGTTTGTAATTTGCATGGCTTTTGGCGTCGATATCAAGATCCACCAAAGAGTAATTTCTCAACAGCCTTTGCACTGACTTCCGATTTGATATCGGTTGATTTATCTTTGCTCGTCTCTCCACTATCGCTGTTACTCAAACTTGTATCCAATTGAAGTTTGTTCTCACCGACTTGTAAAATGGCCTCTTCTATTGTGTTTTTCGTTATTAATTTATGGACATGGACTTCTTTTGTTTGACCCACTCTATGGGCTCTATCCTCAGCTTGTTTATCATCGTGGGGATTGAAAGACTGATCAAACATCACCACATTGTTGGCGCAAATAAGATTGATTCCAAATCCTCCTGCTTTTGTACTCAATAAGAAAACTGGAATTGTCTCATCATCATAAAATTCATCAATAATGTCTTGTCTTTGATCAACAGAGGTTGCACCATCCAGTCTCAAAAACTTGTAATTATAGAAACTTAAAACAGGTTCCAAAATATCTAAAACTTGAGTAAACATTGAGAATACTAATATTTTTTCACCTTTTTCATGAACTTTAGTGATTATTTCAATCAATTTCTTGATTTTACCACTTTCTAAATATTTTTCATTGTCCAAGATATAATCCCCTAGTTGGTCTTCATACTTGATACAAAGATTGTTGAGCTCATGATCATGCATTACCTCCATATCTTCAAAGACGTATTGCTCATTAGCATCTCTATGGTCAGGATGTTTCATTATTTTATGTGCCATTTCACGTAATTTGTCATCTGTATAATAAGTCCTTTGTAACATTGGATGTAATGCAGCTTTACGTAACTTGGTTAACAATTCAAATACATTCATTGGTGATTGTGCACTTTCCGAATTTTCGTATTCTTGTAATTCTGCAGAATTCATCTGTTTTCTCTTTTCACGCTCAAGTTTCCCTAATCTGCCTTGTTCCATTAATTCAGCATACAAGTTCGATTGTACAGGCTCGTACAATTCACATTTCACTATATGATGATGCTTGATTGGTAAATGTTTCATAACTTGATCCTTCTTTCTTCTCAAGACAAAGGGTGTCATTAAAGTTCTGGCCTTCGTGATAGCCTGCTGCGAAAGTAAAGGATTATAATCTGCTTCATCTTGGGTGAAACTGGCTCTTTGATCAAAAAGAGCCACTAAGTCACCCAATTTTTCTAAAAACACATGAGGCAATATAAAGGTCAAAAGAGAGATCAATTCTTTGAGATTATTCTGTAAAGGTGTACCGGTCAACAGTAATCTGAAATTAGCTTTCAATTTCATCAATTTCGTGTATCTATTAGAACTCGAGTTTTTCAACATATGTCCTTCATCATATACAATGACGTTGAAATTCCTTGTTCTAAAGAAATTCTGATCGTATTTATTACCGTTTGCCATGGTGTAGGTCGTTACCAATACATCAAATGAATCATTCTCTAGTAATTCATTTCTTAATTCGACCCTAGCTTCTTGGCTCCCGTAATATACTTTGACTTGTAAACCAGGTGCGAATTTCTCAAACTCTCTAAGCCAATTCTCCAAAGTGGATGCTGGAACAATCACAAGGTGTGGACCACGCTGATTTTGCTGTTTCAAGTATGCAATGAATGCAATCACTTGGATGGTCTTGCCCAATCCCATTTCGTCGGCTAAAATCCCAGATAATCCTTTCTTGTATAAGAGATTCAACCAATTAATACCTACTTGTTGATAATCTTTCAAATTCATATCATCGGCGAAATACTGTGGCTTACCATGGAAGAAATCCACATTGGTATCTACGAGTGTATTGGTTGCTTTTCTATTGCCTTTGGGTCTGCGTATGCGGCCTTCTTCTTCGTCATCATCGCTCTCTAAATCAACATCAGACTCCTCGCTGTATTCTTCATCTTCGGCATCATCTGCTTCTTCATCAGCTTCTTGCGATAAGTTAATGGGATTGTTCCCAGCGTCTCCGTTATTGTCCTTTTCTTTGTTTGAAATATCTGTATTTGAGGTGCCATTCTGTACGTGTGATTGTGCTGGGGCGCTAACTTCAACGATCTCTAATTCCCCGTCTTCAGTGTTGACATCACCCCATTTTGCAATGGCTTCAATTAAAGAACTATTGTAGCCTGCACATCTTTTGATAAGAGAATCAACTGCATCGTAACCTCTAAGTTTCTTAGCTGCAGTCTCAATAATTTTAACCCCCAATGTCTTCTTTGCTACTGGAGATTTTCTTTTTGTCGAACCAGTGCTTTTTATCTTTTCATCTGTAGTTGCATCTTTGATATTCAAGCTTTCTAAAGCTTCTAAAGATTCAAATGGTCTGTTGTCCACGACGGTTTGTGATACAGCCAAAGTTGTTCCTGCAATATCAGCCAAATCTTTCACATCTTCAGTGTTGAAAAACTTCAACAACCTAACATCGAATTCCCTTGTAGCATCTAGTTCTTCGATATCACTATCAATAACATCGCCATCCAAATCATCATCGGAAAATTCATCCACAACATGAACCGCTTTGTTTTCGAGTTTTCTGTCCAACTCTTCTATATCATCATCATCATCCACACTAGTAACATCGTTTCCTGTCAAATCTTCTCTATCCGTACCTCTTACCAACTTACGTTTCTTCTGCTGTGGCTGTGGAGTGCCTGCAGACGATGCAGGTGCCGGTATCAGACTTTCAGACGGGTACCTTGTTATCTTCAAGCTTTTCTTATTGTTATACTTGGCAAATAAAGGGGTCTTTGATTTGGTAATCTCCACTTTGGAGCTCTGTATTTCACGCTGAGGCTTAGTTGGAGAAGAAGATGACAGAACTACTCTTTCTTGTGGTGAAGAAGGAGAATTCAGAGCTCTTGATACTGATGAGGGCGCTGGTTGTGGTGGGGTCGTAGCTCTTGCGTGGCCATTGCCATTGCCGTTGCCGTTGCCATTCCCATTGTTGTGGCTGCTATTCTCCGGTAAGGAAGCTAGAAATGTTGCTGCTTCTCGAAGGTTGCCTCCTTTGATCTTGAGGGCCTTGAGGATGGTGACGTATCCCAAATTGGGGAATCTCTTCTTCAAAGCACCGAAATCTTTTCTAACTTCTCTATTCATGAGGGAGAATGAAGAATCGAGAGATGTTGGGGCATTATTGGTGTCTTTGGTCAGTTTGAAAGTGGGTAAAGGTGAATTAGATGAGTTATAAGCAAACTTGTCACGTAGACTCGGTAGTCTCGTGAGTGGTTTGGACACGGGAGACGATGTCAAATTGTGTGCGTGTGAATTCTTTTGATTCGCTTCGTTTTCATCTTCATGGGGTCTTCGAGGAGACGAAGAATCTGGAACCTGGATGAACGGTGGCGACGACGCAGAAACTGGTTTATGGGCCCCATACTTCGTGTCGTTACTCATGATCCTCTTGGTCTCGGCTGTGAGGGTTGTGTGTCGGGTTCTGTTCTCTTTGGTAGTGCTGGTTATCCACCGTGAACCCGCAAAAACACGCTTGGATCAATTTCACAACTGGAAAGAAAAAAAATCACTAGCGTTTCTTCGCCAACGGGCGCGTTCCTCCTAATTGGGACAAATTACGTACTTATTAGCTACTGTATCCGGCTCTTCAACATGTTCATGGCGAGTCGGGAGGCTGGCTTTGTAGGGGTATGCCGTATTCTGTTCTGGCCTGTGGGTCCAATGGGGACTACCAGCTAGGTCTGGGAGACGACGTGGACAGGTCTGCAGTTGAGCCAGTGCGATTCCGTGTGGGCAACGAGACGGACCCTCTAGCGACCACCACTGAACTGGAGTCAGAACCGATCAAAATATCGTGTGGTGGCAATCACAGTATTGTGCTGTTTGCCAATGGCGATGTCTATGGGAGTGGTGACAATTCTGAGGGACAGTTGGGCAGCTTTGGCTTTGGTATCGATCCCCAAGATGGAGAAAATGAGAATCATTTACATGTGTTTGGTAAAATAGCTGAAGGTGTAGAAGATATCGAGACTACATGGACGAGCACTTTGATTGTTGTCAAAGGACAAGTGTTAATCACTGGTACTGGACTCAATGGTGAATTGGGACTTGGAAAGAAGAGACTTCGAACAGAGAGTAAATTTGAAAAAGTTATATCGAGATCGGTCAAAATACGAAAAATCATTAGTGGGATCTTCGGATACATTATTATTTACGAAGACGACAAAGTGTATGCGTGGGGCAATAACAAACGAGGACAATTAGGAGACTTGGCATCATGGTCGAAGATCATTTACGAACCTACGGAGATTTTTACCTTTGAATCAGGAGGCACTTTGCGGCACTTGGGATTGGGACGAGATTTTGGTGTTTACTTAATTGTCAAAGAACAAGCCCAGTATTCACTGTTTGTACGCGGCAAGGACAATTTTGGAATATCTGGGGTTTTGCAAAACATAAAACCTGATGAAATATCAGATATACAAACCATGTGGAGCTCCGTGCATTTCAAACTAGGAACCAAATTGATTGGTGTTGGTAATAATTCGCATTCTCAATTATTGAATCAAGATTTTGGCGATGGTTTGAAAAACTGGCGAATAGGGAGTGAACACGGGTTAGTGCATACGGTCGATAACCGCGTTCTGGCATGGGGATGGGGAGAGCATGGCAATTGTGGAGTTCATCAAGATGTTGAACAGAATGTTGAATCGGTTACTTACGAACTCAACCAATTGTACTCTAGCCCACACACGGTATCCATACACGCAGGTAATGCTACATCCTGGATCATCATCAGGAAATAATAATAATAAATAAATGACGTATAATTTAATGCATGTTACGAAGTATCTTCACCAAATTCATCTAAACACGAAAGATGGAGAATATGTTCAACGTTATTTCTTCTGGGGCAGGTAGTATCGAATACCAAAGTGAGGTGGAAAAACACACATGCGTGTGCACTCACTCATCCTTCTTGTCCGCCCACAAGCACACCCCGAAGAGTGTGCTTGTTGAAGAAAGGAAAAGAAGAACCCACCCTGGTATAATTGTAAAAATGGAAGGGAAAAAAAAACTTCATACAAACGATTGATTTTTTTTCCTCATACTCTACTAAGTCACGTGACAAGTACACATAAATTACAATAAGATGTTTTATTACAGTATTTGAAAAATTCGTACAAAAGTTGGCAATTTTTTAGTATCTGGTAGGAGAAGCATCACGGTTTCTTTCCGCCAATTGCTGTTCCTCAGCCAAGATCTCTGGGAACAAGTCTTCTTCATCCTGTGGTGCTCTGCCTCTTGGGCGTGCAGGAAGGCGATTATTACCACCGCCGTTGCCACGTCCACGATTATAATCATCGCGTCTATCACGGTACCTGTCTCTATTCCTGTTTCCAGAGCGGTCATCACGGTATCTAGACGAGCTTCCGAGTCCCAGTCTTGCGCCTAGGTCCTGCGATCCTCTATTGTTATTGGCGTCGTCTCTGTAATTTGAAGATCTTGGGCCCTGTCTGTACCTTTGCCTCTGCTGGACTTCTTCCCCGGTGATAAGATCCTGTTGGGTTGGTGTATCATCATCGCCGTTGATGACGCTGCTCTTTTCACTCAGGTAGTCCTCATAATAGGATCTAGGACTCGTATTGGAACTTTCACCATTTTCAGCAATTTCAGTATTTTCTTCACGATTGTTATTATTATGCCTCTTGTTCTTATTTCTTGGATTCGGACGTCTGTTTCTTCTTTCCAAATCTTCAGGTTCTCCATGAATCAGGTAATACCTCGAATAATTTCTTGCATCTTTAACTTTTTTATCGCCATGTTTACTCTGTCTGATGAAAAGTTGGGATTCTTCAACGACATTATCGTTTGCATCTGTGTATTGTTTAGCGGCTCTTAATTCTTCAGGTGCGACATTGTCTGTTGTATCACTAAGTAAATTCAACGCATCTTGAACCACTTGTGGGAATTCTTCATAGTTCAAAAACAAAATATTGACACTCGAATCATTGATCCATTCAATGCGGAATTCAAATTCTTTGAATTCGGGATTATCATGGTTGCTGAAGGTCAAGCCGGGCCTGATATGCTTGTCCACATAAAGCTTGACGTCTCTGGTGTTCAGATTGTCCACGCCCTGAAGATAGATTGCATCTTGTCTGGGGGTAGTCTCGTCTATTTGGACCTGGACCTGCTCCTCGACCTGCACTGGTTCCGGGACTGGCTCCAGCTGAAGTTCCTGCTGCTGCGGGAACCCTATCTGCTCGGCGCCAATGGCCTCTGGGGCATCGTCAATCACTATATCTTCGGACATGTATGGGTCTGCGTCTGCGTGTGTAAGAAAGAAAGAAGAGAAGCAAGAAACAATCTGTGTACGGTGTATATATTACAGTGGAGTGAAGTATGTAATTAATTCTAGTGTACAGTTTTCCACTTCGCGAAGCTGAATTTTTGAATTTTTGAATTTCTGGATTCCCTGGGCGTCGGGTAAGCCGTGGGGGTCCTGGGGGGTTGTGGTGATGCTGGGTGGTGCTCTAGTGGTGCTCTAGTGGTGCTCTAGTGGCTGGCGTGACTGCAAGTGCGTACGGAGTGCACTGAACTGCGTATGTGTGTCTATGTTGTGCGCGTTCAGTCCGTCTCGATGGGTTCCGCGGCGGGTTCTGAGGCAGTTTCTGGGGTCGCGTTCTGGGCAGACCCTATCCAGAGCACGTTGTTGCAACGTATGAATATCTCGTCGTTCAATGCGGTCTCTTTGGTCTCTTCGGAGCTGCCAGTGGCTCCCGCACCGGCACCGGCACTCTTGCCTCGCCTCTCGACCTCGATGGCGTCTTTCTTGAGCAGCAGATTCATGTAGTTGTCCACCGACTCCAGAGTGCCCCTGTACTCGATATTGTTGAACTTCAGCTTGACGACAACCTGGGTGTTGACGAGCGACTGCAGGAAAGGCTTGGGGTTCACCGGCTGTAGCGACATCTCGGTCAGGACTCTATGTATGTGCGTGTGTGTGGGGGTGGGGTAGAAATTCCAGTCAAAGTCGGTCACTTCTTGTTAGAACAAAAACCCACTTCAAGTTTTTTCTCATACTTTGATTTAAAAGAGAGAGCTTTTTCGGTTTTTCTTAACTAATCTGCTTAGTCAGTTTTCGTTTCCGGTTGTACTGTACTATTCTTGAATTATGTAGAGGATTTTGTACGTGTGTAATATATGTATGTATGGTTTTTATTCTTTTTTGTTTCCAATTAGACTTTTTACAATTCATCGACGTGGGAGATGGCGTCGACGTCACCAATGACCACCAAGTTGAGCTTGGATGCCTTGGTTAAGGAATCAGAAGCGGATTTAAGGTTTAATTTATCATTACCATTTTTCAACAATTCTAATTCGGCCAATTTTTCATAAGTCTTGAGACCCTTGGCAGATTTGATGAGTTTAGCAGCGGCTTTCAAAGTGTCTTGGACGTGTTGTGTGACTTCTGGGGCAGCAGATTCGGCCTGGACTTGGAAATAGAACAAGTTGGCTTCATCGTAAGACACAACTTGACTTTCAACAACGAGTTGATGGGTGGATGGGAATTGAGCTTTCAAAGATGCAGCCAATAATGCATAAGTTGGTGCGTCTTTGGCCGATACTGCAAGACCCACAGTAGCAGATGTGTTACCTGCTTTTCTAATTCTAGATTCGTAACCTGTGAATGAATCGGTAGAGCTTTTTTTAGTTGATGATGAAGAAGATTTTTCTGGTAATGATTTAAAAGCAGAATCATTGACGAATTGTTTCAAGTCATTTTCAACAACGTTGTAACCGATGATTTCCACGTTGTCTTGGGTGTAAACTGATTTAGCAAAGCTCTTAATAGAATCAGCAGAATGAGATTTTGAACCATCAGCATACAATGGATTACCATAACCTTTTCTAAAAGTCAAAGCGTGTAATTCTTCTAAAGGTTGGTCTGGTTTTGCATGTGTAGCAAAAGGATTGACGATCTCTTTCAAATCGTGGATATTGTAACTTGATTCGGCAACTGAGCTGGCGATTGCATCGACGAAATAAGGAAGATCTTGTTTAAGAAAAGTAGCTTTTAATTCAATTGCATCTCTTGTAATATTGGATTCATAATCAGCACCCAAAAATTCACTTTCTCTCTTGAGTCTCAAACCAGACTTGGATTCCGACCTCAAGAAATTGAAAATAGATGCTAAATGTGGTAAACCAGCTTGTGAATCAGAAGCCTTGGAACCAGAATTCTTAACAATTACTTTCAATTGCGAAACAGCAGAGCCGGAATCAGCTCCAACAGCGCTAATTTTCAACTGCTGGGCTCTCAAAGATGTGGAGAACCTTCTCACAGCAACAGAACCTCTCAACATTTCTCAATACTGGTGTGCTTGTATCTTAGTGATAGCAATAATGTCTATGTCTATGGGAGAACAGGAGGAAAAAAATGTCTAAATTTTGAGTAGGCTCTTAGGGCCTCTGTTTGAGTGGTCGAGAAGAGAAAAATAAAGGACTCTAACACTCTGGCTCTGAATTTCAAAAACTCGGTTTTTGATTGGCTGGCTGTTTGTCCTGAGTGTGCACGGGTGTTTCTGTGTTTTCCGCGTAGCTGTTTACAGTCGCTGTTTCCAATTATGTAATCTGTTCGATGGTGCACGGGTGCACTACACAGTTTCAAGATCTGGATTTTTTTTTTTCAGTATTCAAACTTTTTTTTTTAGTTGGAGGTTCATGTCTAAGGGAACAAGACACTGGAGGTGGTTAGCGATCCGTGCACAGGGCTAGAAGATGTCACAGGACGATGAGTGGCTCAAGACGCAGTCGCCGAAGTCGTTTCTGTTCACCGCGGTGGTGCAGGCGCACTTGGGCGAGCAGGCGAGCTGTGTGATTGGGATCCTGCTTGCACACGGGAGACTCACGCTGCCCGATCTGCAGAGGCACTATTCACGGCAGACGCGTGTATCTACATTGAGGCGAGTGCTTGTTTCGCTGTTGCAATTCGGGTGTCTCGTGTACTCGCAGGAGACGACTTCCAAGGGCAAATCCCCCGTTTTTTACTCCGTCAAGGAGGAAGGAATCTTCAAACTTTTCTTTGCCAGTCAAATCATCCATTTAGTGGGGAAATTGTACCCTGATGATGCTCGTTATGTTGCCATTGTGCGCAAAGTTCTGGCTACTGGATATGTGAATTCGAAAACTGTTTCTGATGATGAAGATTTCGAGCTTGTTGAGAAATTGGTCGCAGACCAATGGTTGAATCAAGTCACTCCTTTACAATTCCAAGATACTTTTGACCTTTTCTCCAAAGTGTTCAGAGAAGAGTTTTTATTACAGAACAAGACCAAATCGTCTCTGAGTCAATCGAAGAAACTTGCATACGTGAAAGACGAGACAAAAGAAAGGTTCAAGAAAAAAATCTTGAACCAAAGTGGAAGTGGGACTGGAAGTGGAGTTGGAAATACAGGGGAAGTGTATTATACGGTTAATTTAGATAGGTTTTTGAAACGTCAAAGATCCCAGCATCTGGTAAGTGAAGCCAAGCATAGAATTGGACCTGTAACAAGCAAGATTTACATGCTTGTGTTGCATAAAGTGGAATCTAATTCAAGGCCATTGCATTTACTCGATAAACAAATAGAGGTATTTTTGGCAAATGTCGGTACCAATCCTAGTGGATCCAATTCGACAACTGCTGCACAATCATCTACATATACTGCAGGGTTTGATCCACAATCTTTGAAACTGATAGACTCTTCACAAGAACTTGAGGACTCTACCCAGAGCACAATCACACCTTTTGAAGTACTGACCATGCTTCAAGATCCACAGATACAAAAAATTTACAATATCAAGCCCAGTGATTTAGAAGGAACCATAATCAGTAGTGGCAGTGGCGATGATTCTGAGTCATCGTCAAACGACATGACGGATTTTGTTGTTAGCAAAAGAGTCAAGCTTGAGTCCGGAGTGTATAAAAAACCTTTACAAATCAACAACAAATCATTACTCAATTTAGTCAATGAGCATTTGGAATTACTAAAATCTGATCCCAAGATCCCATTTTTGCGTGAATCACCCACAAATCGAGTGGATAAGTCTTATGTACCTTTCACTGCTTTACAACCCATTTTGAAATCGCATGTTTACAAACAATTAATAAGAAACATTCTGGGACCCAATTCACTGCGGGTGCTCAACTGCATAGAGGCGCACCGGCTCTCGAACGAGAAGCAGCTGAGCAAGTCGGTGCTGATGGAAGAGTCGCTCGTGCGCAGCATCATCTCGCGGCTGGCGTTGTTTGGACTGGTGCAGATCCAGGAAATTCCCAAGACTCAGGACAGATCAGCCATGCGTGCCGCATACGCCTTCAGAACGGTGCCTGAGACAAACTACAAGTTCGTGTACTCGTCGCTGATCCACAACGTGGGGCAGGTGTTCGAGCAGATCCAGCTCTTGCAAGCGCAGAATAAAATCCTCCTGGACAAGCTATCGCGTCAAGACGTCCAGGGAAACGAATCTAATCTGCTACTACAATCAGAACTCGAACAACTAAAGCTCTACAACGCGAATTTGACCACACACGCCGTCCAGCTGTCGCGTCTATCGGCGTGCCTGAGTCCTTTCTTCTCTTAAAGACCTCGGCGTGCCATCGGCGCGTCGATGGGCTAGTCAGTGCCAACGTCAATAGACCCCGCACTGCGTCAATGGACCCGCGCAGCGTCAATGGACCCCGATGGCACAATAAATCAGTCATTTAGCGTATTTAACATACTGTAATAATAAAAAAAAAATGTATTAGCGCATTTTACTATCTCTCTAACAAGACAAGGCACAAA
Organism: Wenyingozyma succiphila; assembly: GCA_001599255.1. Classification (NCBI taxonomy): domain Eukaryota; kingdom Fungi; phylum Ascomycota; class Pichiomycetes; order Pichiales; family Pichiaceae; genus Wenyingozyma; species Wenyingozyma succiphila. Next base: position 152,250 of record BCGL01000008.1, read on the forward strand.
AAAAACCCCAACCCTTGTTAGGCAATAAGTGTCACTTGTGCAAGCTTGTTTGCGCCGCCCTGTTCTTTCCCCCATTTCTGCGCTTCGGCAATCACCACTCACCACTCACCATCACAGGCCTACTACCGTGCCACGCCACACAGCCAGGAGCTCTGCACACACTCACACACCTGTTTGCTGCGCTGGTACTGGGCCCATCGATCGTGCGGGCTCTGTCTGATTCCGACCCTCTTCCCCCGCGCCTTGTGCTGGTTCAACTGATAAGCCAGACAAGGTCAGCTGAGCTAAGGTGACTAAGACAAGGTAATTTTAATTTCCGAACCCCCACGGTGAACGGTACACTCACGGTGCACGTTGCCACTCCCACTCAAGCTGCATCCTAATAATGCACAGTACTCACTTCATTCACTACTACTAGGGCAACTTAACTTAACTTAACTCTCGCGCACTTGCACTTGCACTTGCACTCGCACTGGCACTTGCAATTGCACTCGCACTCAGCTCATACTGGCATAACAAAGCATTGGGGCTAGGCTCTCCTCCCCTCCCATCATATATATATACAATACACGGTCAAACGAAATCTCAGTTTGCCACTATTCCCAACTGCATCACACACACGCGCACAAGCACACGCACACGCACCCGCTAATCACACATATATAATCACAAATCCAACATGTCTTCTGCATTAAATCAATACGAGTTCAACTCCAACAAGTTCCTTTTGTCGGAACGACAAACGGATAAATTGTCCCAGATCATTCAAAATTTCTTTCTGAAATCTGCCTCTTTGGTGTGTGAATCACGAAACAGTAATAGAACCAGTGATGATAATGATAATAATAATAATAATAGTAGTTTGCCACAATCTGAACAACTTTCTCCCTCTCAAACACAACAATTCACAAACAGATGGTTTAACTTGGAGACAGATGATGATCTCTTATTTGCCAATGCAAGTACAAGACAAGACTTGTCTGTTTGGAAATCAAATCATGACATATTATCGCTCCCGCCTTTGATTATTGAAACTTATTTAGATCTAAGGCATCTCGATAAACAAAATGACTCTCTTGTGATATACGACATTGAAGATCCAAATTCTGAAGATGCAGATGATGATGATGCAGATTTACGACCTCCAAGACGGAAAAAGGCATTTGTCGTTCCTAAAAGTAATAAAAAAACAGAGGTTGTTTTAGAAAGATGGTTGATTGAATTCGATCTTTCTCAATTTGAAGATACAACTCATTATGTCGCTGGTTTCCATAATGAAAATGCTAATAATACCAGTGGTGGATCGGAATTGCCCGGAATATATAGAAAATTGGTTATTCTATTCAGAGTAATGTATATGCTCTGTCATTTATTACCGGCTTTCAAATTACATAACAATCCTACTTCATCTTCAATTAAAATCGGATCAAGAATATTAGATGGTTCAAAGACAATATATTCAAAGGGAAGAATTGGTTTAAGTAAACAAATCATAAAGAATTTAAATCCAAATTCAAATTCAAATTCAAATTCAAATCAACCTCACATTAAGGAAAAACATTTAACACCTGTATTGACACCAATTGGATCTTTAAAATGTTCTGTAACATATAGAACAAATTGTGATTTTGCAATTATTAACAAACAAACACAAGATTTGGATAAACTTGATTTGGAAGATATTAATAATAAAAGAAATTTTGAAACTAATTTCGAAAATTCTCAAACTTCTGATATCAAATCTACTCATCTTTCATCACAACCATTGGATGAGACTTCTTCTTTTCAATCTCATTCACAACTTCCATCTCATCTTCCACAAAATCATCAAGAATCATACTTTTCACGCAGACGGAAATCTTCTACCGGATCCAATCATATCACTACAGGAACGCCTGCAACCACTACTACTAGTATCCAAAAGCAAGTTTCATCAACTTCATCAATGCCTAGTACCAATCCTAAACCTATTCAATTGTTCAAAGTGGGATCCGTGAATAGTGGTAATTCGCCACCTCCTTTAAACCAGGCAAGTTTCGAACACCGTAAGAATTCAATCTCTTCTTCATCTGCTAATTCCACAAAAGCTCAACCAATTCCCGTATCTCTCACATCAAACAGATCAAACTCTAGTGCTTCTTTGGTTGCTTTGCTTAGAAATCCTAGCTCAGGAACTCAACATACATTGCAACAACAACAACAATCACAACAACAACAACAACAACTGAATCCCAATTCAAGTGTTCCTGGTTCCGGTACAGCTTCGGCTTCAGCTTCAGGATCTGCTCAATCTCCAGAATCAGCTACTTCCCCAGCAACTTCTTCTGTTACATCTCCTGCGATTCCCAAATTTTCATCTTCATTCGGTGTCAAATTCCGTGTTTCAACTCAGCAACAAACTCAAACACAACCTGTCTCGCAACAACGTGCTTCTCCTAGGAATAACAGTATTGATGGTATTGTCTCGACTTCTGTTGGATCCTTTGCATCGCGCACATCACCAGCACCAAGTAGAACACAATCTTTCTCTTACAGAGGCACTCATGATGCAGCACGGACTTCTAGTACTGAGTCAACGGAGATTCCTAAGCATCTCAAACAAGGACATCAGCATCGTCAACACTCTTATGGTTCCTCCAACGATATTGCCATTGTCGATGATGACGATGAGGATGATGATGATGATGAAGCGGTATTTAATTCAAGGCACCATGATGATGACGATGATGATGTTGCAAGTTTCGCAGATGAAGATCTTGGGAGCTTTGTGAAAATGCTTGAAAGCAAACCCGACTTACGATTCTTGCGCAATCAAACAGACAACAATAATAACCACAACAACAGCAGTAACATTAGATCTGTGTCTCCTACAGAAGTGTCGAAATATGAATTTTCGCCATCACCCCTCGATGCCGATAATTCTTCGATTTCTCATCGTCCACAGACACAGTCTCCTCCGCCTCCTTCTCTAAATCTGCAAACAGCACCTTCTGGTATTCTTGAAACAAGTTCACAATCCAATGTCGATCCTTTATCGAGATTCCAAAGGCTCAAGACTTCTCATGATGTTCTTGGAGATACCATCTTATCCAATTTGAAAGAACAAGCACGAACGACAAAACGGAGAACCTCTTCTTCATCGACAACTTCTTCTTCCATCTTAGATAGTAGAATACCTCAATCAAGAGCTTTCACACCTTCTTATCAACCTGCAGTAGGTACTAGTGTTGGTAGTGGTGGAAGTACTGGTTCAAGACTTGTTCCACAGAACTCTGCAAGATCTTATGGATCTGGTGATGACCAATTACTACTACAACAACAGTTACAACAACAGCAACAGCAACAGTTGATCATTCGAAGAAACAGTAATTCCACCACTACTGCTCGTCGTAGAAGATCATCTGCTAATTCTGTTAGTAGTGGTGTTTATTATTACGATAATATTGGTGGTGTCAATAATAATGCAGCCAATTCCTTATTGTCTATGTCTCCAGCAGCAGTTCCTCCTTCGTTGACTTATGCCCAGATTTATGCTGGCTCCACCCATTCTTTGCCTTCAGATCAGCAACACCATCATTATCAACAACATCAGTTAACTGCGTCTGCAGGAGAAGGAGGTGTTGGTGGTGGTATTGCTAGTAGTAATAGCACGGCCAATCTCAAGAATCTATTGACCTCTACGGCTTCCAATTATCATCATAATTTGAGTGGAGAAGGTGCTAGTTCACGCAGAAGAAGCAGCAATAATAGTATCAATAGTAGATTGCTATTAGGAAATTCAACTGCTTCGATCAAAGATAATAATAATGGTATTGATCCTGAATTACTCAAATTGAGGTCAAGTTACAAGAGACAGCAACAGTTGCAAGACGCTTCGTCAACGGCAGCTACAACTAATGATCCTTCTGCTTCTGTTTCTGAGTCACGTACGGTGTCATTTTCTTCGTCACCACCTGGAAGCTCTTCTTCTCCACCAAAGCACTTGAATTCGACGACTATTGCTACCTCTGGTAGTATTCAGTCTCGAAACACTGAATCTGCAATTGCTGAAGACGATGAAGATGATGATGATGATGATGACAATATTCTAGTTCAAGTTAATGACGATGATTCTCCATTAATATCTTATGATGATCAACAAGCTGGTGCTGGAGACTCTCATCATAATCAAAATCAACAGCTTTCTGCACTGTCTCAGCAACGCAATCTAGGCGGTCATGGAGTCATGGCGAAGCGTTTGTTGTTCTCGCATAGTACAACAAGTACGGGTTCTTTACCATCTAGAGGTTCAGCATCATCTACTACAGCTGTCACCACTAGGAGCTCTGGTCTTCTTGGTGGTAACAATAGTATCTCTTCATCATTGGAAAGCCCCCAGAATCACCACAGTAGTAGTCCTCATCAGAGACAAACTTTCATCAATGGCCACAAACTGCATTCGGGTGAAGATGATGAAGAAGAATTGTTATTCACCATGAGCGATATGACTTTGGCCAAACAAGGTCATTTACCAGAGTACTAATAATTTAATATTTTTTTTGCTCACTCGATATATAGATATATTTTTTTTATATATATAAGTTAGTTAATTTTAAATTTTATTTATTGTTTTTGTTCGTGTTTAAAGTACTCTGAGTTCAATAATTCTTGTTCTTTTTCATAAACGTGCAATTTCTCAAGATCCCAAATTAACAGTTCGTAAACATTTGTCATGTTGTGAAATCCTGCCATCATCATTTGACCCTTACAAAATTCCCAATCAACTTGTGGTTCAAAAATTTGTGTATAATCCACAACGAGTAATCTCTCAATTAAATAAATTGAATAAACAAGTTGTGAGAAAAGAATTGCCAAATTGGACAAATTCTTCTTGAATTTTTGTTTCCCTTGTAATTTTGCAAATTCGTGTCTTGATAAACCATCTTTTTGCAAATACTCATAATTTCTCAGTTGTCTTCTGAGCATTTTCAGTGTTTGATACCACATGTCGATCTTGGGGTGCCATTTGACCCATCTCATTTCTTGAGACACCCTGGCGTCAAATACGTCTCCTGGAAACCTATAAAGACCTAGGACAAACAGGTACAATGCACTTGTGCATGCATGGCAAGTAATGAAATGAAGTTTAATAGTTTCATCGAGATGTTCAGTGGGTAATGCTTCATATGCCTCTTCGGCAATTTGATCGCTTTTGGAGCTTGTTCTGTAATCCAAAAAATGCTGAACATGGGACTTATTAATCGCACAAGTTGTAGGATCAACAAGATATATCTCATTGGTATAGAATGCTTCAAAATGGCATAGAAATCCATCTATCGTTCTGAAATTTAAGCTTGTTTTACTGTGCATTTTTGATGATTCAGATTGAAAAAAACTCACTATTGGTTTCCCCAGAAAACTCAAAACTCCATCTCAATACATTATGTTCTCTTAATATATAAAAATTTCGAACAGAATATCACTTTCATATCATATAGTATAACGCATTATCTGTTATCGTCATGATCGTTCTAGCGAGAAACTTACAGAAAATCACATCGATTAATCCTCATATCCATCACTAATCCAAGAATGTACAAGTTTGCATATGATGGTTTGAGATTGTGATCATTTCTTGGCCTCATACCTAGTTCTACACACAGTTGATGGTCAAGTTGTAATTTGAGGAGTTTTGTACAACATAGAAATATGTTGTTTTGGGTCTCGGTTTGTTTACATTTTGCCTAAAACGGCAACGTGTTTAAATTTTTGTTCAGGATTTTTACACGATTACCTTGAGTAACTGTCTCAAAATGTATTGATTGAGAAAGTAACCTCCAAAGATTGGGAGGCTTATGACGAGGTCGTGTTCAACATAGTGATTCCGATCTGTCTGGTTGTTCCGTAAATCATGTAATTGTGGGTAGTTTTAATAATCGTAAATTTTAAATTTTCAGTAACCGTTGTATTGTTTACACACAACTCAAACATCAAACTAATATTCATAGTGTGGTATCTAGCTTCAAAGCGATGATGTATCATGTGTTCAATCACGCACTAATAGCTCTCTAAGCTCATAATAACCCTGAAAGGTGACGAAACCCAGATTTTAAAACAATAAACCCACGTATAAAAAAAACCAGCCATCTCCGCAATTTCCTAATTAGGAAGCCAAATTACTCGCATGAGAGACACGAAATCTCGCCAACCTGCATTTTTCAGTTTAATTTCCCTTGTTGTCCTGGGTTTTACCATCAAAGCATCAGTAGGTGGGACGCACAATCATACCAGCCAAACATTAGTTTGCAGAATCACACACAGCGTGTGCAGATGTATATATGGTTTCGGCTCCCCCATTTATGCTCTGATCTGTAGAGATCAACTACGATGTTTTTTTCTTTATCAATCATCTACGATCTTTCCGTTCATTCAATAAAATTGCACTTTTTCCACACACATTCGTTTAAACTACACAGTCAATCCTTTGATCGGAGATGAGATTGAATTCTGCTGTGATCTTACCGATCTGTTTGCTAAGCGTACAAGCTTTAGCTAAAATAGTCACGGTTGAAGCAGATCCAACTTACATAACTTCCACAACATGGGTTGTATCAAGAGACGTTACTACCACGACGACAACCGATAGCCGTTCAGCAGGGACCGGATCTGATGAAGTTCAAACAGAAAGCAATGATGGAAACGATAATAATGATGCTTCTTCAACTGGTTCATCGTCTTCGTCATCTACTTCGCCTTCTACTTTGGTCACAATCACTTCATCATCTTCGGATTCTTCATTACCTACCATCTCTGTTTCCAGACCCTCAAAGGTCTCGTCAAGCTCAGAGACTGAAATAAAATCAAGTTTCACATCTGGAGCAGCTACAGTATCGCAAGCTCTCAAACCTTCTTCCGCTGCCACGACCACTTCAACAATTTTTTCCAATACTGAATCGAGTGTCTCTCAAGCTTCAGGAACTGTTCATTCTTCGATCACTCGTACGGCCACTACTTCCGATAGACTGACCACTCAATCTTCATCTTTGAGCGCTACAATCAATCTAGACTCTTTGTCAGATGATACTACAATTACTGTCTCAAAGACAAGCACGTCCTCTATCCCTTCATCGTCGTCGTCGTCATCTTCGTCATCGTTGTCGTCGTCGTCACCTGCCATTTTCAACACCTCAGCCAGCAACGCAACCGCTGCTTTACTCGCTTATCATTACACCAATTCTAGTTCCTCATTTATCTCATCTACATTGGGAACATCGTCGCTCCAGTCATTAGAATCACAGACCACTAGTAGTACTACGAATGGTGTTACCACTACAAAAGCCACTACCACAGAAGCTACTACCCCAGAAGCTACTACGTCTTCAACCACCACGTCTTCAGCCACTACCTCTTCTGGTTCATCAACAACCGAAGAAACTACAGCTGAGCAGAAGACCACATCTTCTTCAACATCCATTTCAGTGGCCACTAGTGCATCTGTGATTGATCTATTTGAGGCAGTTTCAACCAATGCACCTTTATCCATTTTTGCACGTGCAGAACTACCACTTGCTATTCCAAGTGGTGTTGACAATGATAATGTTCCTATTCAAACCAACAAATTCTTCGAGAATCTTATTGTGGGTACACAAACTCAAACTGTGTACACTTATCCTTATTCTGGAAGATTTGTTAAGGATAGTTATTATGGTTATGCAATTTCTCATATCACAAGCTCACAGTACGTCTTTGGTAATCAACAATCAAATGGTGATTATGAATACTATCTCAATCCAACAGGTATTTCTTCTTTTATTTTCTCTGCTACATCATTGACATCATCAAATATTGACTTGGAAGTTTCGGATATCAGACATACATCTGTATTGGTAACGATTTCCGATGGTACAGATGATAATTATATCGATATTCCATTGGTACAAGGTCAAGGTTTCAATACTGCCATTTACAACGGTAATTTGGTCCCAAGATTGAATTCAAATGTTGGTTTCAAAACTCTTACCAAAGAAACTTCAGATGCATTGGCTGATGGAATTTTGAAATACCGTGTTACATTGGAAAATAATGTAGATTGGTTAGTTTATGTCACATTACCAGATGGAGTCTCTGAAGAAGATAATGCAATTTCTTTTAGTGTTGAATCCACTTATTCCATCAAGGCAAGTACCGCACTGGATGATTTGATCATTCAAGTTGCAGTGGCTCCAAGTGATAATAGTGCCGATGCCTATTATGATGAAGCTGCTGGTACTTATCCAACAGAAGTCAATGTCCAAGGATCATTCTCTGAATCATCCACTGTTGCCACTTATAAACTTGCATATAAAACTGAAGGTACTTCAGCAAGTGGTAACACAATTATTTTTGCTTTACCACATCACTTAAACTCTCTCAGTGCTACCACAACTGGATCTGCTACTGGTATAAGTCTCGACTCAACAACAAAGGGTGTTCAATATGCGTTCTTAACCAATGCTTTGGAATTACAAGAAACTTTGAATTTGGATATTCAATGGTTACCAACGACATCGAGTGAAATAACTTATACTTCATCTCAATTGAAAGCTATTGCTTCAGCTGCTAATGAAGAATTGAGTGTTGATATTCCTTCTTTGGTTTCCGGTATCGATTCTTATTATACATTTGGTAAAGTTATTGACAAATACGCATACATTTTATTGACTGTCTCCGATATAATTGAAGATGAAGATGTTGCCAAAGATACATTGACCTCTTTGAAGAAAGCATTCAGTTATATTACTAATAATCAATTACCATATCCTTTGATTTATGACACTAGATATGGAGGTATCATCTCAAGTGTTGGTCAAAGTGGAGACAGTGGTGCTGATTATGGTGCACCATACTACAATGATCATCATTTCCATTATGGTTACATCATTCATGCAGCTGCAGTTATTGGTCATGTTGATGAAAAATATGGTGATGGTACATGGGTTGATGAAAATAAAGATTTTGTCAATGACTTGATAAGAGATGTTTCAAATCCAAGTCTTGATGATAATTATTTCCCTGTTTCAAGAAGTTTTGATTGGTATCATGGACATTCATGGGCTGCTGGATTATTTGAAGCAGCTGATGGTAGGAACCAAGAATCCTCTTCCGAAGATTATAATTTCTCATATGGTATTAAACTATGGGGAAGCTTAACTGGTGATAAATCATTAGAATATAGGGGTGACTTGTTGTTGGCTATTCAAAAGAGAGCTCTCAATTTGTACTATCTTTATTCTGATGACAACACCGTTGAACCATCTGAAATCATCGGAAATAAGGTTGCTGGTATTTTATTCGATGACAAGATCGATTATACCACTTGGTTTGGAACCAACAAAGAATACATTCATGGTATTCATATGTTGCCTATTACCCCAGCAAGTATCTTGGTAAGAGGTGCTACTTTTGTTCAAGAAGAATGGGAATCAAAATTGGCAAGTATTATAGGAACTTTGGATAGCAATTGGGTGAGTATCTTGAGAATCAACCAAGCCTTATTCGACCCAACAACAGCTTACAATTTCTACTCTTCTAGTTCATTCTCAAGTGACTACTTAGATAATGGACAATCAAAGACATGGGGATTGGCATTTTCAGCATCCCGCTTGAACTCGTCTTAATTTTTTTTAAATTTATTTCTCTCTCCCTCTCTCTCATGCTAACTATTTCTGTAAATTTATATAATTTTTTTTGTATATTAGGTTAATTCAGGTTGTGAATACTCATCTGCTTCTGTTGCACATCTCATAATGTGAGTAAAATATGTTGTAAATAGACCACCTACTAGTCTTCCAACTTTTGTATCCAAATAAATCGAATCCAAATCATGTTTCTCACCTTTATTATCATATTCCGGAAGTCCAAGTCGACACCATTTTTGACATTTGGGACATCTTACATGGTACCTTTTCATTCCTCTTAACGAAGCCATGAAAATATATTTAGGAAGTGGTAATGCAACAATGAAATCTCTATGTTCCTTGACCAATCCATGAGCAAGTGCCATATGATCTTCGAAAAGACTTGATGGAACCCATTTCTTATGTGGACACAATCTACACATGACTTCTTGTTCTTGTTGATCTTGCAATGAGCTCGAATCTTCAATTCGTGATAACATTGCTAATCGCGAATATCTAAAACTTAATGCGTTTCTTTTAAGATCCATGTCTTTGTAAAAATCAAATTCCAAATAGTTTCCTTTTTTCACATGAATATTTCCAATGGTATCATCTACCATATCGGTGTCTAAATCATTATCGTTATCATTCAAAAGTGGACTCACGGGACATTTGAGGTTTCTTGAATATTTGAAACATAATGGTGTTTGTCTTTGTACCTTGCCACAGAATATGTCAATGCAATGATGCTGAAAGATACGCGGATGTAGTAATTTATAACTTTCATAGTCAGATTGCTTTAGATTCAGGTTTTCTCTGATTTCTTTCAAAGTTATAAGCCTTATTTGGCCAATGGTACTAAGATCAGCAAATGTAATCCCAGAACTCGTGTATTCTGTTGTATGAGTATTGTTAACCAAATATTCTTGTGATACATATGTTGTGGATTGTTCTTCGTCGTCTTCTTCTTCTTCCATTTTGAGATTTTTCAGAGAACTTCCAAGTTTATTACTGTCTTCATTAAGGTCAAGTTCTTCAGTTTCTGTTGTAATATTAGATATTTTTAAAGCGCTTCTTTCACTTCTTTTGCGCTGGACAATTTTATGACCCGTATAAACTTCATTCTCAAGTTCTGCATTGGACAAAGAAGCAATTACTGGAGTAGTTTGAATAACCCAGTTATCTATTCTGTCCATATTCATATCTAGCTAGCAACTTGATTGAGTTTTGAGTAGCGCTAAAATTCTTTGGAGAAAGGAAAAGAGAGAGAAAAAATTGTAAAAAAAGAGATACTAGGTAATAAACCTACTGTTAGTCAACGAATCCAAGAATCGTGTAGTACATGGTATTATCATACGCCAAGGAATAGATACGATATCCAAGCAGGATAAAATCAAGTGGAAGGTTGCATTCTCAAAATGTTAAAAAATGCATGCACCATTTATCTTTTGTGCACATGTTTGGTGAGAATAGCGAAGATAATCGACGCGCCGATTGGCGATTTGCCAATAGACGAGAGTTGCATTTTTAGAGCCGAGTGGGAATGCATATTACGTAATATTGAAAGGGAGGAAAAAAAAGAACACCACCAACCGCCGACTGACAGTTTATGTATGCGGCACGTGAGCGAACTGGGGCGGTGAAATAGCCGAAGAAGCCAGGTACACTACCGGGAGAAGCACATGTAGGTTGGGTGGGGTCAACCTGTAGCTGTAGGAATTTTCGAATTCTGAAACTTCTCAAAGGGGGAGGAGACTATCAGCCAAGAAGTCAAGAAGTGCAAAAGTCAAGAAGTGCAAAAGTTAAAAAAGTCAGTTGTCACCGAGGTAACAGGTGGAACTGGCATGAAAAGGGTGGAGGAGAAAAATCGAGGCTAGTCCCTCGCCTCGATTCGGCTTTGTTTTTCAAGGGGCATATATAGTTGAAGTGGATATGACGCCCTACAGCATCGCGCACCACACGGTACACCACACTGTACACTACGGCAGCGTAGTACGTAGAAGATTTTCACCCCAGCAGGTGCATACGTAGGTCGGCGTAACAAAGCAAGTTTGGGACTGGGGCTGGGCCAGGGGAGGAGAGCTTTATGGCCAAGAGGTAAAGATTTTCATAACTGTGCAAATGCAGTGAATCTTGCAAAAAGGGGAGCCAGACCGAGGCAAATGTAGAGTAGACAATAATCAGAATAATTAGAATAAATGGAATAAATGGAATGAATGGAATAAATTAAATAAATTAAATAAATGGAATAAAATGAAGATTTGCGCTTCGAAGGGTGAAACAAGAAGGTGAAACGAATGTATAATTGCATATGGGAAAAGTTTCTGTACAGTATATCGCTGTCCTGCAGCTCCGCGTCGCGCGTCTGCAGCGCGTGCTAAGCAGCGCGCACGATCGCCCAATACACGCAGGCGTTTTTGCGTACACTGCTGAAAAGAGAGCGCGACGCATTCTTTGTGGGAACACCGCAGCCAAACTAAGGTACTGTGCAGTACAAAAAGCAAAGAAAAAAAAACTTTGACTATGTTTGAGTGTGCTTTGTGTGGGAGTGGGAATGGGAGTGGGAATGGGCGTGTTGGAGTGTGGGAGTGGGAGTGGGAGTGGGAGTATGAGAGTGTGGGAGTGTGCTGTTGGGGAAGGAACTGCAGTCAGAGGCAGGGCATGTGGTGCCTGGCGACTTGCAAAAATGAGCGTTCTGTATGGCACTAGCTCTAGCACGGGCCTGGCCCCAGGGCTGGGGCAAGTGAAGGCTGGAAACCAACTCCGCCTCTTTCTACTGTAGTGGACCCACATAAGCTGGCTAGGCGGTGGTGCCAAAAGACGCCCGAAGCACATTTCGGGCATCTCAGCAAAGCAAATACAGAAAGTAGCAAACAAAGAACAATAAGCGAACTGACGCGAAATAAAAGAAAAACCAACGGGCAAAGAGACTCATTCACTGACACACACCTTAATTTGCGGGAGGCGGTGGTTCCCGCAGGCTCCAGCAGGCTCCAGCAGGCTCCCACAGGCTCCCACAGGCGTGGGTTTACGCCGCCACGCATGGGGTCATGCCACCGCGCATGGATTTACGCCGCCACGCATGGGCCCATGCCTGTGTGTTTTTTTCTATTTTGTTCTCACGGCTACAATGTTCGCGCCGGGCTTTGCGCCCAGTGCTGCCCCAACGTTCCCCCAGCGTTCCCCCAGCGTTAAGACACGTAGCAACTATGATCTGACAACTTTATTATACATTGTTGCATTTTATTATATTATATTTTATTGTATTTTATTATATTTTAAATTATTTTATCAGTGGCGTTTCAGAATACCCCGTCCGTCAGGTGACAATACAGGTGGATGCAGATCGTGGAAAATGCAGTAATATCCAAGAAATTTGACTTTTTCCCTTGCAAACAATATATCTTCTTTGTAATAATCAGCTTTGGCAAGTTTGAATTTGGATTTTCACACTAGTGTTTCAAAAATTGAATCAATCAATGCGTGCTAATCTTTAAATAATCAATATCCTTCTTCGCACTTTGCTGCTGCTCTGGTCCCCCCCTTTCGGGGCTTTGGGGGGTCCCTTTGGCTCACTTAATTTTTTTTTAGTTTTTCGCCTCTATCGTTAAATTGGGTTTTATCTTTAGCTATTCATGCGCTGTTGTTATTCATCCGCTAACTGGCAATATCATACAATAAACATACATTAAACTGGCAGTACACCCACAGTACACCCACAGTACACCCACAGTGCGCCCACAGTACGCCCACAGTACGCCCCATAAGAGAGGAGCAGTTGTTTGCTTTCTTGTTAAATATTTTACATAATAGCCTGTTGTACTGCCCCTTGGGGACAATAAGGTACATGTATGATGTAGCATAATTGCTTCTCAGGCTTTTCGAAGTGTGTGCTTTTTTGGTTTAATTAATTTTTTTCCCCTGATAGCAATGAATTTTAAAGCGTCAAATTGATGTACTTTTGATGCAGTTAATGGGAAATCGAAAAGAATTTATTGTCTATAATGCATTAAAACTTACATATGCATTAAAATAATATTCACAAAACAAAACAAAATACTAAAAATGCCGATTTTCTTTATAGCCTCTTCTCCCGCATTCAACCCAAATCACAATCATAACTATTTTATTATCAATATGCAGATTCGTACTGACGTACATTACAACTACACATTAAAAAAAAAACAAAACAACTGCAAAATCACATCACAATCAAAATACTTACTTAACAAAGCAAATCCACTTTATTATCCAATAATACAATGATTTCGAAGGGGGTATTATTGGTAATTCAACATCTGTGTGGGACGATACGTAAACTACTTGGCTCCACAAAGCTTTTTTTTTCTTTGCAATTGTCAAAGCAATAATCATTAATATAACTTGTACAACTTGTGAAACGCGCTGGCTTGTGAAACATTACTAGTAAATATTCCCAGCTTAATTATTTCATGAGTTAGGAAGCAGGAAGGGGGAAAGGGGTAAGGAAGGAGACAAAATTACAAGGCTTAAATAATTATCACCATAGTAATATTATATTGCATACACATCGATTTATTGCACGTATTTGATTTATTGTACGATTTCTCATTTGGCTGCATTTTATTTAGTTTGATCTTTGATACTATTTGATACTATTTCATGCTATTTCAAACTAATTCAAACTATTTCATGCTATTTCATGCTGTTTCGCGCCCGTTTCATGCTATTTCATGCTATTTTATGCCGTGTCATGCTAATTCCTGCTGTTTCATGCTGTTTCGCGCTGTTTCGCGCTTTTTCGCGACGTTTTGCGACGTTTTCCGATGTTTCGCGCGCTCATATTGTCTTTATTTCTCACTGTCTGGGCCTTTTCTCGTTCTCTTTTCTGTTTTCTTTCCCCCCATCGGTGAGATTCCATTTACAGCGATTTTTTGCACCCCGCCCACTAACAGTTAAATTTTACAGAAACACGCAGATATTTAGATTCGTATTATACATTCCGTTCCCGATTTACATTTCATTAGATTAGTGTGACGTGTGGTATTATCACGAAAAAAATATTATTACATTAGTTAAAAAACTTATCGTGTCTGTGTGTGCATTTGATCCACAGTCTAATCACCAATATATAACTAAGCCAGTGTGTTTCAATATGTATGCACATTTCGTATTGGTCTTCGTCTTCGTCTTCGTCTTTTGAATTCCCGAATTTCTTGGAATTCTGGGGAAAACCTAAATTACTAGTTGTTTTGAAAATTTGTAAATTGAATATTATTCAAAGAGTAGGTTTTAGTGTAAAACAAAGTTAAAAATTTTCTTCTAGGAATAATAATCATCCAGTATGGGTAAAAAGCGTAATTGAGAATCATTTAGTAATCGTTGACACATGTGTTTGAAAAAAATTTTTTTTTTATTCGTCGTTAAGTTATGTATGTATGTAGTGAAAGGTTCGTGAAAAAGCACACAAGCTGAATTATCTCCAGACTTCAGGACCATGTGGTTCAATAGCGTAATGATGCGGAATTGGTTGTGGATGATGTTGAATGTATTGTGGTAATGGTGGTGGATGAGAATAAATTGGTCCTCCGGGCTGTTGTTGAGGTGGAAGAGGAGGCGGTTGTTGCTGTTGCTGCTGTTGTTGTTGCTGTTGTTGTAGTTGTTGTAAATGCTGTTGATGCTGTTGATGCTGTTGTTGCTGTTGTTGTTGCTGCATCATGTAATATCCTTCAGCTCCATTGGGGTATCTGTATTGTGGGGGTGGGGGTGGAGGACGAGGGCTGCCTTGCAATGGATACAGACCAGGACCCGGGGCAGGTCCAAGTTGGCCATGAGGTGGTGGAGGTGGCGATGGTCCTTGTTGCTGAGGTGGAGGTGGTCCTTGTTGGGGTCCTTGTTGGGGACCCTGTTGGGGTGGTGGTGGCGGAGGATGCGAGAGGTGAGGAGGACCGAATGGACCTTGTGCTGGTTGTTGTGGAGGTCCACCATTGGTGTATCCATATTGATGCATTATTGAAGGACGAGGAGATTCTGAAAGAATAGGAGACCCAGATGGTTGTTGTTGTTGAGGTGGAGGAGGAGGTGGAGCAACGTGTTGAGAATTAGGATCGAGATGATGAGGAACTTGATGCTGAGATGAGAATGAAGATTGTGAAGAATTTACTTGTTGTTGTTGTAATTGTTGTTGTTGTTGCTGTTGTAATTGTTGTTGTTGTAAATGGTGTTGCTCTTGTTGTTGCAGTTGTTGTTGCAATTGTTGTTGTTGTTCAAGTGAAGGTTGTTGTGGAGGTTGTAATTGAGGTGGTTGAGGTGATAATGCAGGAGTTAATTGATCTTGTGAAATTGAAGTATTTAATTGTTTTGGAGTTGTTTTTTCAGTATTATTATTATTATTATTATTTGATTGTTGTCTTGAAATTGAATTCATTCTTTCAGAAGGTGATAATGCAACTAAATCTCTTAATAAAACATCTGGTATTGAAGGAGGTTTAATTAAAGATTTTGGGAAATTTTCTTTATCTTTTTTCCAAATTTCAATTAAATTATCACATCTTTTTGCAGATTCTTCATTATCAGAAGCTTTATAACATTGAGAAGCTCTAATTAAAGAATCTATTGCATCATTTGTTTGATCATCACAACAATTATAAACACATGCAAGACCTTCCCATGCAGTTGCAGATGCAGCAGTTTCAACAATTGATGAAGGATCAGTTTGTAATTTAACAGCATGAGAATAAGCAGAAAGGGCATCAGCTAATTGATCAAGACTTAAATATAATGATCCAACACCTAACCAAGGTAATGGAGATGATGGTGCTTTACTTAATGAATATTGAAATGCTTCATATGCAGCTTGTGGATTATCAATTTTTGTATATGCTTGACCTAAAAAATACCATGGTAAAAAATCTGTTTCAATTTCATTTAATCTTGATTCTGAACAAATTTTATCTAATAAATAAATTGCATGATTTGGATTATGATATAAATCATTTGGTATTAATAATAAATATGCATGAGTAATCATTATTCTTGAATTAAAACCAATATTTTTTTCAGCATCTTCACAAACTTTTATTGAAGTTGATAAATCACCAATTCTTTCAGTTGCTGTTGCTAATGCACAACATAATGTTGAATATTCTTCTAATTTATTTGGTTCAAAATTTTTCATTAAATTTAATGTAATTTCTAATTCTTTAATTGCAATTTTTGTATTACCTTGTGATGCAGCAATTGATGCTAATTCAACATGAGCAGCTCTTGAAATTTCTTTAATTTCTAAATTTTTTTCATCATTTGGTATTAATAAAAGACATTTATTTAATGCATTTATTGCTTCAGTTGTTTGATTTAATCTTGCAAGACATGGTCCTAATAATAACCATAATGAAGGCTCTTTATCATTAATTGTTTCAATTGTTTGAATTAAAATTTCATGAGCTTTTTCAGGTTCATTTAATAATAAAAAACATTCTGCTAATTTTTTCCAACCAATTAAATCAAATTTATTATGATTTAAATATTCATAAAGAATATTAATTGATCGCTGAATACCTAATGTTTGATTTGAATCAATATCAAAATTTCTTAAAGAATCAATTAAACCTATTGTAGCATCTTTATTAAATGGGTCATGATTTTGTAAAACAACTTCAAATGATGATATAGCTAAATTAAGTATTCCCATGGATAAAGCACATTTCCCCACTGCAACCCAAGTTGAAGCTAATGTATTATTATCTTCAGGTTGGGATATCGGCGGTGAAGGCGTTGATATTGGAGATTTCTGGTGTCTTTTGAGCGGTCTGGGCGAGGACCCAGTGCGTTTATGAGATGTCATGAGTGAGAGGAGTGAGGGAGCGAAGAGCAAGCGAAGCAGAGAGTAAAGGAATAGGAGTAAGAATAAGAACAAAAATAAGAATAAGAATAAGAACAAGAAGAAAGCAAACAAGGTAAAGGTAGAAAGAAAGAGGTTTTTGCTTGTTGATAGAATACGATGGAATTAATGAGTGTTTGAATTGAAGTGTTGAATTTGAATTGAATTCAATTAAAGTGAGTGGAAATAGCGAATGTAATATTTGATGAAATGTGCTGCAGTGTGCTGCAATACGCTGCAGAGTATATGCAACGCGTGTATGCACAATACTGCACGATGGCTGCGGTGGTGGTTAATTTAATTATGGTTTTTCTTTTCTTGTGAGTGAGTTTGTTTGCTTGTTTGAGCGACATGAGCGGAACGGAAGAGGACAAAGCGGAATCATACGCAGGATCAATGCAAACATGCATCAAGTAACAGAGATAGGGGGTGTCCACAGTACATGCACTTGCATACACCCACATGCACATGCACATGTGCGAGCGACTGCCGCTGCCGCCGTGTTTCCGCGCCCGCGTTGCCAATGACTGCAGGAAGACGCACCTGCTCTATGCGAAACGCACGACAGACGCACCTGGAAGGCGTTCATAAGGCGTAAAAGGTGCAAAAGGCGCAAAAGGCGCAAAAGGGCGCCCGGAACTACGCAGAGGTGAGAAACCTAGCGCCAAGCCAATGCACAGCAGTTACACCGCAGTATTTATACCAGCCAAATAAACAAGAAAACCACAACACATGCTTTGGAACTTGTCTTTTTCACACACTAAGACGCATCACTTTGAATGCACATCCTGCATTTTCACTCTCACATCACACGATTCATTGTATTCTATATATCTTAGCTAGGCCTGCTTGCCACTGCTTGCCACTGCTTGTTTCACTTTTCTTTACTTTAACTTTAAACTTTCTCACTGTCGATGCCATGTGTTACAAATAATACTGAGTAATCTTTGCGATCAACAAGATTGCTCGCTGTGCCTTTTAGACAAGAGATTCCTTTAGACACACCAGTGCTCTGTATTCAAGCATTGACATAGACTTAGTTATAGACTTAGTTATAGACTTAGTTATGAATTACTTGTAGAATTAGTTGTAGAATTACTTAATCACTAGTTCGCCTGACGGCTCACTAGCGATGGTTAAGAGAGTCCGAGATCCGGATTTCTCTAGTCTAGCTCGCCTGACGGCTCGCGGACTTTTTCCTTTATGGACTGAAATATGCACTTTTGAAATACTTTACTTTGAAATGAGCATATTTTTTATGCACAATTTAGTCTTTTGCGTTTTGTACCTACTTAGTTTATTAAACAACTAATTGGTACATTACAAAATTACATATGTTACGTTACATTAGATTAAAAATGATTCTATAATTCATTAACAGTTGCTTCAACTAAAGTTTTAACATCATTTGAAGCTAAATTTGCTTCTTGTAAAACTTCTTCATGATTTGCTTTACCATCATCTTGATCAATAATTTTATCAATTTTGCCATCCACGTAATCAATTGCAGATTGTGCAGGTTCACCAACTGTTGAATTTGTAATTAATGAAATTCCCAAGACTTTAATACCTGAATGTCTTGCAACAATAACTTCAGGTACTGTACTCATCCCCACTGCATCACAACCTAAAATTCTACCCATTTTAACTTCTGCTCTTGTTTCATATGTTGGACCACTACCATATAAATAACAACCTTCATAAATATTTCTTTTTTCTCTAATTTTTAATAAAGTTGCTTGTTTAATAAATGTTAATCTTAATTGAAAATCATATGCATCACTTAATGGTAAAAATCTTGGACCAAATTCATCTAAGTTGGAACCTCTAAGAACATGATATCCTGCAAATCCAGGAAAATTAACATGATCATTAATTAACATTAAATCACCAGGTTTATAAATTGGATTTAAACCACCTGCAGCATTTGTTACAATTAATGTTGAAACTCCTAATAATTTTGCAACTCTAATTGGGAATGTTGTATCTTGAGGTTCATAACCTTCATAAAAATGTAATCTACCAACCATACACATTACTGGAACTTTATTTTCACCAATTAATCCAAATAATAAATGACCTTTATGACCAGAAACTGTTGATGTCTTAAAACCTGGTATATCTTTATAAGAAATTTCAACTTGTGGAGAATCAGTTTGAATTAAATCAGCAATACCACTTAATCCAGATCCACAAATAATTAAAACTCTAGGTTTTGTTAAAATTTCATTTTTAGAATCTAATTGTAATTTTTGTAAGATAGCATCTCTGGCAACTTCGAACTCAACTAAACCGGCCATCTTGTACTTGTACTAGTCACTGAATAATCGAAAAAGTCAATTGCAGACAGACAGGAGAACAGAGAGACAGACAGAGAGACAGACAGGACCCTTGACTTGTAATAAATACAATCTCGAAATCGAAGCTCCAAGATCGGAGATCGCAGATATCTCAGATTTTCACGTGTGGAATAATTGATAAAAAAATCACACGCAGATGGAAAAACAAAAAAAACCCAAAAAACACAAAACCGTCACGCTAAGAAAGGCGATAGTGAGAAAAAGTGCCACCGCCAAGATGAGACTCTGCCAAACTGAGAGAAAACTGAGACAAAACTGGGAGAAACGCCAAGCTGGAGACTTCGCCTCCCGGAAATGGCCGGGCTAAGTGAGAATTCAGAGAAAACAGAGAAAAGAGAAAACAGCGGTGCAGAGGTGTGTTGTCTCTCACACCTCTGCACCACTGTTCTTGGTGCGCGCTCTTGTGCGCTCTCGCGCGCGCGCGTTCTTTCGGCAGTAATAAATAGAGCAATTAATAGAGCAATTAATTATACGCCCCTTTCAGGAAGACAGCAAGAAACAGCCCAGAGTAAAATCACAGGCAGTTTCGCGCGTGTTTCGCGCGTGCTTCGCCAGTGCTTCGCTAGTTTCGCCAGTTTCGCGCAAGTTTCACAACAGCAAGAGTCTAGAATTAGGGTGGCGCGCTAGAGTCACAATAAAGAAAATAACCAAGACGCACGAGCTAAAAACAATTACAGCGCTGTAGCTGTATGAGCTAAAAATCGCACACATCATCGCACCAGAGCGTTTGACACCCCGGGATAATACAGGCACAGGGACAGGACAGTACAGAGACTGTGCCTGTCTCTGACTCTGGCCTCTGTGCTCTGACCTCCGACCTCTGTGCTCCGACCTCTGGCCTCCGACCTCTGAGGCTCACACACTGCGACACTCCCACACTTCCACACAATACAATAGAACAATCCCACATAAAACACAGTCCCCACACAAAGCACATTTAATCAATTATTTAATCATTATTCATTATTCAATCAATCAGAACAAGGCAGAGAAGCGAAAATCCGGAACTCTCTGATTTATTTGTTTTTCCCTGCTCGTATTTCTTACTATTTCTTACTATTTCTAACTAGCAAATCGCTAGCAAATCGCTAGCAAATAGCGCGGTCCCGCAGTTTTGTTTTAGTTATAGGGCTCTTGTTTGGCAATTTAACAAGGCTCGTCTTGTCAGTTTTATCAAGGTTTACCAACTTTCATCAAGTTACACCCCCATGAGCCATGAAGCGCAGTGAGAGCACAAAGAGGTCGCTGTGGAGCTCGCTCCGCGGCTCCAGCTCCAGCTCCAGCTCCAACTCTAACTCCAGCTCGTCAAAGGACCCCGAACTCTCCTCCGCGTCGCCGTCTTCTTCAAGTTCCATATCCCGCTCCATCTCCCATAACAAGCTAACTGCTCATTTGTCAAAGGACAAACAGTCCAAGAAATCATCCACATCTTCTTCACGCTCCTCCCATAGACAATCCATCTCTTTGCAAAGCATCTTTGAAGAGAAAAAACCACAAAATCATCCACCTCTTGCTCTTGATCCTGCTTCTGCTCGTGCTCCTACACTTGCGCTTGCACAAGCTTCCGCTTCTTCTGACAATATATCCACCAAGTCCTCCACGGCACCGCCCTCCACTCATGGTACCGGCCTTGCAAATACAGCACACGCACCCGCTTCTTCTTCCACCACGCGACTAAGAGTCCCCAATTCCTCTTCTAGAGACAAAAGAAGATCCATGCTATTTGATCAAGAGCTTCCTCAATCGGTTCTATCAAGACTAAGAAAGGGTGGTGATCCACCTCAATCTACTTTGTATGAGGACTTCTCTCCAGTGGAAGAAGAAGATCAATTACTTGATTCCCAAGTTGAGCTTGAAATCGATACTGAAACCCCTAATATTATTGATCTAAGTTTAGAATCCGATTTAACTGATGAAAATACAACATTTGATTCATCTACTGCAAATATATTACAAGATCTTGATATAAACAATACAAAAGTTCAAAAAACTCGTCATAATACATCCTCAAATAATAATAATAATAATAATGATAAAAGAATTTCAGATGATCATCCTTTAGATGATAATACAACTTTACTAGATAATGCATTCAATGATTATCAATTAGCATTAAAAGCTTTTGCAATTGATGATCCAATATCTTTAACAACATCACCAGATTTAAAAAATCCTTTAAATCCTGCAAAAGAAGAAGCATTTAATATTACTCTTAATAAATTAAAAGAAACAAATTCAAAATTATCAAATTCACAATTGAATAAAAATTTGAATAGAAATATTGCTATTGAAGGTTCAAATCTTTATGCTCCTGATTCTTTTGGAGATTTGAATTTGAATCTTGATTTAAATCTTGATTCAAATTCTCAAGAAGGTTTAGAAAATCAAGAATATGATTGGTATTATTATGATGAAGATGAAGATGGTAGTAATTTAGCTGATTTTGATGATTTTATTGATCTTAATCATGATCCATCCAAGAATAATCAATCATCATTAAAAGAAACCAAAATTGAATTTGAAAATCATGATTCATCAAAGAGAATATCAGGTAGAGTTTTATTACCACATGTTGAATTAAAAGAAAGAGCTGGATTTATAATTATTGGACCAAAAGTTTCTTTACAATCAACAAGATTCAATCATAATAATAATAATTCAAATATTAGAAACAGTGTGTATACATCCACCACTAGTTATCTTACATCTTCTGCTAGAACATCAGCAAGGAATTCTACTGTACCGACTTCGAGTTTACCACCTTTATCACATTCTAATCAACCAGATCCTGAATCAAAGAGAACTGATAATAAAGTTGCATCTATTGTTCTTGAATTATTTGAGGATTTGAGCGATTTAGAATCCATTTTCAAGTATTCAAACGATAATAAGGATAATAATCAATTAAGAAAAAATATCGTTGATGATAAATCGATACCCAATACACAAGAAGATACATTGTTAAAGAGAAAGATTCAAAGAACTTCTCTTTATTTCAATTGAATCATTCCCATCCATTTTGCATTACATTCTTCATGAATCTGTGATTTATGAATTAACTAATTGAATTTTTTTTAATTTTTTTTTTATTTTTATTTTTTTGTTTATTGATATATACAGGTAACAAACTTGATATGTCATTTTCATGTGTTATTTTTATTTTGTTTATCAACTAAGACACGTGTATAAGGGTTGTGTGTTTCTCTTTGCTTGTTGTCTTGTTTCAGCAATGAGTGGTAGTAATTTGTTGTTCCCCAGAGTGGATACTTGGAGTACAAGTCAGATGGTCACTACGAGATCCAAGTTGAAGGGGAAATCGCAAACGCAAAACCTGGTTAATGATAAAGAAGATCTTGAGCATTTCAAGAGGATAATTTCCACATCTACAGAATTGAGTGATTCTTCTTCAAATCCAGAATCTTCTTCTTCGTTAGTATACATTGATTTCTCAAATATCGAAGAAGCACTAGACCCTTTGAAAGATTACTTGATCAAGAGGAAGAAGAAGGAGAAATCGTACTGGGATGTCTCACAGGTGTTGAGATCCATCACTGATCCCACCAACAAATCACAATTCAAGTGGATCAAGAAACACGAAGATCCAATATCATCTTTACATACACCAAAGCAAGTGATGGATTGGATCGAAGTACAAAAATCTACTGAGAGGTTGAACTCAATCAGGCGCAAAAAAATTATTAGGTTGGTCTTGCTTGTGGTGTTGAGAATCGCCACTTGGGTCATTGCAGGGATCATAATTGTCAAGCTCGTTGCATGGGCATTCGATTACTTCATCGACGATGAAACTAGAATTTATCTCCGCATCATCAGACACATCCTGGAGCTGATGATCGACAAGACGAAGTAACTAGCCACTCATGCAGCACCCATCCAACCCAACCCCACCCCAACTCAGCCCAGCCAACCCCACTCCGACTAACCCATTGCTTAAACCTTTTGTAGTAAACTGTCTTTATAGATGTGTAATTGATATTAGACAGCGTTTATTTATTGGTGCACCGATGTTTGCCCCCCCAAAATCGAAAATCGACACGACGGGAATTTTTGTTTTCAAATGTGTCCAAAAGGTGTTCAAGACAAGGGAACTGGGGCCGGGGCTGGGTGATTCAGTTGCACAGACCAGGGATCGTGAAATAGGCGAGCTGCTAAGTGAAACAGGGACACAAGGGTACAATGGCTGCATCGTCGCTGAATTCGTTCGTGAAGGCCGTCCGCAGCTCGAAGACCATCGCTGCCGAGCGGGCCACGATTCGTAAGGAAAGTGCTGCTGTGAGATCAGCATTCAGGGATCCACAATTAAGTGAGAACAAGAGGAAAATGAACATCTCCAAGCTTCTGTATCTTTACATCTTGGGAGAGCCCACGTATTTCGGACAAGTTGAGTGCTTGAAGTTATTGGCAAGTAATAAATATTCTAGTAAAAGATTAGGATATTTAGCCACGATGTTAATATTGGATGAGAATCAAGAAGTTTTGACATTATTGACCAATTCCTTGGATAATGATTTGAAGAATGGTAGTAATCAATACATTGTGGGACTTGCAGCTGTTACATTAGGAAATATAGCATCACCTGAATTAGCAAGAGATCTATATGCAAATATTGAATCATTATTAAAATCAAATCATCCATATATTAAGAAAAAAGCAGCAATTGTAGCTGCTAAATTAATTGAAAAAGAACCTGATTTAAGTGAAATTTATTTACCTTATATTCCAAAATTATTACAAGAAAATTCACATGGTGTTTGGCTTGGTGCATTACAATTAATTAAAGCAATTTATCTTTCAAATATTGAATCAACAAGAGATTCATTACGTGATGTAATTTCAAAATTAATTGGTCAATTAAAAGTTTTAAAAAATTTAGGAAATTCATCTGAATATGGTTCAAGTAATGTTTTTCCTGATCATTTCTTACATGTATCAATTTTACAAACTTTAAGACTTTTATTACAAGATGATCCAAATAATAATTTTTTGGAAACTTTTAATGATGTTTTAACTGGAATTTGTTCTGAATATCATCAAGGTGCAAAACCTGCAGTTGTTGTTGTTGTCATTGAAGCAATTAATACATTATTTAGTATTAATTCCGATTCTTCATTACGTGTATTGGGTGTCAATGTTTTAAGTGAAATTTTAGGTACTCCTGATAATAATTCAAAATATGTTGCATTAAATTTATTATTGAATGTTATTAAACATGAACCATCTGCTGTTCAACGTCATAGACAAACAATAGTTGAATGTTTAAATGATAATGATATTTCAATTCGTAGAAGAGCTTTAGAATTGAGATTTGCAATTGCTAATAAACAAAATATTAAACAACTTTCAAATGAATTAATTCAATTTTTACAACATAATCAAGAAGATGAATTAAAAAATTATGCTGTGACTCAATTGAGTATTGCATTGAATAAATTTAGTCCAAATTTAAAATGGCATTTATGGAGTTTAATTCAACTTTTAAAAATTGCAGGAAATTATTTTTCAATTGATATTATTTCAAATATTCTTGCATTAATAATTCAAAATAAAGATATTGAATTAACAAAATTTATCGTTTTAGAATTAATAATTGCAAGTCAATCTGCATATGATCAATTTGGTATAATATTAGTAACAGTTTGGAGTATTGGTGAATATGGTGAATTTATTCTTGGATCTCAATATGAAGATCCAATAACGAATAAAAATATTATTATAAATGAACAATTTATTTTAAAATTATTTGGTAAATTCTTAGATGTTGCAGCATTAGAAGAAAATGCAATTGGTAATGAACTTTACAATAATCAACAAAGTTCTAAAACAGGTTCTACAATCTCAACTACATCATTCGTTAGATTAACTCGTAGTTATATCTTAACATCTGTTTTGAAATTAAGTGTTAAATTCCAAAATTCAAATAATATTGAAGAATTAAGACAAATAATTAATTCTAGGCGACATGATTTGGATCTAGAATTACAAATAAGAGCAATTGAATATCTTGGTATTTTCGGACAACAAAACAAGATAAAACAAGGTTTATTGGAGAAAATGCCTCCACCACCAATCAAGATAATTGAAGGAATTTCTCTTGTCACCAAGAAAGACCAACATCAAAACCAACACCAGCAACAACACCAACAACATTCGCAACCTGCAAGAAAACAAATCGTTACTGAAGATTTATTAGATTTGTTAGGTGATTCCTTCACTAGTAATAATCAACCAGTGACCAATTCTACGAAGCAATCAAACACATTGGACTTGTTGTCGGACATATTTGGATCTACCACAATCACGAATAATGCCACCACGACAACGACGCCAACGACGAGCACGGTTTCTAAACCTACTGATGCAATTGTTGATTTGTTCGGAACCTCAACTCAGGGGGCACCCGCCAGAGCACCCGCCAGAGCACCCGCCAGAGAATCTGCTCCAGCCCCAGTACCTGTGCAGACGACCCAGTACCCTGAGATCGAAGGGTACCGTGATGCAAACGTGTCAGTTGCATTCCAGGTCAGATCCATTGGTAATGGTCAAGCGGCAATTGAAGCCAGATTGAAAAGAGTTGAAGCATCTTTACAACCTGTTTCGAAGATAAGTGTTTTATTTGCCGTTACAAAAGCGCAAAAATTACAACTTTCGACGATTTCTAAGAATCAATTGTTATCCAAGACCGAGACAGCTAATTTAGCAATTAAAATAAATGGACCAAATGGATCTCGTGTGAAATTAAGGGTTAAATTAAGCTACGAAGTAGCAGGAAAAATCATCAATAAACAATTCGATTTCACTGGAATTGAACACACTTTATAAAAAAAAAAATATACAAAAAGAACTTGATATATATATATAATAGAATTCAAAAGGTTAAATTAATCAGCTTTCTTTTCATTGACTTTATTCAATAATTCATCAGCGGCTGAAGAACCGGTGGAAGAGGATTTGATGATGTATTTATCTGAGACTGGTTTAATGACTCTTTGATAAACGATATCAGCACCACCGTATTGTGGGAGACCCAAGTATAATAAAACCAAAGTCTTGATCAAGAAATAAGATGGGATCCAGTATAAGATAGCCTTTGACCAGAACTCAATAACGTTCAAGAATGCAAAGACAACCCAGTAGGTCAACAATTTGGTATCATCATCTTTACTACGGGTTGACAAAGCAACTAAGGAGTAGTAACCAGGGACGACGAATCCTGCAATATTCGAGAGTAATTGACCAATACCACCGAAATTTAAAAATACTAAAAACAAGTATAATCCACCAGATCCTAATACCGCATAAGAACGAGGTAATTTAGTTGCTTGCTCGAATTGATCCAAGATTTTGAAACCTTTGGAATTGGAGTCTAAGTTAGACAAGAAGGATTGAGCTTGGCCTTGAATATTGTTCAAATTGAATGACATTTTCTTTTTGGCTAAATTGATTGATTGATTAAGATAAAACAACAAGTTGAAAAGGGCAAATAACTGTGAAATAGCAGAAAATTACAGAAATCCCTCTTATTTCTGAAGGAGTTTCAGTGGGAATTTGAGTCCTGCACTCCTGCGACATTTTCGGGTGTTATATAATTACATAAAGTTCATTTAGTTCATTTAGTTCATTTAGTTCATTATATTATATTATTGTGCTGATGAATGATGACGTCGACAATGTCGACGATGATGATGATGATGTGAATATATATATTATGTAGATGATTAGTGCTTTGCCTCGGGAGTTGGTTCAACGTAGGCGTATTTAGACCATGTTCTAACTTTTGCACCATAGATGTAAAAAGCGAATGGAATTGCACAACAAGCCAATGAAATGAAAGCCATCAATGAAGAAGCCCATTCATTACCTAAACGATGATACATTTGAATGGTAAACAAAGGAACACAAGCACCCCAAATAGATCTAACAAATGTTTTTGCTGCTAAACCCGAGGCTGCATAATGTTGATATGAATCCACAATGTAATTATTTGCTGGGTTATAAAGCATATTAAAACCTAAACCACATGCAAGACCTGAGAAACATGGACCAGCCCAAGAAACATGAGGATAACTGGACCAAGCAAAACTGAAAAGACCAATAGGAACAAACCAACATCCAATCATCATTGGAATAAGTCTTAATTCTGGAGGAGGAGTTTTACCTTCGGCTCTATATTTAGCGACTCTTTTATTATAATCACGATTCAAGAATGGAGAAGCAAATGAAGCAATTAAGACACCAACTGCAACTGGTATGAACATAAGACCAGTTTTACCTGCACTCCAACCTTTACCTTCCATATAAATAACTGGGAATGCAAAGAAAAACATGTATAATAAACCATAAACAATTGACATGTATAAAGTCATTAAGAAAACAATAACTTCTCTTAATAAAACAAAAGGTCTAAATAAAGTTTGTTCAGCAATTTGTTTAAAAGTTCTCTTGGTAACTTCACTTGGAGCTTTATAACTTGAATCACCTGTTGCATTTCTTAATTTTTTAGCTCTTTTCTTTAAGATTGCATTATGTTGAGTTTCAGGAACAAGAATAACGATGAAAACATACAAGACACCTGAAGAGATTAAAAGAACCCAATAAATCCATCTCCATCCAACATTATCACCGATATAACCACCAATTAAAGGACCAATAACAGGACCCAAGAATGGAGCTGCTGAAAAGACAGTCATTGCTAAACCACGTTGATCTGCTCTCCACATATCTGATAAGGAACCACCAATAAGACACATTGGAGCAGCAAATGCATGACCATCAATAAGTCTACAAACTAATAATGTACCAATATTTTTAGCAACTGCACATGGAATAATGAAAATAACTGCAAAAAATAATGTAACATCATAAACCCATTTTCTACCAATTTCTTCAGATAATGGTGCAAATAATAATGGACCAAAACCAAAACCTAAAACGAATAATGTAACTGTAAGAATGACGACTTCTTGACTAACATGGAAAGTTTTCATTACACCTTCGATATCACCTGTTACAATAGCACTTGCTAATGCAACTTCAAAACATAAGGCACCCAATAATAAAGTTAAGAACCATTTATATTTGTCTGACCAATTTCTTGGATCATCTTTATCGTCATCACCAGTAAAGACAACCAATCTTAAATTTGCTTCTTCATCCAATGGATATTGATATGGATCAACTTCTTTAGAGTTGAAATGGAAACCATCAACGTTCTTATGGGTCAAAGTCTCTTCCAACTCTTGTAAGTCTTCTTCATCATCAATAGGACCTTCAACAGGACCTAAAGAACCAGCACGACTTCTATATCTTGAAAGTACTTCTGGAACAGCACCTTCTAAATCATGTGAATGTGTAATATTTTTTTCGAGGTCATTAGCCGCCTCATTACCAGGTGAGTGGTAACTCTTAATTGACTCACTAGTATTATCTGTATTATCCGAGCTCATCTTTATTAGAATTAGATCGATATTGAAAGAAGTGTTATATAACAAGGGGACAAGTAAAATAAGATGGCAGGTAATGGGTATATATATGTGAGAGAGAATCGTCGAAAAAGGAGAATAATAAAAATAATTTAACCAAATGGCTGCGGGTCGGTTTCTCGGCCCCTGCAGGCTTAAGAGCCGATGCCGAGGGGGTGCGTTTTTGCGTTTTTGCGGTTTTAGCTGTTTGAATGGAGTTTGCACTCTCAGAGAAGCTGCGAGTCTCAAGCTGGCGTAAGCTGGCTTGAGACGAGCTGTGTCTGTGTGCTGGGTGTGTTGAGGCTTGAGGCTTGAGGCTTGAGGTGATTGAAGCTTGAGCCCGAGTGCTGAGCCCGAGTGCTGAGGCTTTAGTCTGATCGGTGAATCTTCCAGGCCATGCAATCACTGCGCATTCAACTAGCTATTGTACACTTTGTACACTTATTGTACAGTCAGCATCCATCTACCCGCCTTCCCTCATCCATTTAATCAGGGCAATTACGTTTTCTACTTTTCTACAGTGTAGTCAATCTCCACATTTTGTACACACTAATTAATTTTCCCGCAGAGCGCTTACCAGTGGGGACGTAACGTGGACGTGAGGGTGGACGTGAGGGTGGACGTAACGTGAGTTGATCATCATCCCTGTCCTGAAGCCAATAAGGAGCGCAGATCTCAGTACCGGCGCAAGGCACAGTCCATGCCAACCGCCACCCGCCAACCGCCAACTGCAATGGAAAGACCGTGAAGAACCACCGACCGACAACTTTAACGCGCTCAAAAACGCCAAGACACCAATTCAGGTGCTAAATCCACTCTTTGTACGTCACTGCTAAGTCACTGCCAAAAGACAGCCAAAAGACACCGCGCAAATCTCTGAAATCTCTGAAACTCTGCCAAAAGACAGAAAACACAGAAAACAACGGCTGAAAACCGGCTGAGCGATTTTCCGCGCGCCCGCCTACCGACACCGCTTACGTCAGCCGCCCTAACATTTGAGCCGCGCTGCCCGATTTTCTTATTGTTTTTGTTTATTCTTGTCCGTTTTGGGCCATTTTCGCGCAAATAAGCGCAAATCTGTGTTCAAACCTGTTCAAACCCGTCTTCGAACCCGTGCACCACGCGCGGCGATGCCGATTTTCCCTTTTTTTCCCGTCTTTCGCTGTTTTTCGCGCCGTTTTCCCTCTTTTTCCCGCGTCGTTTCTTTTTCCACAGGGTTCAGGCGCTAATTCTGAGAACAAAACCGTTTTAATTTCTGTTATTTATTCTATATTGCGGGTATTTAATTGTATTTATTTATTTATTTATTTATTTATTTGTATGGATGTATTTATGCATATTATAGGCGTTTCTAATTGTGGATTTTCCAGGGATTTCTAAGGATGTTCCAGGGGTGCTCCAGGGATGTTCCAGGGGTATTATATTATGTATTTGCCATGCTTGCGCATGGCAGTCCATGGTAGTCATGGTATGGTAGTCAATTCAATCAGTAGTTCTGACTTTTCCTTGATGATTAGATTTAATAAGTAATTTAAACTTGTTGTTAGAGACTTTACCAAAATTTGTGTTTTTCAGTATATTCACAAATTCAATTAAATTTCCCCACACTTTTAATGGATTAATTGTTTTAGCGGCTTTATTGAATAAATAATAAATAATTGATAAACCAATAAATCCTCCAAATCCATGTTTATTATCCACTAATAATTCAATCACTTGTTTCATATATGGTTCTAGGATATTAAACATTATCAATCCCATTACTGTGATTGTTATAATTGAAAAAACATAAAATGATTTCACCTCATTTGGTGTCATTACATAAAGTGGCAAACTATAGTATATTGCCCCTTTAGCACGTTTCAAAAATCTTGACTCTGAGTCTGAGTTCCAATTAGATTTAGACTTCGACACTGAGCTGGATCCAAATCCAACTCCTAATTCACGATACACCACAGAAACCATCTTGTTTGTAATAACTAAAAAGACAAGGCAAAAGTTACGGACAAAAGTTACAGACAAAAGTGGAAATGTAATTGAATTAACAGTATTTAAATAATAAATTCAAGCCTAATAGAGTTATATTACAAGCACCAATCACGTATGATCATTAATTGAATTCCATTCAATTCCGAGACATATTGAATTTAAGTGGGGTTTCGGGATTTCCGGAAACCAAAAATGAAAACCAAAAATTGAAACGCTCAACTGATTTTTTTTTTCTCCCAATTGTGGGGTTCTCGCCCACCGCGACATTCCCGGAGTTGCGCCGCAGGACAGAAACTAGTTCTCAATGATATTCAAAATTATTTGTCTGATTTCTTCAACTATAGAATCTTCTTCAGACTCGGAATCAATTGAGTTTCTTAATAAATGATTAATCTTATTGCTTATATCACTTAAACTTGAATCTATCCTTAATAATCTGTTTAAATCAACTCTTTCACGATTTAAATATCCAGGTTTGAATAAATTAATTGTTTTTATATTAAGATTATCATTAATTTCATCAATTGAATCAGCTTCAAATAATTTAATCTCCCTTGATTTTAAATTAACAACATATAATAATGAATTCAAATTATGATTTCTATTTATATCCGTATTGAAAATTTCTCTCATACTTGAATAATCAATATTTGTTGCACCTTCAAAATTATTTGCATTATAACCTAATTTACCAGCGGACATAACACTGAATTCCGGTTTAAAAAATTCAGAATATCCAGTTAAAAGCGGTAATTTAACTTGTTTTTTCAATTGTGGTGTTGAATCTTTGAATAATGATTCAACTTCTAATATATTCAAACCATGTGATTTAATTTTTTTAAAATTTATTTGTGTAGGTGAAAGATTCATTATTTCTTTAATTTTGCTTGATTTTTCAGGGATAGTAGACGTGGGAATTAATAATGAAGTACTTGTTCTAGTGACACCATTGGATTTGTCTAATGATAACCAATACTCCTTACGTTCTGAATCTTTCAAGAATTCCGTATTAGTGTGGCTTAAATCAAGTGATTTTGAATTATTAGTAGCCGTGATAGTGCTTGGGGTAGTTGGTGTTGCAGGGGATGTGGTTGTAGATGTGGTCATTTTAGTCGTTGAATGCCATGGGAATTCATCAAGTTCTTGACTTGGTGATGGTGTATTAGTTGCAATGTTTAAATTGAAATTAGATTGGGTATTGGAATTCCCAATTGAATTTGTTCTTTCATTAGTATTTGGATGTCGATTATGAGATAAATAAGGATTTGTGTTTGAATTCGTAATTGAATTGGAATTCAATGATGAATCTTCACTTGTTTTCCATCTTTCAATCAAACTTCCTAATCCACCAACTCCATTATATGTGTTATTACCAATACTAGTACTTAATCCACTGTTTCTGAAAGATTGTGATAATAAACTTTCTGCACCTCCTCTATCACTAGATAAACTACCACCTGAGAATCCAAACCCAAGTGAAAATCCATGTCCTTGATTCGAAAATGAACTCGATAAATTCTGTAATGAAATATAGGATGAAGTTTTACGTAATGAAGAAGCAGCAAATGATGGAATATTAATCCCATTTGAACTCGAACGTGTTGGAGACCCAGTACCACTGCCAGTACTACCACCAGCACTAACACCAGCACTGTTATTACTCGAGAGTGTTAGATTATGGTTGAAATCCTGGATGAATCTGGTTGTTATTGGTGAGGATTGAATAGTTGGAGTTGGTTGCCAAAATTCAAGATTCAAACCACCACCACCACTGGATGAATTATTATTAGTTCCCACTATGATACTGCGTTTGGAACTTATGGAATTGATAGTGGAAGAACTATCATCTGATCGTTTTGATTTATCGCTATCTTTACGCAAGATTGGAATTGGTCGCGGGGGTATTAATGATTCAGAGTCAATTTCAGTTTCAGTTTTTGCTTCTGATTTTTCATTTTGTAAATCAGATTTTTTATCCTCATCTCCATTCAAAACAGTGATGTATTCAGAATACTTATCGTATCCTAATAATCCAGCAAGGATGAATACTAATCTCTGGGAAACAATTGAATTACCCGTTATAACAACTAGTCTCGTCACGGGACTAAGACCATTGGGATCACTAGTACTAGAACCGGGATGAGCACTAGGTTTCCTATTGAATAGCAATTCACGTAAGGGTAATAAAATTGTGATTAAGGAACTCAAGAATCTTACACATGTGCCATTGAGCGATGATGACAATAAACTTGATGAATTAGATGAATTTGAAAGTGAATTATTATTATTATTGGTGTTGTTTAGTAATAATCTACCATCTTTGTATTCTAACCAAGAAGAAACCGTGGATGCCCAGTTGATAAGACTATATTTATTTTGCTTTAAAGGTATGAATAATCTTGGAGTTTGAGTCAATGAAATTAAATGATTGATGAATTCATTGAATAAAAAATGAATTTCTTGATCTGATTGTAATGCATAATTAATAAAAATTAAAGATTTTTTCTTTGAAATTGATGATGTAGTTGATGATGTAGATGATGAGATTGTTGATTGTTGATCAAAGTTTTGTTTTTGTAATAATTTCAATTTTTTAAAAAATTTCGATTCTATTAATGATAAATGAATAGAGATTTCTTCCCAATTATCAGTTATTATATCTTGAATTGCTGAATTTGTATTTGTATTAGAATTAGTCACAGGGATCACTAGACCGATTCCGAATCTTGACGGTTGGTAATTCCCACCTGTTGTTTCATTAATTGTATTATGCGTGACCAAACTTGGATTCCAATCTGTCTTGGGGTTTGAATTTACGCTTTTATTTGAATTTTTGTGTTTGGCAAAACGAGGATCAAGAATGAATAATCTTGATACTAGTACGGATTCTATGGAGTTATGGCGATTTGGTGGTAATCGATGAATTTTCGTCATTGTATTTGAATAATCATTTTTCAAGATTCCGATGAAAGAACCAAACATTAAAGTAGTCAGATCATTGAGTGAGTGATGATGGTATTTATTGTTTTTCACAGGCTTGGAAGAATCGTAGAGGATTTGTCTTGAATTCAAAGAAGAATCATGGAAAAGGACAAGTCTGAAAAAAGATTTATGATCTGTAAGATCGAAATCGAAATCGGGTGAAAGCTGGTGTGTGGAGCCATAGAGTAAGGAGCGTGTATAACTGTCTTCATTGGGTTTGGAGGTGCCCAGGGGGGGTTGTGGGCCAAGGGAGCCCAGGGGGCCCAGGGAAGTGGTTTGTGAGATGGCCGATTTGGGCGAGGCCGTAGTCTGCACGACATTAGCGGAGTCTCTTCGCTGCAAGAGGTTTCTGAGCATGACAAGTAGTCGACAAGCAGTCAACAGAACGAAAGAACAAGAACTCTGGATGAGTGGGAGTGCACGCACGCACTGCACTAGCACATGTGTATGGAATCAGTGAAATAAAATGAATTAAAATGGTATAAAATGGAATAAATAAATAGACAGACAAAATAAGCAATAACCGTTGAAGAGAGTTAATTACCGCATGTAAATAGTAAGGAATTAATAGAGAATAATTGAGAATAATTGAAATAACTAGAGTTTCGGTTATATACGCGGGCCGGGATGTCGGCGCGTCGATGGACTAGAAGAAAGAAACACAGCGACGCGTCGATGGGGCGAGCAAAGAAACAAAACAAAACAGATGTGGAGAAGAAATTGAAGTGATTCAATATAGAGACGCGCCGATGGGCGCGCTGCTATAATCTGTTCACGCGCGGGGCGGGGAGGGGGGCGGTTTCCCGAATAGGCAAGCGCGGTCCCGAATAGGCAGGCGCGCACGCATGGAACAACCAGAGACAAACAGAGACAAACAGAGACAACAGGCCACTCTCTGACTAAAGTCAAGCTAAGTAAAGTTCAGTAAAGCGGGGTCCCGCATACGGCTTCTGGCCGCCTGGCTGCAAACCACCGCCAACTACCACCACCTAGCTTCCAACCACCAACTAGCTTCCAATTACCACCACCACCACTCGCTTCGGTGTGCAGCTGTGCAGCTGTGCAGCCGAGTCTGCGCTGGGTCTGCGCTGGGCTTCAGTGGGCTGGCGTCACACGCTGACTGTGCCCATTCACTGCTTCCTCACAGAGCTCTGTACTCTATTGTTTAATTATTCTCCAGCTCCTGCAGCTCGTCCATTTTGACTGACCTGCTGACCTGACTGCCCGCAACTCTTCGACTGCTGTCCCTCCACTTTTCACTTCGACTATTCATCTTCGACTCTCCATCTTCGGTTCTCCGTCTTCGACAACTCGTCTTCCAGTACACCTCGTCTTCACTACACCTCGTCTTCACTACACCTCGTCTTCACTACACCCCCTGCTCCCCCTGCTCCCTCTTGACCCTTATTTGACTCCCCCTCTCTCTCCGATTACCCCAGATGACCCGCAGTATTAAAGACCATCTGCTGTTCGAGGTGGCCACAGAGGTGGCCAACAGAGTTGGTGGTATTTACTCGGTACTCAAGTCCAAGGCCCCCGTCACCGTGGCTGAGTACAAGCACAGGTACACTTTGATTGGTCCTCTCAACCGTAATGCATCTTCAGTTGAAGTCGAACCTTTACCTGTCCCCGAAGGTCCTTGGAAACAATCTTTAGATTCAATGTCCGCTCGTGGTCTTAAATACGTTTATGGTAGATGGCTTATTGAAGGTGCTCCTCGTGTTATTTTATTTGATTTAGGTTCTGCATATCATTATTTAAATGAATGGAAAGCTGATATTTGGAATACTTCAGGAATCCCAACTCCCGATCATGATACTGAAACAAATGATGCAATTGCTCTTGGTTATTTAGTTGCTTGGTTTATTGGTGAATTTGTCCATCATGAACAAGATAGAGCAGTTGTTTTACAAGCTCATGAATGGTTAGCAGGT
Source organism: Wenyingozyma succiphila (assembly GCA_001599255.1). NCBI lineage: Eukaryota > Fungi > Ascomycota > Pichiomycetes > Pichiales > Pichiaceae > Wenyingozyma > Wenyingozyma succiphila. Next base: position 188,487 of record BCGL01000008.1, read on the forward strand.
GTGGCAATTCCATTGGTTAATCAAAGAAAAATCGATGTTACTACAATTTTTACAACTCATGCAACTTTATTAGGAAGATATTTATGTGCAGGTTCTGTTGATTTTTATAATAATTTGGATAAATTTGATGTTGATCTTGAAGCTGGTAAAAGAGGTATTTATCATAGATATTGTATTGAAAGAGCTGCTGCTCATTCTGCAAATGTTTTCACTACTGTATCTCATATTACTGCTTATGAAGCTGAACATTTATTAAAACGTAAACCTGATGGTGTTTTACCAAATGGTATTAATGTTGTTAAATTTCAAGCAGTTCATGAATTTCAAAATTTACATGCTGAAAAAAAGTCTAAAATTAATGAATTTGTTAGAGGTCATTTTTATGGTCAATTAGATTTTAAATTATCCAATACATTATATTTTTTCATTGCAGGTAGATATGAATTTAGAAATAAAGGTGTTGATTTTTTTATTGAATCTTTAGCAAGATTAAATCATAGATTAAAAGAAAGTGGATCTAAAATGACTGTTGTTGCATTTATTATAATGCCTGCTGCAACAAAATCTTATACAGTTGATACATTAAGAGGTCAAGCAGTTATTAGACAATTAGAATCTTCAATTAAAGAAGTTCAATCATTAATTGGTGAAAGATTATTTGAATTTTGTCAACAACCTTCACCAATTGGTAATGAACAACATCAAATTCAATTACCTGAATTAGATGATTTATTAAAACCAAGTGATCGAGTATTATTAAAAAGACGTATGTTTGCATTAAAAAGAGATTCATTACCACCAATTACAACACATAATATGGTTGATGATGCAAATGATCCAATTTTAAATCAAATTCGTCAATGTCAATTATTTAATAAAAAAGAAGATCGTGTTAAAATTATTTTTCATCCAGAATTTTTAAATTCAAATAATCCAATATTATCATTAGATTATGAAGAATTTGTTCGTGGTTGTCATCTTGGTGTTTTCCCATCATATTATGAACCATGGGGTTATACACCTGCTGAATGTACCGTGATGGGGATTCCATCAATTACAACAAATTTAAGTGGATTTGGTTGTTATATGGAAGATTTAATTGAAAATAGTGAAGATTATGGTATTTATGTAGTTGATAGAAGATTACAAGGTGTTGATGAAAGTATTAATCAATTAACTAATCAAATGTTTGAATTTGTTCAAAAAACAAGACGTCAAAGAATTAATCAAAGAAATAGAGTTGAAAGATTAAGTGATTTATTAGATTGGAAAAGAATGGGGTTGGAATACGTTAAGGCAAGAGCTTTGGCTTTACGTAGAGCTTATCCAGAACAATATGATTCTGAATTACAAAGATTTAATAATAAAAAAGGTTCAACTACAAAAGGAATTGAAAATCCATTCGAAACGACAAATTATAAAATAACAAGACCTTTAAGTGCTCCTGGATCTCCAAGAGATAAATATTCAAGTGGTATTATGACCCCTGGTGACCTTGGAACTTTACAAGAATCAAATGACCCAGATTATATCTCTTGGAAATTATCAACCAATGGTGGAACAAACAACGGTGAAGGAAACGACGATTATGACGTCACTTTAAGAGGCGTTAGTGTTGCTCCTTCAATCGATGGTGATAGTACCGATTCTGACGAATAATTTTCAATTATTTATTCGTGCTTTTTTTTTTATCCTTATTTTATTTTTATTTTTATTTTATTTCATAGCATTGTAATCATTTTTTCAATCAACTCTTCCAGCGTAAAGTTTTGCGTAAATCTGTCTTTTTGATTAAAATTGATTCTACTGTGGATCTAGGAACTGAAACAAGTCCAATATCTCTTTTAATATTAGATGATTTATTTGGTTTCTTTTCTGTTGCATTAGCAATGAGGAAATTGGATTGATCATCGATTGCAAGTAAAATACCCGTTATGACCCTGCCATCCTTCACTTTGAGCTTGTAAGTATTAGAGATCAAATCTATAGGATCCAATACATCACTAATCTTCTCCATATTGCTGTTCAATAAAGAACTTTCGTAGATGTGTAATCGTCCATTTAATTGAGAAAAATTAAAAATAAAAACCCTCGAAAATGAATGTGAGAATAAATTGAAAATAAATTGAAAACCACAACACGTTATTTATTGATTTGTGCTGGTGTTGCTTAATCAGTAAAATTCAATGTCACATCCGTATAGGAAAGGGTCGTCGATAAGCGTTGGAGTGCATAACGATGAGATCAGAGACATCACTTTGAAATCCAACGTTGCAGCTAAATACGTGTTACAGAATGAATTGTTTCTGAATCTCGTTACTAAAGACAATCAAGCCCATTCAGGGTATGGAGATTTATTAGTGAAGTCAGCAAGTAGGGATAAATCCAACACAGTTGAAAAACGTATTAAAGCACTTAAATCCGAGATAGATGAATTAAGGCGATTACAAAAGACAAAAATCGTGAGTGATGAAGATAAAGAATTACATGATTTGAATAACAAGATAAATAACTTGGAGAAAGAATTTTTAAGTGTTCCGAATTCCCAAGAAAATAAACAACTTGTTGATGAAAATAACGAATTATTAAGTGATTATAACCAGAAGTACGATAAGATCGTGTATGAAGTGAGCGGACGGTTGACTCGCGACCCCGAGAACCTCGATATTGGACAAGAAGACCTGGACTTGGACGCTGAACCCAAGGAGGCCCTCAAAGAGGCACCAGAGAGCAACAGTGGTGATCAATTGGAGCCCGAGTCCCTGCAACAGAGCGATGCTCAAGAGAGACAACAAGAACAAGATAAAGAACAAGAACAAGATAAAGAACAAGAGCCAGAGAGAGAAAAAGAGCCAGAACAAGAGCCCGAACAAGAACAGACAGAGTACGTGAACTCGAGCTATTACAGACTGGCCAATGCCGTGAGATTGAAGAGCGTCGACTACAAGTCTGTCTCCTTTGAGGCTTCCAGGCCTCAACCTCAACAACCTGAACAAGAAGAACCTGAACAGCAACCACAAGAACAAGAACCTCAACAAGAACAACCACAAGAGCCAGAGCCAGAACAAGAACAACAACAGGCAGAGGCAGAACAAGAGCCCAAACCCGCACAGGAATCGGAGACTTCAGAGAAAACAGAACCCGCAGACACAACACCGGCAGATGTCGCAGCCACAACAGCGACAACGCCACCCGTGCACCCGGCCGAGTCTATTCCAGAACCTGTTCCAGAACCTGTCTCTGAGTCAACTCAAACAAGTCAAACAAGTCAGACAAACTGAGTCTTGTAAGTACTGTATGTATAGAATAGAATCTGTATTCACACCCGTGCACCCAGTGTACACCCCTGCACCGCGGGGCAGAGAAAAACACCTCTCCAACCCGGCCAAACCCCCAACGCGGCCAAAATTAGCAGCCGGCGCACCTCCCAAAACCCAAACGCGCGCCCGGCGTTTGAATCTCCAGCCAATTCAAAGCCAATTCAAACCCCCCGCGCGTTTCTTTTGGTTTTACTTTTGGCTTTTCTTTTTCAAGGGGCTAAATGAAATAAACTCCGTGCCTTTTTCACTTTAACTTTGTTTAAACAATCACCTTTCAGGATCTCAGGGATTTCAAGGATCTCAAGGATCGGCCCGTGCATTGACATATTTCACCTCTTTTGTATAAATATAGACTCCTTCCCCTCTCAATTGTCTCTCAATTGTCTCCAGTTGTCTCTCTCTGTATTCAATTACTCAATTCAATGTCCAGATTACTTGCTAAACTCCCTAAACCTATTATTGTCCCAGCCAAGTCTGGTAAGGCCACCGCCACACTTATTGTGTTACATGGTCTTGGTGCTTCAGGTGATGATTTCAGACAATTCGCCACTGATTTACAAAAATCTAGTGTCAATGACCACATTAAATTTGTTTTCCCCAATGCTCCACAAATTCCAATCACCGGTAATGGCGGTTCCCCACTCCCTGGTTGGTTCGACATTGCTAGATTTGACTCCATTAACGACTCAATTAAAGTCCCGGAAATCCTACAATCACTCGCTGTAGTTGATGAATTCATCGATGAAGAAATCGCAAATGGTGTTCCTTCTGAAAGAATCGTTCTTGCTGGATTCAGCCAAGGTGGAGCTTTGACACTCTTGACTACCATTTTGTCAAAACACAAACTTGCTGGTGCCGTGGTCTTATCCGGTTGGTCTCCACTCACAGATGAACAACTCTCCAATGAGCTCAAATCTGATGATTCCGTAATCAACAAAACCACAAGAGTTGAACAATACCATGGTGAAATCGATCCCGTCGTTCCATTTGCTTATGCAAAGAAAGGCTCAGAACTCCTCAAGAACAAATTCGGTTTCTCAAACAGCAAATTCGTCTCTTACCCTGACCTCACACACTCCGTCAACCAACAAGAAACTCAAGCAATCTACAAACTCGTTGCTGAACAACTCCCACCTTTATAAACTACAAATTACATATAATATATTGATTACTTAATACACTTACGTAAGCCCCAACAAAGAATTTTTACCACATGCTTGATTTAAGTATTGAAGTATTTGATGTGGTTGAAGTATTTGAATTCTTTGATGTATTTTTATCTTAGTGAGTTAGGCAAATTAGATGACGGTGATAGACGGGAAGGCGATCAGTGCTGAGCTGCGTGCCAGTATAGCTGCTGAGATCAAGCAATTACAGCAAGAAAACGCGGATTTCTTGCCCAAATTGGTGATCATCCAAGTTGGTGAACGTCCAGATTCTGCTACTTATGTACGCATGAAATTAAAATCAAGTGCTGAAGTAGGGATAGATGGGTCACTTGTGAAATTCGATAATGATATCACACAGCAGGAACTTTTAAGCAAGATCCAAGAATTGAACAATGATCCAAAAGTTCATGGAATCTTAGTTCAATTACCTTTACCTTCACATTTAGATGAAGAAACAATTACAAATGCAGTTCAACAAGAAAAGGATATTGATGGATTTTCTGAATTGAATTTAGCTGCTATTTTCAAGAAAAATGCAGTTGCTAAATACATTCCATGTACACCAAAGGGAATCATTTATTTATTAGAACATGAAAAAGTTGAAATTGAAGGTAAAAATGCTGTTGTTTGTGGAAGATCTGATATTGTTGGTGGTCCATTGGCAAAATTATTAGAGAAAAAAGGTGCTACAGTGACTATAATACATTCAAAGACTACTCAAGAACAAAAAAAATTTTATTTACAAAATGCTTATATTATAGTGAGTGCTGTTGGTGTAGCAAATTTTATAACTAAAGATCTTGTTAAACCTGGTGCTGTAGTGATTGATGTTGGAACAAATTACGTTCCTGATGCAACCAAGAAATCAGGACAAAGAATGGTTGGTGATGTTGATTATCAAGGTGTCTCGGAGATTGCAGACAAAATAACACCTGTACCAGGTGGTGTAGGTCCAATGACGGTCGTTATGGTTTTGGATAATATCTTACAAAGTGCTAAAAGATCTTTTAATTTAAAATAAAGTTTAAATGATGATGTGTTGTTTCAACTTAAATGAGCAGTAGCGTTTTCATAAAGGGATTTCCAAACGAATGCTTCACTTAGAATCAATTCTATATCACTTATTGTCCAATCTTTAGTCTTTGAACTATCTTGTAAGAAAATAATCATATCTTGAAAATCCATTTCAATTAAATCTGGTGCAAATCTTCTTAAAAACGCACAACAAACATAAACATGAAATTGATTAAAACCTGTTGGATAATCAGATAAATAAGTATCCCACATTCTAATAATTAAATCAATTTTAATTTCTCTCATTAACATACAATTCATCCATCTGAATGAAAATTGTAAAAATTCAACACCTTGAGTTTCAAAATGTTGATATAAAATCGGTTCATCTCTTTTAATTAAATTTTTTAAATCTGAAACTTGTTTTAAAATACCTGGTTGTTCATGAATATAATTATCTTGAATAGTGTCGAGTATTTTACTTAAACACCAATAAGTATCACATTCAATTGAATTTAATAATTCTTTTGGTAATTTGTGTAAATCAAATTCATCAATATTATCATCAATATTATTCAAATAATTGCAAACAAATACTTGAAAAATTGGTGTTACAAGATCATTAATACCTTGAACATATCCACTTGCAGGATGTCTAATTGCCCATAAATATAAAATTCTTTCTAATGATCGTTGAGTTGTATCATTTTGATAGAATTTAATAGTTGGATTTGTCCTTGGAATATCAATTGATATTTGATGCCAAATTGTTTGATCTTTTTCACTTTGAAATAATTGTGTTATCCCCATTATATATTCTCTTCTCTTTCTTTTAAGTACAGATTCTCTTGTTGCTGGATTAACAGGTAAATAACCAACTAAAATTTGCCACACAAGCGATCTTATCTCTTGTGGAATACCACCCCATGAAATCTTACGTAAATCTTCCATTTCAAACGGCTGCTTTGATAAAACTTTAACTAATTTATCATACCTTGAACCTTTTGTTGGATACCGTTCAAGATGCTCGGGACTAATCACGTAAAATGGATCTTTGCTCAGTTTTTCATAATTGAACTTCAAGAACGGATACGTTTCATCACCTTGTGGTTGTTGCTGTGTTTGAGATAGGGTAGGTGTGGGCGTTATGCTAAGAGATTCCAGTGATGGATAGAATTGATGTGAGACACGTCCTGTTGTCCCCGTGGTCCCCGTGGTGGAAGTTGGTTTAGGGACTTGCTTAGAAGAACTAGAACTTGTAGTTGATTCACCTAGTCCATCGACACTATCGCTCCAGTCGTTATCGTCGTCTTCGAATTTACTATTATTACGCCTTGAATTTCGACTCACATTGAGACTTGCTCTAGGAGTATTGCTACCATTGCTGTATCTATCCGGTGACACAGACCTTGTGCTATGCGTGGAGGAAGATGTGTAGTGGTTTTGGTGCTTTGTCTCTATATCCACATGTGAATAAGATGCTCCAATGACCCTTGAACTGGATAAATTATTATGCTGTTGATCTGTATTAGTGTGATTAGAATAGGACCCCAATGCAGCATTGGTGAGGGTCTTGAACAAAGTGGGTCTCTTGCCACTACTACTGCTCCTGCTGGTCTTATCTCTCAGATCAGGACTTTGAAAATCCTGGTCCAAGTCCAAATTGGGATCACCAACGCTGAAAACGTAATCATTTGTCTGTGACATGTCCTGTATTAGAGAATTCAACGTTAGTTAAGAAAAGATGCTAAATCAAGAAACAAAGAGAACTTACCGATAACGGCTGGGAATAGCCCTTTTTCCTGCCCATTATGAGACAGATTGCCCAGACTTGAAATTGAAATTGAGTGGTGCTAAAATTGGGGGTTTAAAGTATGTAAAATGGTTGATAAAATGGTTAATTCTGGTATAATCAATACTCCCCAACTAAATGACGTGGGTGGAGATCAATTGGGAGAGAACACCCGTGCACCGATGAGTGGAAGCAAAGGGGTTCGCGGGCGCGACAATCGGCATGTTGTGGAGGATTGGGAGTTACTCTGGAAGCTGGAAGCTGGATCACCGTGGGATCAACTCGGGATCAACTCGGGATCAACGCTGCGTGCACAGTGCGCTGTGTGGATTGAGTAAACCAAGGTGCACTACTCACCTGTCACTCTGTGCACTGCCAGCACGGCGTTCACGGCGTTCACGGCGATCACAGTGTGTACGCCCGATGAGTCAGAGATCGAAGATTGTAGTCAACTCAAGAACTCAGAACTCAGAACTCAGAACTCTCAAGAAATAAAGTGGAGTCACAGCGCTCGGCAATCGGAGGCCCCGCGATTTGAGAGAACTCAGCGAGAACTCAGCGAGAAAAACAGAGAAAACAGAGAAAAACAGAGAAAACTCAGAGAAAACTCAGAGAAAACAGAGAAAACACACACAAAACGGAGAAAAACTCCAAATTCTGACAAACACCGCGAAACACCGCGAAAACAGAGGGGGTGCGAAATCTTTGAAATCTCTCTCAAATCACTGTGAAATCACCTGGAAATCCCTAAGAAATAACTCCAATTCTCTTTCAGACCCGGTGTGACTGATAATTCGCCGTTTTTCCACCTCGCAGGCATTTTTGGGATTTTTCACTTGGAGTTTTTGCTATTCTAGACAATCCCCGACCCGACCCACTACATATAAATACATACACCGCTCCCTGCCCTGCCCTGCCCCCGGTCTGCTCATGAGACCACACTTGCTCGCTTCTTGTCTGAGACCCACTTCCAACCGCCTCTTCCTGCACTTGACCCGCACCACCACCACTACCACCACCCCCAGGCTCACGCTTAATCCATTTAGATCCAGAATGTCGTCCACCCTAGCGCCCTTAGATGCCTCCAAGCTCACCATCACCAAGACCACCTCGCCCAAGGCCAAGCTGCCCAACCACGAGCTCGTGTTTGGCCAGTCCTTCACAGACCACATGCTGACCGTCGAGTGGGACGCCAACCAAGGAGGTTGGCAAACCCCAGAGATTAAACCATACCAGAACTTATCTCTCGACCCATCTGCCGTTGTCTTCCATTACGCTTTCGAACTCTTCGAAGGTCTTAAGGCTTACAAGGACAAAAAGGGTCAAGTTAGACTCTTTAGACCTGATAAAAACGTTGAAAGAATGAAGAAATCAGCTACAAGAATTTGTTTACCAGATTTCGAAGGTGAAGAATTGATTAAATTAATTGGTGAATTGGTTAAATTAGATAAAGATTTCATTCCAAGTGAAAGAGGTTATTCTTTATACATTAGACCAACTTTAATCGGTACCACCGCGGCATTAGGTGTTGGTGCACCAGATAAAGCCCTCTTGTTTATCATTTTATCCCCAGTTGGTCCTTATTACAAAACAGGTTTTAAAGCCGTTTCTTTAGAGGCTACTTCATACGCCACAAGAGCTTGGCCAGGTGGTGTTGGTGATAAGAAATTGGGTGCTAATTACGCCCCATGTATCCGTCCTCAATTAGATGCGGCTTCAAGAGGGTATCAACAGAATCTTTGGTTATTCGGACCAGATGATAACGTTACTGAAGTTGGTACCATGAATTTCTTTGTTGTTTTCAAAGATTCCAAAACAGGTAAAAAAGAATTGGTCACTGCCCCACTTGATGGTACTATCTTAGAAGGTGTCACAAGAGCCTCGATTCTTAGCTTAGCTAAATCTAGATTGGATCCTAATGAATGGGACATTAATGAAAGATACTGCTCCATAAAGGAAATCGCCCAACGTGCTAAGATCGGTGAATTAGCTGAAGCTTTTGGATCCGGTACCGCAGCTGTTGTTTCTCCAATCAAAGAAATCGAATATAAAGGTGAACTCATCCAAGTTCCTTTGCTGCCAGGTGAACAATTCGGTGAATTGACTAAAAACGTCAATGATTGGATCGCTGAAATCCAATACGGTGATGTCGAAAGTGAATGGTCAAGAGTTTTTGATTAAAAAAGCACTTGATTCAATGTTTGCCTTTCAACAAGAGTTATTATGTAGATCTATAGATAGGAACTATGTATATAAACTATGTTTTCTTTTCAGTATCTTGTACGCTTTGAATTCTTGTACTCGTAGTCCCTGCTATTATTACGTTTCGCAGCAGCAGCAGCACCAGGTGGTGGTGTAGATGGAGGTGGAGGTGGAGGTGGTAAAGGTGGTAAAGAATTTGGTTGCTGTTTCTCTTGATTCAATCTACGGTTTCTAGCAGCTAATTCCTTTTCAGCTTCTAGTCGTTGACGCAGTAACGTAGCAGCTTGTGAAGGTTGTCTAGAGCCTTGCGACGAAGAAGGGTTCTGACCAGATGGAGAGCTCGCTGGCTTTGAGGCAGCTGGCTTTGAAGGAGGTGGCTTTGAAGAAGCTGGGGCAGTAGGCGCTGATATAGAAGTGGGAGTTGACTTGGCTGGGCCCTGTGGCGTCTGTGGTGGTGGAGTTGTCTTTGCAGGTGGAGGTGTTTGCTTCGAAGCAGGTGGAGGAGTCACTTTGGGCGTGGTGTTAGCAGTGGATGGCTTGTTGGGAGTCGGGTTGACAGAAGGCTGTGGAGTTGCTCTAGAAGAAGTCGGTGGGGTAGACTTCGAAGGACCAAGTGGGGTATTGGCTGTTTTGACATCACTGCGTGCACCAACTTTCACAGAGGGCCCAGATGGCAATTCAAGTTTCTTCGTTGCAGCTTTTGCAGTGGCAGTAGAATTACTACTACTACTACTAGCCAAAGGAACAAGACCGTATGGTTTTGACGTTGGTGGTTTGCTTGGAATTTGAGAATGAGCAGATGATGCAGCAGCAGCGGCATTGGCTTTAGCTTCTTGTAATTGCTTTTCTTTCTCCAATTTGATTCTTTCATTTTCTTTATCCTGCCATTTCTTCTTCAAGGATTCTTTAAGATCATCGTCAAGTTCATGGAATTCCCATCTATGAACCCAAGTTGACCGACTCTTATTGGTGATGTGACCCGTCAAGGCACTTGCGGCCAGAACCAAGTCACTTCTCTTGTCGTTCTTACTGATTTTCGTTAAAAGTTCCAAAAGTTGCTCACCATGGTCTCTAATAACCGGGAAAGATCCATACGCGTTCAAATTCTTGACGAATATAATCGCGTTATTCAACGTGATATAACTGTTTGATTGTAATGAGATTTCCAATGATTTGAACAATCCATCGTGATATTCATAAAGTCTGTTTTTGAACTCTTCTATCCCCAGAGTCTCCTTACCGTAATTAGTCTCTTCTGTTCTCCAAGTATTGATCTTGGATAATACACAAGAGATGAAAATTCCAATATTTTCAGCCTGTGATGAAGTTGATGAATGCAGAGTTTGATCCCAAATACCATTCTTGAAGATCAAATCCAGTAATTCAAAAAATTTGAAATTTAACGGCTCGAGCTGTTGTAATTTGAAAATAAATTCAAATGTGAAAACAGCATCAAAACTTGATCGAACAAGTCTTGGGAGTATCAAATGCTCCAAAAGCTGATTATTATCAGTGACCCATGAATCTTTATTCAACGATAACCATTGCCATATCTGTTCAGAATGAACTTGATGTTTCTTGCTGTCTTGTAAAATCTTATGAGGCAGCTCAGATAAGTATTTTCTTTCCGTTTCGAGTCTTTGAAACTCTTTGGATGATGTTATGCTGTTATTATGAGATTGATCTCTGGCACCGCTTTTCAGTTTCTTGGACAAAGCCGAGAGATTCCCCTTGACTTTAGTGAGTTGACCGTTATAATCTATACTTTCATAGTTGATATCGTGTAGTTGGAAAGACCAGAATGCAATGTACAATTCCGGGGACAAAACGTCCCAATCGATTTTATCTTTGAGTAAATCAGCCACTGAACTAATGAAGTTTGTATCTTGATAAGTCTGTGATTGAACGAGGTATTTCCTCCAAATGTGGAACACCCAAGTTGGTGATAATTGGTATTCTTGCAATAGATCAACGACGGGCACCAAACTTGATTTAGCTTTGTCAAGGGACAAACGTTCATGCACCACTGTTGTATAGATCTGGATCAAATTGGCCACTTCATCAGCTCTTGAGCCAATCACTTTCAACGAAGCCGTGTTGGTTGCAAAAAGCGTGATACGATCATATATGGATACGAGCAAAACGTATAATTCACTCAATATATTACTCTTCACCAAAGTATTGATCAACGCTGTAGATTCACGTTCATTACTCAACCTTGTGTCTTGTATCACGCTATACACGAGATTCTTGACACTTTCCTCACTGTTCAACAACTGGATTTGGTCATAGGTCAAATTATCAATCTGCTGAACACCACTGATGATACTGAAGACTTCTTTCAAGATTATGACAAAATCCGTAGACCCACTATAAAGAGATTTCACCACTAATAAGAAAATTGGTTCAAGATCAAAATCTCTGTACATTTTCTTTGCGATTTTTCCCAAAAAGGTACTCAAATTCTGTAACCATTGGCTATAATTCAATCCATCACTTTGCAATGCTGGTCTATTAGAAGTCAATCTATTGCAAATTTGGAAACTCAATGTATCCCATCCGTATTTCGTGAAGAATTTCGATGCATTGACGACCAAATCCGTTAAATTATCATAATTCTCAACTTGTTGTAAGAAAACACTTGACGAAGTTATTGGATTTGCAAATGATATTTTAGCAAGTTTCCTCATCATAAGACTAGAATTTGTATGTGACAGTCTTTTCAATACGTCTTTGGTTTGTTTCTCAATCAGTCCTGATTTTACTTTGATTTCAAGATTGTTTTTAGTGGTCAAGCTTTGAAATTCACCATAAATATTATATCTCACTTCAAGCGAGAAGAATTCATCTAGAATCCGGAATGCTTCTTCAGTAACAGCAGGATTGTTATCGACAAAGGGCAAATTCGGGAATATAAAAGTCTTGAAATAATTCAACCAATCATTTTTCTCGTCAATAGACTCGTTATCATAGAGATTACGACGAATTAAACGGATGAGTTTCGTCAAGAGTATAACATCATCTGCTAATTTTATTTGATTAAACCTGAGTAATTCATTCGAGATTCTGAAGATTTCCTGTTTGGTTGAGGTCTGATCTATTAAAAGACGAGCAAATTTGTTGATTTCAGAACTTATTCCATCATTGACAAGTGGCAAGAATGGGAATTGTGACAATAATAACACAGACCAATCATAATATCTTCCTTCTAATAAATGTCTAATGAACTGAACTTTATGGTTGACCTTAGTTATGGGTTTTGCGATGGTAGCGCCACCATTAGATATGCTGTTTGTGTCAGTGGCCGATTGGTCAGGTTTATGATCACGGCTTTGACCTCGGTTGTTGTATCTTTGGTCATCGTTATTTTCATCATCATTGTCATTATCATCATCGAGGACCAGAGGTGCCGCAAGCGCCAATGCAGACGCAGACCCCGCACTAGCTTTCTGCTTCATCGATTCTTGGTACTCTGTATACAAGTTGCTCACTTGTTCATCTTCAAAAGGTTTCAAAGATGCGTAAATTTGATCAAATTCGAAAAAACCTTCTTTGATTAATAAAACAATGAGTTTCAATTCAGGTATTTCTTCTTCAATAGAGTATTCTTGTAAATAATTAGAAACAACTTGACTTATTGGATAATGACCCGTTTTACCGTTTTTCACCCATGGAGTGTTTTTTATTAATTCCAGTACTAATTTTTCATTCCATTCTAAATTTTGTGATAAAACACTTAAAAATAAGAGAAAAGATCTATTTGTATCCAATTTGAAATGTGATATCAGTCTCTCAATGACCTGAACGAAATAATCAACTTGTAATAATGCATTTTTCGTCACGAAAAATCCTCTAAGTTCAGCAATCAATTTAGAATATCCTTCTGAAGATTCATGTAGTGATGAGTACACAGGGATACCATATTCCTTTGTCCTTGCATGTCTGAAGTAAAATTGCTTATAATCCGTGAAGAACCCAGACTGCTTGGCAAGTTCCAAATCCAAATACTCTCTTTTGAAAGCAGGATCTATCTTGACCGACTTGACCAACGGAATCAGAGATGGGAAATATATCGGTATGGAGAAAGTTTGTAAAAGGATTAAAAACTCTTTGCTTCTTTCCTGGCGTCTCTTGAGTTCTTTCAAACTGGTTATGGTGAGACCAATCAGGTCAGATAGTTTGTCTATCGGTATTCTGTCTGGTGTCTCGGTGATTGAGATCAATATTTCATAGTATAAATCACAACTTTCTAATTCTCCATTAACGGCTAAATTCGTCAGTTTGTCAATTGTCGACGCCAATTGTGATTCTTGTATATCTTCATCCTTGAGAAACTCCCATTGGTAGACGAATTCAGTCTCAGTCATCTCTGCGTGCAGCCGAGTGAGTGAATAGCCTGGAGGAGTATTGGAATCTTCGCAATCGTAGTGCACTTGTAGTGCAAACGTAATGGTTTCAACTAGGAAAATCCAAGATGCACGATTTCTCGCATGTTGACAATTTTTCCCTTTCTCGAAACGAGGTGTAAATAATTTGATTAAATTTGAATCTCTAAGGAGACAGTTTAGATTTTCTTTCTTGATTCAATAGGGTAAGTCAAGCCAAGGTACAAAGAATGGCGGACAAAGTTAGGGAGCAGCAGGTATTTGAGAACCTCAAGTCGAAACATGTGTCCTTAGGTACTGCTGATACGGACAGACAAGAATTTTTAACCAATGTGAAAAGAGATACCTATGCTAGTTTAGTATCTCATTCGCCGTTACTTGAGCATTTGAGTGTTTCATTGAACAAGCCAAAGAGAGTCGAAAAGTTTGATTTGATTAACAAGATGAACCATACTTAATACGGGGTATTTATTTGGAGTAAAGAAATGAAATAGAAAAAAAGGAGGAGATAGGATACATAGATTTGACTTGCAAGGCAAGTACGACTAAATGTAAAGTATTTTAGGTAGTTGTTCAAGTCAAGAGAGGAGCTTGTTCACCGGAGGATGCTGGTTGTTGGCGGGAGCTGAGGGAACCACCTAACAGAGTAACGACCGAGAAGACAAAGTCGAGACCAGCAATGACAAAGGCAAAGATCCATTGGAGAGCAATGACTTTTGTGAACAATTGACCGAGGGCGAGACCGAGAACGATGACTGAAGAAGCGAGACCATAGGCCCAATCTTTGTAGACGAACAAGAGCACGAGAGGAGTGAGCAAGAAGTCCCAGATAAAGACATTAGCCAAGATTCTAGCCAACAGAGAGCCGTTATGGGAGTGGAATAAAGTAGCACCGTTCCAGAAGATTGCGTAACCGACCCACACGAAGGGCAAGACGGTGACACCACCGTGGATGATGATCCATTCTCCAAGACCCTTGATGGAGATTGTCTTGTGGAGGAAGTACAAATTGCCCAAATTCAATAAATTGACAATAAGTATGATTTCAGAGACGAGGAAGTGTTGGCGGTGGAAGAACCAAGTCCACAAGAAGTGCAAGAAATTGAAGATTGTGAAGTGGAAACCGACGGTGTTTGTGACCGACTTAATGGAGTCTGTTGGACTGCCTTGTTTGACGAAATAAGCACCGACAAAGAGCAATTGTAGGCCCAGAGTGACTATCCAGTACCCAATGGTGATGGGTAAGAACCCGGTAAAGGGGGTCTGGTAGTGCTCGGTGGAGTGCGAGAACAAGAAGTAAAAGACACTACCGTAAACAGAGAGCACAAAGGACACGATGGCCAGCAATTGTCTCACAAACAGTTGAGATTCCTGAGTCATTTTTGGAGGATTTGGGAAACGAGTAGCGAATTGAGCAACAACAATAGTAAATAAAATAAAGTAAAGTAATAACAAAAACAGGGGGTAATTGAATAGTTATATATACATGTGTATAATAGAGCGAAATAGAGCGAAGCGGGGGGTTTTAACAAATAGGAGACGTCAAGCAATTGTGATGGAATCGTATGGCACAATTGAATAATAACTGGGGCTATTTTGCAGGTATTTGCAGGTATTCTCTACGAGACACGGGGTCAGAGCACGCAGCTGGGCGCGCAGATGCGGCTCCCAGGGTGCACACGCGCTGCGAAAGCCCACAGAGTGCGCGCCCGCGCGCGTGACAGGCGGCGGTTTTCGGGACCCCCCTGTTTTTCCAGCGTGCGCTTTTCGCTTTTGCAGGGTTGCTATTCTGCTGGCTGTGTGGGGCGGGCCACCGCACGGGGAACACCGCTACCTGCTACAGCTACAGCGATGCCATCAATGGCTTGCAGCACCATTAGTGCCCCGTAATGCCCGTTAATGGGGACCCGTAATGCCCCATTGCCAGCCCAACCTTAATTTAAATTAGCCAACGGGACTAAAACAAAACAGCAAGGGCACAGAAAACTCCACTCAGCGTCAGCTCACTTCACTTCACCTGCCAGAAAAAATGCCTCCCCAGAAAGCAAAAGCAAAAGCGAAATTAAACAAGAGAATTAAAACAAGAAATTTAAATTTAGAAGTTGCTGGCTGCGCACAGCCGTGTTTCCGACCCCCGAGAGACGTGTCACGTGTCCGTGTCACGTGTCTGTTCCCCCCTCCAGAAGTCTCTCAAAGCCCCTCCAGGCTCCTGCAAGTGACTTTTCTCTTGCTTTATTCACTTTATTTCACTTTATTCATTCGTTTGATCCATTTGCTTCGATTGATTTGCTTAATTCGCTTCTACACACATGACGATTACATTTGAGAACCTGCCCCGCGACTACGTGCAGCTGCAGGTGCCTGTTTTCATCCTGAAAGGTAGTTCGTCCGCCAACTCCCATGGTTTGATAGCCGTTTTCAACGGCTCCAATTTCCCCACACAGTACTACCAGGTCAATTCGGGACTTTTTAAGCTTTTCCTGCACCTTGGACCCGGATCCAATGAGTTACTAATCCAGCATATTGAAGGTGATTTCCACAATGGCTACCCCAGGTTCCCGCAGTCCCCGCGGGTTTACGACCAGACAAAGCTCAAACTCACTTACCATCCCATACCGGATGACCCCACAAACAGGGGCTCCAACGTTCCCAAGATCCACCTGTGCGTTATCATCGGGAAAGACTCCCAAGGTGTTTTCGACTCTCCGAGACAGAAAGCCGCCGTGGAGGGCAATGGCTTAGAAGTCGCCGTCAGGAAATTGCGCGTTGGTGCCAGAATCATGCAGGCTTTCACCCAGGATGAGATGTTCAAGAACGGATTAGGGTTGCGCAGTTTCAGATTCGTTGAAGAAGAAAGCATCTCCACGATCAGCCGTCAAAACGAGCAACAGGGTGTTTTACGGCCCGATGAAATTAAAGTCCATGTTATACGCGCGAATAGGACAGTTGCACAAATAAGAGACCCAAATATCGCTCAACAAAACAGCAATGCCAGTGATCAAGGCGGTTTATTTTCACTAGCAATTGACACCCTAAAAGAAAATGGAGGACCAGATTTCAAGGATGGTAACATCCCTGCTATTGCAGCTGTAATGTTTTTAGATGCACATTGGGATGGGAAATTAATTACTGGTCATGCAGCTCTTGGTGGTGGTACATCAGATTTAAAATTGGCTATTTTTGGTAGTCATGGATTGCATAGTTGGCCATTGTATTGGGAAGATATCCACAGATCCTTCACTGATACGACTCCATTATCTACTAAAGAAGTCGCCAATGATTGTGGGGAATGCGGCACCAATTGGGAATGTCTTACGGTGACTTTGGGAGCTTTCATGCATGAGATCGGTCATGCATTAGGATGTCCACATCAAGAAAATGGAGTCATGCTAAGAGATTACGTTACAATGGATAGAAAATTCTTGACTTATGAAGCTTCATCAACTAGAACAAATAAACCTGGGTGGGGTCCTGTCCTAACAAAAGATGAACCTGGTTGGAATAGACTTGATTTATTGAGATTTTTTTATCACCCATCATTTACAATCCCATTAGATTCTAAAAAAATGATCAATCAAGGAATGCAAGGTCTTGAATCTCCAACTTTCTTGGCCATTGATAGTAATACACTAGAGATTCAAAGTGATGCAGGTGTTTATTTAATTGAAATTCATGTTGGTGAATGGTCAAGACTCCATTATGAATATTTACCAAATCAAGGAGGTCCTCAACGTAGATTAAGATTACAATATAATGTGATTCAAAATCAATTAGCACCACAATGGAAAAATCAAACTATTAAAATTGAAGTCCTAAGTTTTGGATTTGGTCAAAGATCAATTGATGATTTAGGAAAATATTTAAATGAACAAAGTCGTGTTCAAGTGGTAAATGTCAATAATCAACAAATTGGTGTTAAATATTCAGATTTTTACGGTGAAAGACAAGATGGTAGAGATTCAAAAATAATTTTATCACCACAAGATCAAATTGTTAATATTAGAATAACACACGGTGGTGCACTTGATGGTATTGAATTTCATACTGCCAAGAATCAAACATTAACTTTTGGTAATACAAAACATCATTATACAGATTTCAATTTAAACCAGGGCGAATATATAATTGGTGTTAATTTCCGTAGTGGACTATGGGTTGATGCCGTACAATTCATTTTGAATACCGGTAGAACAAGTCCATTATTCGGTAATTCCAACGGAGGTTCATTACATAAATTCAACGTTCCACAAGGTTCTAAAATCTTGGGACTCGAAGGTAAAATTGGACCTTGGATCGATCGTGTTAGAGTCATTTACGGTGCTTGAAACAAAAAAAAAGTCAAAAGAACTCCGATGGGTCTAAATGCGCATGAGACGGCGTTTCAGGTGTCAAGAATGACGGCGTGTGTAATTTCACTCCACTCAAGGGAACTTCAAGACCATCAGGCAATGAATTAGATTGAAATGATAATTCCTTTGAAACTTGATCTGAATTCAAAACAGGTTCGAAATAAAGATTCGAATTCTCTTTGTAGAATTTAATAAATAATTGTTTTAACAATGGTATAATCAATTTCAAATGGGATTGATTGAAGTCAGGTAAATGATCTTGAAATTGAGAATTCAATTGTAAATTGGATTTAGAAGTTAAAATCTTGTATAATTTTTCAGTTGATACTTCTTTTTTAAATTTTTGTCTTAATGATTCAAGATTTAATGATAAATATAATGAATATTGCACTAAAGACAATGCGTTTCCTATTTTAGAATTATTGTAATGATTAACAGCTTGATAGTAACAATAACATACTTCCAAGTACTTGATAAAAACATTATTAATGGAAGTATCTGAATTAATTCGTATTTTCAATTTGTTTTTTTGTGCATGGCTGAAAGACGATCTATTAAAGACAGATATTATTATCTTAGCCATTGTGCCGACCATTTCTGGATTCATCGCAATGGCATCATTCTGTAATGATTGATCATATTTGATCCATGTTTGCCATGTGTTCTTATAAACAAAAATCAATTGAATTAAAATAGTATTAGAATTCTTAATCCATTGTATTCTAGTCTCTGATTCAGGTATAACATTAAGATACGAAAACGAATATTTGAGATAATTCGTCACTTTTAACCAATCTTTATCTGATATTTCCAATACTTTAGTCAAATTTTCATTTAAACTTTTTTGGGAGATTAAATTGACAAAATTCGATACTGAAACAATACTCAATATAATTTCATCATATAATGACCAATTCGTCAGTACTTTACCATCAGTGTCATCGTCTTGGTGCAACTGGGTATTACTCCATGGTACCCTATCGCTTATCAATACTTGCTTGCTGTATTCTAAAACCTGTGAAAAATCTTGCAAATCCGGTGATTGTTTATGCACATAATCGAATAATTCATCAATGTAAAGACCCAAATTATGGATGGAATTCATAAGATGGTCCACACTGATCGACTGCCGCTGCGTGCTGCCGATCGACAGCTTGAGCTTCACCGATTGCTTGGGCACAGGCACATTCTTGGCAGTAGCAAACATTGCCGATGTTGAATCAGCTTGCAGACTTGCAGACTTGCAAGGGTCCTGCTTATACAAAACTATCCCCATACATATACAATTGGATATTACGGGGCCATCAAACCGATACACAGCCCGATATCGTGGCAGACGCGTCGATCGGTAGTATTATAATTTCTGCGTGCGCATATCAAATTCCTCAACACTAAACAAGTCAAGTCGTTCTAGCAGAGGTAGCAAGACTAAATTCTATTAGCGGGCAGTGGGTGACTAGATTAAACAGTGATTATACATATATATAGCTAAAGCAGGCGCATAGGTAGCGTAGTTAGCCAAAAATTCAAGGAAATTGGGGGAAATATCTGCTACATACAAATTAACTTCACTGGGAGAAAAATCCGGGTAACGCGAAAAGAAGACACTTTTTGTGTATGTGATTTTACAAAAAATTGAGGAAAATTGGGGAAATTGAGCTCTAATTTCCCATAGTAATTTATAGTGGGAGCTCATTTTTGGATATTAAGCGCTGTAAGACCCCTTAATCCTTTCTTTCTTCTTTTCCTTTTCTTCTTTCTGTAGCTTTTTATTTGAGTAGATACTGTTGAACAAAGATGTTCACTGGTATTTGGAAAGTCATTAGGAAGTTCATGCCGGTTATTACCAGCCCTCTCGGCGCTGGTTCTGCTGTTTTCAGTGGATCCAGAGGTGCCCAGACATTGGCTGAAGGTGTTCGGATTCCTGCAACGCATGACAGATACGCTGAAACATTCGTCAAGTTTGAGTCCTTAGAGCAGTTTATCAACGACCCTTGGTATGAGGATTATGTCGTTGATTCTGACTCCGATGATGATGACGATGATGACGATGATGCTGGTTCAATCAGCTCGTTTCAAACGTTTGTCACCGCAGAGGAATTTGAGGTCGGACACACCAGCTCCACCCCTGTTGAAGATTATGACGATCTTCAACGGCCCGTGTTGAGCGCTCGGTACAACGACCAACGTTGTACCACCACTCCTGTCGAGCCAGTTAGCCCTGACAACGCTAATCAGACTGATGAATCGAAGGATATTCCACAAGGGAATCAGGAAGATAACACAGTCAATACCGTTTTGACAACCGCTGCCCCAGAGGTTGAAGATATTCAGGTAAATCCTGTCCCTTGTCCAGTTGTTAAGTCCTGTTCCAAATTTGAAGTTATCAAGAGTGAACGATTACAAGATGAATCTATTGATCGTCCAGTCACCCCTCAAATTTGGACACACGAAGGACTTAAACACTGGGATTTTAAAACAAGGGGACCGATCCCACTAGAGTATTTAATATATTCCAGACAAAAACCCTATACAGGGTCAATTGTTGAAGCTATGTCTGGTTTCAAAGCGACAAATACTGTCCGTGAGATCAAACAAGAGGTTATAAAAGAAGAATATAAAACACCTCTTGAGCCAGAGCCAGAGCCTGACATTGAGGTTGAAGTTGAAATTGAACCCGATGTCAAAGTTGAAGTTGAAGTTGAACCCGAAGTTGAAGTTGAAGTTGAGGTTGAAGTTGAGCCCGACATTGAAGTCGAACCCGATGTCGAAGTTGAACCTGACATTGAGGTTGAACCTGACATTGAGGTTGAACCTGACATTGAGGTTGAGCCCAACATTGAAGTTGAACCTGACGTCGAGGTTGAACCTGATGTTGAGGTCGAGCCTGACATTGAAGTTGAGGTTAAGATTGAAGTTGAACCTGACATTGAGGTTGAACCCGATGTCGAAGTTGAACCCGACATTGAAGTTGAGCCCGACGTTGAAGTTGAACCTGACGTCGAGGTCGAAGTTATAGAAGAAGAAAAAGAAAGAGAAGAAATATCTAATATGGAGGAAGAACCAAGATTAGATATTGTTGCGCCAGTTGAATTATCATTGAAGTTGGAAGAAGGACCAACATTAGATACTGTACCACCAGCTGTATCATCATCACCCACAACCAATACTATTGCCACCAGCATTGTTAATTCAGATGATGATTACAGCACTAGTCAAATCACCTTAACTAATTCTCCTGAATCTACCATCACTGTTACTGCCACTCTCAGTGATTGTATTGAGCCAGCCAAATCTCACACAGTTATTGCCACCAACTCGTGTGTACTCTCTGGCTCAGTTAGATTCAATGGAGACTTTGACGACAGGTACAGTACATTAGTGTTCGAAGAGGAGAATATTGGTATAAGTTCCTTAGAACCTTGTGTGATCGAGCAGCCCAAGCCCGGCTTTGTTGAGAACTTGAAGGACACATTCGTGAATTCTCGAAGTCCTATCAAGCCTGAATACAAAGAAGATCACACTAAGAGTTACTGGAACTTTTACATCAATATGGGTAAAGAGGGTTATGATGTTGAGAGCTATGTTTATGAGGAGTTCCCAGCTCCTGATTTTAATGCATACATGGAGGGTAGAATGCCACAAAAAGAAGTTGTTCCCAAGACGACCAAGACATTCAATTTCAAACTTCCAAGTCTTGGGTTCGGCGGCTCAAAGAGGTATGATTTACCAAGATATGCTGCGAATTCTAAAGAGCCTCCCAAAGTCGCACCTAAAGTCAAGAATCAGACACAATTTGACTATGGTGCCAAGGAGTCATGGAGTCTCTTCTCAAAGAAGAACAACGTCCTACCGCAGCACACTGGTCAACCAATCATACCTATCCCCAGTAAAGCACCCGCAAGCCCTCACCCACCTCCAAAACCCAAATTCTCTCTTCCTTCCATCTTCAAGCGCAACAATCAAATTCTTCCACTTTAATTCTTCCATTCTTCCATTCTTCCATTCTTCTATTTCTTCCCAATTTATATAATATGTAGTAATTAATAATAATAATAATAATAAAATAATAATAATAATAAAAATAATAATAATAATAAAAATAAAACATTTTCTAGCAAGTAGTGTTACCTAAGCTAAACTTAGATTCACACAGACACCCGTACACTGGTCAAGCAGAGAAAAAACACCCGTGCACCAGAAAGTAGATTCCCAAAACGGCAGGTGGGCCGCCGTGCAGCACGCGAGAAATGCGCAGAAAAGCGCAGAAAACAGAAGAAAATAGGCAAAAAATAGCCAAAAAAGCAGAAAAAAGCAAAAAACCGCCGCGAGAGACCGGCGCGAGAGATAAGAGATTTCTGAGAGAGGAAAACGCTAGCAGGAAAAACAGAAAAAACAAAAAAAACAGCCAGCGCTCGCCAGCGCGGGCGGAAATCGAGTTCCATTTAGCTAGCAGCTATCTATCTCACTATCTATCGCTGTCTATCTCCAGGAAACACTACATTTAATTTTGGGGGAAAACCGCTGGGGGACTCAATGTGTCACATTGCCGATGTGGCTCGTTCCTGCTTCATAAATAAGGGTCCTTCTCAGTCTTATTGTACCCCCGCACGTCAATTTAACCTTTCGCTCTAGTTTCCTTTGTTTTTGCACTTAACTTTCGCTTTCCCACCCAGCTCTCTGTTTACCTGTGTATGTATTATGTATGTATGTATGTGCTTCACCGGCCGTGGATTAAGTAAGCAGCCCGCCGGCGAATTTCTTTTTCTCTCGGCGTTTCTGATTGGGAACGCCGGCCGCTGATTGGACTGTGATAAAGCGTTTCTTGGCTCCTTGTACTGTGACTACACTTAGGGCCCACTAAATTTTTCAGTTCTGTTCGAACAATGGGATTAAACAGACTTTGAATTTAATATACTAGTATATATATATTTGAGCCAGGGCCTGCCTCGGGCATTGTAAAGGTAAACTTGTACATCTTGGTCCCCTGTGTTTTGTGTGTGTATTCCTTGGATAGTTCGTCAATCATGTCGTCGGTATTACTGGAGAAGAGGGCGGTATGGGAGGCCCAAGCCACTTATGACACAGCTACCATTGCGCAGTTAGCCATCGGAAGTGCCATGGTGTTAGTCATGTGTCCGGGACTGGCGTATTTATATTCTGGACTGGCTAGAAGAAAATCTGCTTTACATATGGTTTTCACCGTATTTTTAGCGCTAATCCTGTCTATTTTCCAATGGTACTTCTGGGGTTATTCATTAGCATTCTCATCAACTGCAACAAATAAATTTATTGGTAATTTGCATAATTTCGGTTACCAAAATTTAGATAGAGATTTTGGTGGATATCCAGAAATGGTTTTTGCAAATTTTCAAAATATGTTTGCAAGTGTTACACTTTGTATTTTGGTTGGATGTATCGCTGAAAGAGGTAGAGTACTTCCATGTTTTGTATTTTCATTTTTCTGGTTAACATTAGTTTATTGTCCCGTAGCATGTTGGGTTTGGAATGCCTCGGGATGGGCATTTGAATGGGGGGTTTTGGATTATGCAGGTGGTGGTCCAGTGGAAATCTTGAGTGGTTTTAGTGCATTTGTTTATTGTTGGTTCTTGGGTGAAAGAAAACATCACCTTATGGTTAATTATAGACCTCATAACGTTTCTTTAATCACTATTGGTACGGTTCTTTTGTGGTTTGGATGGTTAGCATTCAATGGATTCACATGTTTAACACCTTCATTGAAAACAGTTTATGCTATAATGAATTCTAATTTATGTGCTGCATTTGGTGGAATTTCATGGTGTGTCTTAGATTATAGAATTTCAAGAAAATGGACAACTGTTGGACTTTGTTCTGGTATTATTTCAGGATTAGTCGCTGCAACTCCAAGTTCTGGTGTTATCCCATTATGGGCATCTGTAGTATTGGGAATTGTCAGTGGTATTGGTTGTAATTATGCCACTAAAATTAAAGTCTTCTTAAGAGTTGATGATTCACTTGATATTTTGGCAGAGCACGGAATCGCCGGAGTTATTGGACTTTTCTTCAATGGTATATTTGGTTCAACTACTGTATTAGGTTATGATGGTTATACAGATCATCCAGGTGGATGGATCAACCAAAATTATAAACAATTATACAAACAAATTGCATTTATTGCTGCATGTATTGGATATTCAATGACTGTGACAGCAATAATTTTATTCATAATTAATTACATCCCTGGATTACATTTAAGAACCACTGAATACGCAGAAGAAAGAGGTATGGATGAAGATCAAATTGGTGAATTCGCTTATGATTACGTGGAAGTTAGAAGAAATTTCTTTGATTTGAGTCATTTCGAAGGTAATGAAATTGTCGGTCATAATACAACACATCGTCAAGTTGGTACATCAAATGAATTAGACGCTGTAGTGTTACAAGAGAAGGAAAAAGATCAACAAACAGCGCGAACCTCCGATGACGCCCAATTGAATGAGTCGACGTGATCAATCCCATTTAATTCAACTGCAATTTTTTGTGTAATAAAATAGATTTAAAAGTAATGAACTTAACGATATAGAAGAAGAAGCGCAAACCAACTTGCACGTGCGAAGCACGTGATGCGAAGTCGAGAATTTGAATTCCAAATCGCACGTGAAAATCCCGTGCTAGCGAGGCCAGCGCGGGGAACAACACCCGTACACCGCACAAACACCCAACAAAACGTGGGCCTCCAGACCACTAAAACAAAAAACAAAAACAAAACAAAACAAACTAAAAGGGAAGTGAAAAATGGAAAGAAATTCGAGAAAACAAAAAATCTCTCGCTGTTTTCCGGGGGAGTTTTTTGTTTTTTTTGGTTTTTTGTGGTTTTTTGTGGTTTTTTGTGGTTTTTTCCCTGTGTTTCCTTTTCGCCTTGGTGCCAACCCCCTCACCGCGCAAAGTGCGCGCTTGGGCACGGGCGGAAGTGACGCGATGTGCACGCTGGGGCCCAGCCAAGCCGCGAGCACCGCCAGCGCGCTGGCGCGCACTTTGCCCTCGCGGGCGTAGTGTGGTCCGTCCCCCCCAGCCTGGACACCCCGGCCAGCCAGCCAGCCAGCCAGTCAGCCAGCGAGGTCTCAGCCAGCCAGCCAGCGGGCCATCTCGCAGCGCTCAGTTCTGGGAGAACGTTGCCACGGTATTGCATCATGGGATTGGTTGGGTTTGTGCCGTTCCGTTTCCTGCGATTGTTCCTTCGATTGTTCCTTCGTTCCTTCGATCGTCTGTTGGCGTGTGTAGTACGTGCTTGCTCCTCTCCCCTGTTCTCTCCCTGTTCTCCCTGTCCTTCCCCTGCTCCCGCCCTGTTCCCGCCTAGTTACAATTGCTTTATCCCTGAACCGACTTCTTGCCTTTATTCCTGCTACTTCTCACCAAGTAGTATACTCAATTCAATACACCACTCTATAACAAACACCCAAAATGGCTCCTCCAGCATTTTCCGATATCGCCAAACCAACCAATGACATCATTGGCAAGGACTTCTACCACTTGGCTCCTGTCTCTGTTGACCTCAAGACCGTTGCCCCCAATGGTGTTGCCTTCACCACCAAGGGTAAAGTCTCTGGTGACAAGACTTCTGCTTCTATCGAAGCAAAATACGCCGATAAATCAGGTGCTACTTTAACACAAGGTTGGAACACTGCTAATTCAATTGACACCAAAATTGAATTAGCCGATGCCTTGAGTCCAGGTTTGAAAACCGAATTGGTTACAAGTGCCGTTCCAGGTGGTAACAGAAGTGTCAAGTTGAACTTGTTCTTTGCTCAATCTTCCATCAATGCAAGAGCCTTTGTTGATCTTTTAAAAGGTCCAACTTTTAACGGTGATGTTAGTGTTGGTAAAGATGGTTTCACCACCGGTGCCGCTTTGGCTTACGATGTTAAATCAGCTACTTTAACTGGTTACTCTGGTGCAATTGGTTATAAAGCTCCTTCTTATGCTTTATCCTTAGCTGCCGCTAATAACTTGAGTGTTTTCTCTGCTGGTTACTACCATAAAGTTAGCCCATTAGTTGAAGTTGGTGCTAAAGCTACTTATGATTCTAAAAACTCTTCTTCTAACCCTGTTGCCGTTGAAGCCGCTACTAAATACCAATTGGACTCTTCTGCCTTTGTCAAGGCTAAAATCGCCGATTCCGGTATTTTAACCTTGGCTTACTCTCAAGATTTGAGACCAGGTGTTAAATTAGGTTTCGGTGGTGCTTTTGATACTTTGAAATTAGGTGAATCAGCTCATAAATTAGGTCTTTCCCTTTCTTTTGCTGCTTAATTGAGCTCCACCAATTAACCCCAATTGACCCCAAATGAATTGAAATATATTATTTAAAAATCACTTTTTTATACTATTTATCTAAATTGAAAAAAAACTTTTTTAAATATTTACAAAATTTGGTTTATTAGAATGATTCACTTTTAAATATGGTTTAAACATTTCAATGAATTCTAAATCACCTTCACCCTTTTCACGTGCAAATTTCCCATATTCATCAAATGTACCACTTAATGACCATCCTTGTAAATAATGTCTTATTAATCCAACTAAAACTCCAACTCTATGTTTACCTTTATTTGAATGTAAAAGTATTGGATAATTGGATTTATTTAATAAAAGATTTAATATTGTATTTAATGATACTTCATCATTAAATGCATGTTGTTTATCACCAAATGAATTTGGTAATTTCATTCGAAAAAATCTAAAATTAATACCACCACCATTTTGTTCAATCCATTTATAATATTCATAATTATCAGTTTTATCACCAATATAAATAATTGTTTTTAAATTTAAAGTTTCTAAAAATTTATAATTTATAGGTTGTGGATGTCCAGATCTGTAAATATCATCTTCTACTAATGAAAAATTTATTGGTGGTACAAATCTGGGTTTGGCATCTTTAATAGTCAATGATGTATATGTATGTTGAATGAATACTTGTTCACATGGTGGAATTTGTAAATCAAGTTCATCACCTTCTTCATTCCATCGGCTTTCACTTCCTCCTGCTTCGAATGAACCACCAGCTTCCAACTCGCCATCGTACAGCCCGGGGACAATCTCGCTCTTCCGCCTTGACCCCTGCTGATGCTCCGGCTGTAACTGTGACTGTGACTGTAGCTGTGACTGTTGCTGTTGCTGCTGCTGCTGTGACTGTTGCGTAACTGGCGAGAAATCGCTCACGGTGAGCCGGCTCGAAGACTGGCTTCGGAGTAGATTTTTGCGATCATCGTACTGTTTCAGCTGATTCAGCAGCTGATCCCCCTGTGAGAACATGGCCCTGACTTGCCAACTCCCGTTCCAACTCAATCTTACCTACCGGGGGTGACTTCACCTTTTAACAAGCCCATCTTTGGGAATACCATCCCCTTCAAGAGATGATACCCACTAATGCACGGGTGTATAATCACGACCCCGGATCGAGAAAAAAAAGCACAACCCCAGATTTTGATTCAAATTTGGTGAAATTCAAAAGAATTAAAGAACTCGAATACAAGTCATCTCTTACTATAAAGGATATAGAAAATAATTAAATATGTGCGTGAGCAACAAATGATTGGGGGATGCTCACAAAGTTGTAGAATTGAAAATAGCATAAAAAAATTAATGAATAATGATAGAAATCACTTTCAAGCAAGTGCAGAATCATCACGGCGAGCATGGTGATTTCGTAAATTTGCCTCACCTGTTTCATTTAGTGAGATAATCTTTGCGATTTCAGCTGGTGTAGGTTGAATATTATTTGCCGTGTCATTTGCAATTGCAGGGGCCGGATCTTGTGGGTCTCCAGAAGAAGAAACCACGTTTTCGATACTCGATTGAGCAGGCATGAATATGACTTTACTATTAGCTGTTTTTGCCATATTTTGAATTGCATCCAAATATCTTATTTGCATTGCAGGTTTTGAAGCTAAGATATCAGCTGCTTTTCTCATTAATTTAGCACTTTCCACCTCTGCTCTTGCTTTAATAACTTTAGATTCACCAATTCTCTTTGCTTCAGCGGCAAGACTTAAATTAGATGAAATATGAGAAGGTAAATCAATTTCTTTAATTAATAAAGCTTCAATTTTAACACCCCAACTTTTTGCTGGTGCAGAAATAATTTCTTCAATTAAAACAGCTAGCTCATCTCTTTTTTCAATAACTTCTTGTAAATTTCTTGAACCTGTAACTTGTCTTAAAGTTGTCTTTGTTCTTTCATTTAATGTTGAAATTAAATTATTGACTGTAAAATAAGCGGTATGAGGTTCAACAATTTGATAATATAAAACACTTGATAATGAAACTGTAACATTATCTTTTGTTAAACAATTTTGAGATTCAATACTAACTGTTGTTAATTTAATATTAACAGAATGTAATTTTTCACTCCATGGATTAACTTTTACTAAACCTGGATCTGCACTTTTATATAATTGACCGAATTTTGTAATTAAACCAACTTCACCTTGTTGAACTGATTTATAAGGATTTGGACAACAAATACAACATGGAATAGATCCAAAAGAACCAAAAATAGATCCAAGACCATTAATAATAGCACCATAAGTACCAGAATCTGGTGTATCCCATTCAAATGCAAAACTTTTTTGAATTTCATCTCTGTTATTAGGAGCCTTAGGTAAGATTCTAGCTTTTTCTAAGACTGGTGGTACAACTCTTTTGTAATTATCCAATGAAGAAACCGTTTTACCGCCATTTTCATAGAAATCATCACCGTAATCATCACCATTTTCACCACCGCTGAAAACGGTGTCGGGGGGACCACCATTACTACTACCTTCGTAGTTGAGTTGGTGTTGGCCGTAGGCATCGGAAGATGTGCCTGCAGCCGTGGGAGCTGCGTGAGCCGTAGGAGCTGTGGGCACTGCCTGCCCTGCATCTCTGTATCTGTCTGTCATTCTGTTTGGATTGGATTGAATTTGAATTGTAATTGTAATTGTCTACTGAATTAGAAAGTGCAAGACAAAAATAATTGAGCACCTGGGGTGGGTTTAAATACTGCAGAAAATGAGAATATGCTAAAAAGTAGAAAATAACCTACGGTGCAAAACTGAATAGACAAGATTGATAATAAGTAACGAATCAACGGTTGCTGTGTGTGATATTGTGGGGGAACGAGGTTTCTGTGCCAGGTTTCCGCGAGGTTTTCAGGCCGTCGTGCAGTTTCGCGCGTTGCGTTTCCGCCGATTTCTGCGCATTTCTGCGTGTTTGGGCCGTTAGCGCGGGACATGGCCATTTTTTGGTGCGTTTTTCGTGCATTTCTGGGGTTTTCGCACGTTTTTCGTGCGTTTTGATTCTGCGATTGGGCGAATCTGCGAATATGCGTTTTTGGCGTTTTGGCTGGGAAACGAGGCGCGCAAACGAGGCTGCCGCCAGATGCAAAATTCGGGGACAATAAAGCGGCTTTCACTGGAGCCAGAGCCCCAAACCCGTCCCGCCCTCGCACCGAGAAATTAGATTACTCTAATACACACGTCGTGTATGCATATTCGAAGGAGTGAGCATGTAGCCATATTCAAATGCCACGTTGAGCCCAGAGCTTGATACGGTTCAAACAGCGCTCGAGCCAGCGCCACAGCAAGCGCCTCTGCGTCCAACCAGAGCCCCAGCCCACTCAGCCCCGAAATCACAGAAATCCCCGAAATCAGAAAGATGGCTATGGGGGAAAGCGCAAAAACAGCTCTGTTCTGCGCCCCCTTCAATAGAAACGATGTCATCGCGCATGAAATGCGATAAGATTTTACTTACTTATTTACTGTATACAATACTTTTATTCAAACTTTATTTTCTATTTATTAGATTCTGTTCGTATTACTGATAATGTTCCGTAATTTAGAGGCACAGCGCCAAGGTATCTTGCATCCATCACCGCCCGCACTCCTCGGTTTGAACAACCTCAAAAGCATTACATGCATGATTTGAAATCTAAGGTTTCCCATTGAGTTACGTATTGGGGCTCAGAGAGTGGCCCTGGTTGGCTGTTTGTATGAAATTGATAATTTCATTAGTATCACTGCGTGTTGGTGGTTCTGGTCTGGCCATGGTGAAATTTGATGGATTTTGAATGAAAAATGGATCTTCTAAATCAAATCCAAGTAATGGATCAATTGACGAATTACCTAATCCACCAATACCATTTCCTTGATTCCCATAATCCATATTAAACGTGCTCAACGTGAGTGATGATAATGATTGTTGTATACCGAATTGACTACCATTATTATTATTATTAGTGTTGCTGTTGTTATTATTGGTATTTCCGTTGGAATTCGAAAATGAGTTAGACGAAGCAATATGTTCAGGAATACTATGAAGTGTGACACCAGGTCCAAATCCTGGCTCTGGAGATGGTGCAAATATCGCCGGCGATATATTACTATTTCCAGATATTCCATGGAACGATTGCGTTCCAATCAAAGGAGGTGGCATTCCAGTTGCCTGATTTGCAGGTGATGGTACCACATTGTTGTTGTTGCTGTGATTGTGATTGGGTATTGGTTGCTGTAGCGGTTGATGATGCAAAAGTAACGACGAAGCAGCAAGTGGAGGTGGAGGAGTCTGGAATGTGGCTTGTAATGGTGGTGTGGTAAATCTGGGTGTCAAGTGGAAATTAATCTCGCCAGACTCCCGTCTCGAAGCACCAGAGTACCAAGATTGCCCCGGTGTGAACGGCTGCTGCTGTTGCTGTTGCTGAGGATGTTGTTGTTGCTGCTGTTGCTGCGATGGGGGAGCCACACTAGGTGGAGGTACTGCAGGCTGAGGTAAAGACAGCTGTTGGGGTTGTTGTTGTGATTGTTGCTGTTGTTGTGGTTGTTGTGGTTGTTGCTGTTGCTGCTGCTGCTGTTGTTGCTGCTGTTGCTGATGTTGCTGCTGATGGGGGAAGAAATTTTCGTTTGAATCATATTCTTTGATGAATTTCTCAAACATTTCATTAATATGACGAACTATTCTTAAAGTACTTGGTCTCCATAATGATAATTCAACAATTTCAAATAATCCATGTAAATATTGTCTCATTTCCACGATATCTTTATAAAATGGGACTAATTTGTTATAAGTAATATGCATCAATGTAAACATAACGACAAATGTTTGATATAAAAATGAATA
The DNA here is from genome assembly GCA_001599255.1 of Wenyingozyma succiphila. Classification (NCBI taxonomy): domain Eukaryota; kingdom Fungi; phylum Ascomycota; class Pichiomycetes; order Pichiales; family Pichiaceae; genus Wenyingozyma; species Wenyingozyma succiphila. The sequence continues at coordinate 219,855 of BCGL01000008.1, forward strand.
ATAAAATGGGAAATTTGATTGAAATGTAACTTTACCAAATTTTTCATTTGTTAATTGAGCTAAACTTAAACTATGTTGTAAAACTTTTAAAATTGAATCAATACAAATATCAAGTGAATTTTTATGAGTATTCATAAAATGTTGATGAAATTTTGCACGATTTCCATATAATAAAATTAAATCACATAATGTATCAGCATCAGATGTTAAAAGACAAAATTTTTCATCATGATCATTTTCTTTAATATTTGGTGGACAAGGTCTTAAAATTGTAAAATTTATATCTAATGGACAATCATTCAAGACTTTTGAAATATCTAATTGACTAAAAGATCTAAAAGATTTGGATTTTAATTTTGTTGTTTGTTGTGTATCAACAACTGGTAAAACAATTGTTGTTGATTTTGTTTTATCATAATCTTTTAAATTTCTAGCTAATCTTGTATCATCTAAAATTTTTTCATAAATAACAGCTTCACTAACGAATAATTCATCAATTTCACAAACTGTTGAATAATGAATATCAACTTTATAACTTTCAATTAATAAATTAGTGGATTTTTTAATTAATTCAGCTAATGCCATTTTAAAATTAAGACGAATTTCATAATTTCTTAATAATGGTTGAAAACTAAATGTAACAGGGTTTGGTCTTCCTAAAATTGAACACATAACAGCACTAATGAAATTAATAACAAACCATAATGTAGTTTTAGGATCTTCTTTCATTATTTGATAACTATTCTTATTTTCTTGCATTGTTAAAGTTTCCACAATTTTTTCATCATAAACATGTAATCCTAATGAATATGCAGAACTAACAATCTTAAATAAAATATTCCATGCTTTCTCAATTTGATCATTAAAAAATAAATCTTCACATTCTAATACATAAGCAGTTAAACTTGTTATAGTTTCAACATTTAAACCATTTTTAAGATTTCTATATTGCTTGTAAAGTGATGTTCTCAATTTATCATAACTCAAATTATATTGCTGTAATAATGGATCTGTTGGTGGTAATGATCTTAATGTAGCCACTAATATAATTATAACCAATAAAAGATCATCATCATTTGACCATTTTTTGATTTTGGGATAATTCATTAAAAATCGTATTAAAGGTTCTTCATTCATATAATTGAGGTAATAATCTTTGAGGTGGAAAAACTTCTTGACGAGTTTGATAATCAATTGGACATTTTCGGAAGATTTGGCTCTATTCCTCACTGACTGCTTCGGCTTCTGGGGATTTTGATTTGGTTGGGAGCCTTGTGAGCCTTGGGAGCCTTGGGTTTGAGAGCCCTGGGAGCCCAGGGAGGCAGGTTGAGGATCAGTAGGCTCATCGATATACTCAATGAGTAATGGGAGTTCACGTTTCTGGCTTATTTGGCGCTTCACGTCTAAGAAATCGTCCAATTCAGTGAGTCGCTCTTTGTATCGATTCATCATGAAAATCGTAGAACTTGGACCGTAATATCTTCCACTATTTTCATCATCTTTTAAATCAGACGCGTTTAATTCTTTTAGAGTACCTTCATCTACTGATTTTTGCTCGATTTTAGTATCTAATCGAGCATTTCGTACTTTCGTACGCATTTCCCGTATTTTCAACTTGAGTAAATCATTTTCCTTTTTCAAATGCTCCACGAGTCCTTGATCTTGTTGCAGCTGGTGCTGCGGCACATAGTCGGGAGGACTCTGCGAGGCAGAGTTGCTATGCTCCGAGACCCGTCTCTTCTTCTGGGAATGGGAATCGCCATCGGGCGAGTCGTCAACACCACCACTGCCACCGTTCACCGAGACCAGCGGGACAGAATCCTGCTTCGCAGAAGCAGAGGGTGGTGGGGCACCACCGTAACTCGGAGCACGGCTCAGCGATGGCGGCAAGGGCGCCAGCTGAGACTCATTCTTGATATCCACCTCGATGTCGTTCGTATTGCCATCATCCATGAGCGAGGTGACCTCTATGGACCTGAATTTGGCCGGGTACTCACATTCGATATTCTTGATATTGCATCGATTACAGGGCTGAAGCTTGTTGCACTTGACTTTCCGCCTGCGGCACTCCACACAGGATATGGGGAAGACCTTCATCTCGACAGTAGGCCACTGGGCAAGCACCGTCCGATTCTGCACCCGGTTCCCGTGGTGATCCGTGTGTATGTAGCTGCGAGCCGTGGGGTCGGGGAGCTGCTTCAGGTGTGTGTCTTTCTAGGCTTTCTAAAACAAAGCGTGCGTGGAGTTAAACTGGCTCGAGATCCAGAGTCGATATTTTTTCCCTGTCCCGCACGCCAATTTTCGCTTTCTCTTTCTCGTTCTCTGCCCCGCTCTTTTTTTTCTCCGACCGCGGGGGAAACCCGCAGTTGGAAATTGAGTTGGAAATTGAGATTGAATTGAGTTGGAATTATTTTATTTTCTCTTTTCAGCGCGCGAAAGCGAAATTGAGAATTGAGAATTCGAAATGAAGAAGCAAAAAAATAAGTGAGTGAAGTGGGGTTCGAACCCACGCCTCTTGCGAGACCAGCACCTGAAGCTGGCGTCTTAGACCACTCGACCATCCACTCAATTTTATCCCTCTTTAGAACCCTCTTCGCCTCATATACGCGGAAGTTTTCTCCGTTCGGCATTCTTTCTAGCGCTCTATCTGGGGGATTTAGAGGATTTCGATGCGTTTAGAGGATATCTATCAGAGTATATCTATCATGATGGAACCAGCCTCTGACACAGGTACTTGCACACCCTTGGAATCACAGTGAGCCACCCTCCATCACTGTATCAGTCTGTACTTTACCAGTGTGAGAGTAGCCCTGAGATAATCGCACTTCAGAAGCACAAGATATATTGAAAGAAATACACTTTTAATGGGCCCACAGCCAACATTAGCGGACACCGGGGTTTCCATCTACGAGTGTGTGATAGTGTGTAATATTACTTGATAGTACTTGATAGTACTTGAAGTATTTGGGTAATTAGTGTAAGTACATAGAGTAAATAGTAAATCATTGGTAAGCTTGAGGTGGGATATTTGCCTTTGAACTTTGAAACGTTTGGCCTGCAAGTTCGTAATTCCATTGGCTTTGCTCTAAGAGCATGAAGGCAAATTCGACATTCAATTTCGTTTCCAGCATTACTTTCTGCAACAGTTGTTGTTGCTGAGGATTAATATTTTGTGGAGTTGCAGGTGTTTGTTGTGAATGTGGTTGTGGTTGTAACTGTGATTGTGGAGGGTTATGTAAAGGTGATGGTGTTGTGGGTAATGCACCATTGGGCACACCTATCGATGCTCCTGGATTAATATTGGGCACCGGTGTGGTTCCAGGTGTATTTGAACCCGAAGACGTTGTTCCTGCTGAAAGTGGTTGAGAATTCGTTTCTAGCCATGCACTATTGCCAGCAAACGATTTCAGTACTAACAGATCAGAAGCAACGATAAAAGAACCATTGGGACTTGGAACAACAACAAGGTACCTGTCAAAAGAACGAGGCACCAAGGTGCCTCCTGATTGTCCACCGGCACCAGCACCGTTATGATGATAAGATTTATGATGACTATGTTGTTGTTGTGATTGTTGTTGTTGTCCATGACCAACTTCTTCAAATTCTCCATGTAAAACAATTTGCATTCCGTTCAATTGTGGGAAAGACCATGTTTCAAGTGAATAATTTCCTGGCTTCTCCAATAAACTATGTTTTGTCTTAGGTAATGATTGGAAAACTTTACCAATTGATTCGGGTCCTTTGAACAATTTGGCATTTCTTCCCTTTGCACCAGATATTCTAGAAAGATTCCTCGAATTGTTTATGTAATTACCCCAAGTTGTTGTATTGGAATTATAAGAAGAAGATGGTGCAGCAGGTCTTGAATGTTGATTTAAAGGTATTGGAGACTCAACAATATGTGTGGAATCAAAATGGTATGAAAATTGAGAATCTTGTGTATAAAGTTGCAACAATTCCAATCTTGACGAATCCCATAAATTGATAAATGTTGACAAGAAATTAGTAGCTGTTTTTTGTAATTCTTCATTTTCGAAAAACATTTGCTTTATAGGTATTGGAAATTTCAAAATTTGTAATAATTTAGATTCATCTCTTATTGGTTGACCATTAAAGACAATTAACTTGGGGAATACTTTAATAATGGCAATTTGTTGATTACTTTGTAAAATTGGGTTCCCGTCAAGTACCAATTCTCTTAAATGTAAAAATTTATTCTTACATCTATCGAAAAATTCCAATTTTGTAATATTGTTATTTGATAATGCCAAATTTTTTAAATTTGGGAAAGTTATTCCTAAATCCAATAAGTTTTTCGGCTGTTCTGCTAGATTATTATTTGATAAATCAATTGAATCAACTTGTAAACGCTCTTGTAATGCCAATTTCATCAATGCAGGAAACATTTTGGCTGAAGTACTATGAGTTGCAAAAAGCCCATTTTGTATTAAAGTTGGATCTGAAATGTATGCATTGAGGTTCAAAAGTTTGGCCTGTGGATTATACCTACTCTTGAGGAAATTCTTCAAGAAATCAATGGTATTTACGGTATTGGAACCTGATAATAAACTTAAATCATCAACAATTGTAATTTTAAGAGCATTACCAGCAAATCTTATACCACTATATCTCACCAGATTGTCCGCTTCTGTCTTGGACTTCACCGTGCCTCTTAGAGCCTGTGTATTGGGGTCGACATTCACGTCTTGTAATGCAATTTTGGTCTTTCTGCTAATAAATGTAACCAATTCTGGACTCGTTGCACCTTGCCAATTTTCCACTTGCACCGTGTAACCTTGCTGTTGGGACTGAGATGGAGTGGCATTCCTGTTATTGTAACCTCCCTGGCCACCGTATCCACCACCTCTACCACCTCGTCTACTGTACATGTCGACTCAAACTGGAACTGCCTGGGCGTAGCGTAGCGTACCGTACCGTGCAACTAAAATGAAAGATCAGAATATAAAATACAGTACATACTTTAATACTCGATATTGCTATATATGGGTGAAATTTTTCTATGGTAGAGCCCAAGTTCGCGGGGCTTCAAACCACTGGGTCTAACAATTATTATACGAATGATTCGATTAATAGAATAAATAGATAAATAAATAGATAAAAAATATATATGATATCGATAAATAAAGTGTATGTACGATGTGCTTGGGATGGAATAAATAATGTAGATGTCTGTATTGCTCTGTTTGAGCTAGTATTTGTAGAAAGGAACGGTTTCATCATCTGTATTGACCAATCCCAATGTTTTAGGAGTCAAATTTTGTCTTCTTTTAACGAATGGAGCACCCAATTCGTCCAATTTGTCCAATTCACCCTTGGATTCTAGATGGTTCTTGATGATGAACAGTTTGTAATTCTCCAATTTATGGCGTCTGCATTCGACATAGTCGAATCTTAACAATTTACAAGCATCATTGTTGTCTGTCTTTGCGTTTGTCAGGCACTCCACCACCTTCTGGAACTCACCGAAACACCTCCCGGGTCCACCACCAATCGATATATGCTGCAATGGTGCCATACTGCTCTGTGTGTTGCCTTGCTCTAGCGGTAATACCAGTACACCGAGCTCTAACTGCTATAAAATACATATCTTCACTTTCCAACAGACAAGAGTTCAAACTCTCAATTTCGCAGATTCCATTGGTTCGCGCTAAGATCCCGGGTGCACGGGTGTATTTGACTTCAATGTGCACGGGTGTCCACTGGATGTGTGCACGGGTGTGATTGTTCCCAAATAACTGAACTGAATATTTTTATATTTCTTGTTAACAAGGCAACAAGTGGATGATGGCGATGATCTTGTTTGAGCACACACCACAGGCATGGCTGACATAGAGAGAAGAGGCACAGAGACGACGCCTTCAGGAAGCAGTGCTGGTGCCAGCTCTAGGGCAAGCGCAGGTCCAGACGTTGCTCCCCGGAAGTCCAGGTGGTCAGGGAAACCGAGACAGGTTCTTGTTTTCAGAAACGCTAAGAGCCAGACGGTAACCTACCCAATAATAGCCACCGCATTGACGCCTGAGCAGCTGAACAACCTGCAGATACTGGTGCGCATTGAGGAGCTCACCGATTTGCTGTGTCAGGACAAGATCATACCGAATGGTGGAGAAGCAAACACGGAAGGAGGATTGAGTCCGCCGCCGATTTATGATGCAGAGGGTAAGAGAACAAATACTAGGGAAAATAGGTATAGGCAAAAGCTAGAATCTGAGAGGTCCAAATTGATAGATCTTGCGATAAAGAATGTTCCAGAGTACAAGATTCCACCATTACCAGTCACCAGCGATAGATCACAGATATCACATACTTCCAAAACAAGTGAAAAATTGTATATACCGATACGTGATTATCCAGATATAAATTTCATTGGATTATTACTTGGACCAAGAGGAAATACTTTGAGAGAGATGCAAAGTAAATCTGGTGCTAAAATTGCTATTAGGGGTAAAGGATCTGTAAAAGAAGGTCAAAAAAATCTTGCACATGATCAAACTCCTGATAATCCAAATATGGAAGATAATTTGCATTGTTTAGTAAGTGGTGATAGTCCTGAAAAAATTGAAAAAGCTATTGAATTATGCAAACAAGTTATTGATAAAGCAATAAATGCACCAGTTGGACAAAATGATTTCAAAAGAGATCAATTAAAAGAATTGGCTATTTTAAACGGTACATTAAGAACAGAACAAGATAGGATTTGTTCAAACTGTGGTGAAAAAGGTCATAAAAGATTTGATTGTCCTTTGAAGAGACAAATGCTAGCGCAAATTATATGCCATGTTTGTGGTAATGCAGGACATTTCGCAAGAGATTGTAAATACAGAGACAATAACAATAATAATAATAATACAGATAGAGAATTAGATGATATGATTCGTGATATTACAGGTGAAGAAAATAACAAGAGGCAATATCCACAAAGTCCATATCCTCAAAGTCAACAAAGTCCATATCCTCAAAGTCAACAAAGCCAATTTGCACAAAGTCAACAAAGTCAATTTGCACAAAGTCAATATTCACAAAACCAACAAAACGATGGGTATGACAACTACAACAATAATAATAATTTCAAGAGACAAAGATCTTATAATAGCTCACCTTCCTTACAACCACCACCTGGTTTATCACAGCCGGCACAGTCACAATCGCAACCAAATTATTCCACCCCACCACCATCGCTTCAGCCTCCTCAACCTTTATTGGCAGCCAGACCCGTCACAGTCACAAGTGCACCTCCTCCACCACCTCCAGGATTGACAAAGCTAGCACCACCACCAGGTTTGAACAAGGTGCCAGTGGGTACAAAATTACCTCCTCCACCACCACCTTCTTCAAGAGGATCGGCGGCCCCACCACCACCACCTTCTTCAAGAGGATCGGCGGCCCCACCACCACCACCAGCGCGCGTTGTTCCACCACCACCTCGTGTTACATCATCAACATTACCACCACCTCCGCCTCCTAAGAAATCATGATGATTTCTGGTGGTTTTACGTTTCAAATTTCGATATCCACGTTATTTTATCATCGGGGAATTCATAAGTTTTCGTCTCTTGATCAAGACCAGTTTCAAGATTTTTTATGATCTTTGTTGTTGATTTCGGGAATCTTTGAAGAACTTTATCGATTTTCTCTTGATTGTTTTCATAATTAGATTCGAATTGTTTTAAACTTTGTAATAATATGATTCTGTATTCATCATTTTTACCTTTAAAATATTCAATACCTTTATTAAGAATTGTTCTTGTATTTTCTTTTGAAACTTCAGGTATTTTCACTTCAAACCATGCTCTTTTAATCCAAATTTCAACTGAATTTTTGAAATTTTCTAAAAATTCATCATAAATTAATCTTGCCTTTGTGTAATTGAATTCTTCAAAAATGAGAAAATCAATATAATTCTCATAAATTTCCTGTTTACCATTGCTTATTTCAATATCATCACTAATGGCAATTTGGAAAATTGATTCAGTTCGAGGATTGTCACCTAATAATCTCTCAAAATTTGCAAATGATAACCAAGTTTCTGAATTCTTAGGGTACAATTCGCATAGTTTGGTGTACAATTGCCTAACCCTATCGAATTCTTTCAATTTAATTTCTAATTCAATATAGTATTGGATAATTTTCTCATTCTTGGTAACACCAATAGCTCTACCAAGTAATTTTCTTGCCTTTGGTAAATTTTCATTTCGAATTTCAAACTCAGCGTATAAGATCCATGATTTATAAGTCAAGTTCAATTTTATCAATTTGTCGAATAATTCACGTATTTTTATTGGACTGTCTTCTTGTTTGTTACTTGTTTCTTCCCATACTAAATAGCTCAAGTAGATGTAAAAAAGAGACAATTTGTGAGTGCTTTTCGATTCAAGTTGTTCGATTGATTTATCAAATTTGTTTCTTTTCTCATTTATGGTAATTGATAAAGTTTTCACCAATTTTAAATAATTCCACCATGTATCGTAATCGTGTTTCTCCAATTTTTGCAAACTAAACAGTTCAGTCTCATAATTATTAATTCTCTTTGATATTATTGGATCTGAATCAATTGTGTATTGTTTTTTTAAATTAGCATATGAATTCTCTAATTGAATTTTCTCTTTATCGGACAATAATGATAGACCGTATTGATAAATTTTGGTTGAACTGGGACCTGTTGGATCTAAAATTAGTTCGTATTGAATCCATGAAATTATTATCAAATGGTCTAATTTACCTTGCTTATTCAAAGATTCAATACCAAGTCTATAAACATTTTTAACATTTATTGAATCACCATGAATTTTCTCAAATTCAACCCATTTTAACCAAGTTGTTGAATTTGGATCTATTATAACGAATTTTTCAAAAACTAATCTTGCATTATCGAATTCTTTATACCGTGTTTCAAAATCGATATAGTTTTGAAAAATTTTAGAATTTGGACTCCAACGAATCCATTTCTCATAAATTGACCGTACAGAAATAATATTGCCCAAGAATTCCTCCACGGAGACATACTGGTACCATAGTTTCTCGACACGAGGTAATAATTTAGTGGCTCTATCCAGTAAATTTCTAGCATGATTTATATTTTTAAATTTCAATTCAAATTGCACGTATCTTATCCAAATGGGTACGTTTTTGTAGTCGACTTCCAGAGCTCGCTCGTAGACTGAGCGAGCTCTTTCGAAATCATGCTGCTCGATCTCGAATTGTGCGTACCGTAGCCATTGTCCGAAACTGAACCGATTCCGCCTTAAGTAACCTTCAAACTCAGACCTTTTCCTGCCCTGGTACTCTCGCAGTTCTTGCAAATCGGAGATCTTGTAGTCGGGCGCCTTGAGCGCCGAGACATCCCTGCGCTCATACGCCTCGAGCAGAATCTGCTCTGCGGTGATCTGCACCTCTGCAGGGTCACTGCTCATTTCTGTGTAAAGAATACCTGCAAAGTTAGTCTATATTTGAACATATAAAATAAATATATAAAATAAATACCGTATAATAATTGATAAAAAAACCGGAACCGACGCGTCTATCGGGGAAGCAAACAACACCCGTGCCCGAGAATAACATAAAAATCGAGTCCACTAATCGGCGCGACGATAGACTCATGACTATGTTTCGTACACGCCCTATTCGATCACGTGATTTACTCACCATTTTAGTGTTATAATATTATGAAACTTTTAACACTAAACTATAGGACTTTACACGACAGGGGTTTCTTCCCCACAAGTGAAGCAGTAAACCCAACAAATGAAGCAGCTAAATTATCAGGGGGGTTCATATCCCTTGTCAGCCATCTTGAAACATGACCTGTCATATTCCTTGTTACACTCCTTGTTATCAGCCCCTAACACATGACCTGTCATATTCCTTGTTACACTCCTTGTTATCAGCCCCTAACACATGACCTGTCATATTCCTTGTTACACTCCTTGTTATAAGCTCCCAACAAATTCCGTATTCCTTATCTTATCTTCTGGCTATATAAAGGGTGACAAATTCCCCTCATGAGCATATATCTTATTTACAATATATCAAAAACATAACAATCTTCTTTTGATTATTATATTATTCAATCTATTTATTCAGTACAATTTCAAATTGTTTTCCCAAAAATGTCATCCAAACAGGAACAAAGACCAGACACCAAATCTGAAACATTTGAAATAATTCAGATGCTAAGAGAATTTAGAGAGGAATCTAAACAAAGAGAGAATCAATTGAACCATTTGACTGATGCACTGCAAGAATTGTCTGAACGATTGGACAAGCTTGAGTTTACAAGGAAAGATGAAACCCATTACCATGCAACTACTGAAGGTTTGAAAGACAAGATTGGTATTCTTACAGAAAGTAAACATACCCAAGAACAGATTCATCAATCTGAACAGAAAGAACAAGAACCTGAAAAGAAGGAACAAGAAGACACTCAAAGTCTTGCAACAGATGCACAGCAGAGAGATCAGTTACAAGATGAAAAAAAAATATTGCAAAATGTTGCACATCAATTGGAACTTAAAATCCAAGAGGTTGTTGACAGGAAGGAATACACCGAAGCACATGCAACTTGGTTTCAGGGTCAGACTGAGCAAGAAATCATGGAAGCTCAAGCAAAAGAGGCTGATCTGGATGAATGGCTGAAAACCCAAGAAATGACTAGAGAGGAAATGATCACCTTGATCCGAAAAGAAGCATCGAATCAACCATGGATCAATATTAACCAAAATAACAGATACCAATCTGCAAGCATAAAAGATGAAATCCTACAAAGAGTTAAACAGTATCTTCCTAAGATTGATGTTACAGATGATGAATTTTATAGTGGAAATCCATTTATGCATCATGCAAAGAGAAGAATCTTGAGAAAAAATGATTACAAGGCTTTATATTACAATCTCATCAGGTTGATAAATAGTTTCCATGTGCAGAGAATTCCAAAGCGTTATTGGCCCTTAGAATTACGCAATAATTATCTTTTAAAACAAGATTCTGTTGCATGCGGGAGATCAAAATCATGGAGTGATATTATTACATATTTGTTTTGTGGCTTCAATCCAAGAAAACACACAATTTGGTTACGGACTATAGCTGAACAGGGAATCACGGAAGCTCAAGCAAAGGAGGATAATCTGGTTGGAAAGCTGAAAACGCAAAAGATGAATAAAGAGGAAATCGTGACACTGATCCGAAAAGAAGTATGGAAACAACAAAGAGAGAAACATAACCAAGGTAAAAAGCACAAGCCTTTACGTACAAAAGAAGAAACACTAGAAGTAGTTAAACAATTTTTTCCCCATGTTGATGTTACTGATGATGAATTGTTTAGTGAAGATGGATTCTTTAGAGAATATGAAAAAATGGAACATCAAAATCCGGAAATCTTTAACAAAGCTAAACACAAGGATTTATATTGGAATCTCATAAGGTTGATAGGTAGATTGAAGTTGGAAAGAATGCCAAAAAAGTATTGGTACATGGAATTATCAGCTAATTATCTTTCAGAAGAAGATTATGAAGGATCCGCAGAAATAACATTATGGAGTGATATGGTTGAATATTTGTTTTGTGACTTCGATCCATTAGAATTCACCATTCAGATTAATGTAGATGCTTGGTCATGGAAGGTTAATAACAAGTTTCCATTAAGGGAACAAATTATCAAATGGATGAATATTTATTATCCCTATCCAGCAGTAGACTTCTTTGCGGAAGCTAAATTAATTCTAACACGGATCTATACTGTTGAAATGGGGGGCAAGCCCCATATCACGGCTACAAATGAGACTGAACTGTATGATTGGGCGCGCGAATCTTTCCGTTAGGTTAATACTATCAAAGTTCGTTCAATAAACAGCATATTTGCAAACACCTCAGGATCTTCCTTCTAAAACACTCGCAAAGTGGAACAATCCTACAACAAGAAGAGTATTCAAACTTGAACAATCTTGTTACATGTCCTCAAGACATAACTTATCTAATTTTATCGGTATATAGGAGTGGTAAATGCCCTTAATGGCATATATCTTATTCGCTACATACCTAGAAGAACAAGCTTCTATTATTTATTATTTTATCTATTTATTTATTTGGATCAATGATCTCTATTAACTATCTTTGCCCTAGATGGGCTTCTTCATCAAGCTTGGTAACTAAGTTTATTCAGTGAGTACCCGCCTGGTACGGTAGCTGATTACCTAAACGAGGCCCTGATAGAAATAATCGACTATGGCTCGTACACGCCCTATTTGATTACGTGATTTACTCACCATTTTAGTGTTATAATATTATGAAACTTTTAACACTAAACTATAGGTTTAGACGACAGGGGTTTCTTCCCCACAAGTGAAGCAGTAAACCCAACAAATAAAGCAGCCAAATTATCAGGGGGGTTCATATCCCTTGTCAGCCATCTTGAAACATGACCTGTCATATTCCTTGTTGCACTCCTTGTTACACTCCTTGTTATCAGCCCCTAACACATGACCTGTCATATTCCTTGTTACACTCCTTGTTACACTCCTTGTTATCAGCCCCTAACACATGACCTGTCATATTCCTTGTTACACTCCTTGTTATAAGCTCCCAACAATTTCCGTATTCCTTATCCTATCTTATGGCTATATAAAGGGTGGCAAATTCCCCTCATGAGCATATATCTTATTTACAATATATCAAAAACATAACAATCTTCTTTTGATTATTATATTATTTAATCTATTTATTCAGTACAATTTCAAAAAATCCTTTGCAAAAATGTCATCCAAACAGGAACAAAGCTCAGACACTGAATTTGAAACATTTGAAGTAATTCAGATGACAAGAGACTCAAGTATGGAACGCAAACAAATAGAAAATCAATTGAATCAATTGACTGAAACCGTGCAAGAATTTTCTGAACGGTTGGACAAGCTTGAGCTTACAAGGAAAGATGAAACGCATTACCATGACACTGCCGAAGGTTTGAAAGAAAAGATTGGTATTCTCACAGAAAGTGAGCATACCCAAGAACAAATTCATCAATCTGAACAGAAAGAACAAGAACCTGAAAAGAAGGAACAACAAGACACTCAAGGGCTGGTACCAGATGCACAAGAGAGAGATCAGTTACAAGATGAAAAACATTTGTTGGAAAACGTTGCACATCAATTGGAACACAAAATACAAGAGGTTGTTGACACCGAAGCACACACAACTTGGTTACAGGATCAAACTGAGCAAGGAATCAAGGAAGCTCAAGCAAAGGAGGCTGATCTGGATGAATGGCTGAAAACCCAAGAAATGACTGGAGAGGAAATGATGACATTGATCCGAAAAGAAGAACGGAAACAACCAAGCGAGAAAGATGACCAACTTACCACATACCGATCTGCGGGCTCAAAGGATGAAATCCTACAAAGAGTTAAACAATATCTTCCTAAGATTGATGTTACAGATGATGAATACTATAGTGGAAATCCATTGATGCATCATGCAAGGAGAAGAATCATTTATAAAGGTGATTACAAGGCTTCATATTACAACCTCATAAGGCTGATAAATAGTTTCCATCTGCAGAAAATTCCAAAACGTAATTGGCCCTCATATTTGACAGTTTATCATGTTTCAAAAAGAGGTCGGGAGTTATGCAGGGGATCAACATCATCATGGAGTAATATGGTTGCATTTTTATTTGATGGCTTCAATCCAACAAAATATACAGATTGGTTACGGACTATAGCTGAACAGGGAATCACGGATGTTCCAGCAAAGGAGGATAATCTGGTTGAGAAGCTGAAAACCCAAAAAATGAATAAAGAGGAAATCGTCACACTGATCCGAAAAGAAGTACGGAAACAACAAAGAGTTAAAAAGTACAAGCCTTTACGTACAAAAAACGAAACACTAGAAGTAGTTAAACAATTTTTTCCCCATGTTGATGTCACAGATAATGAATATGTCATATTTGTTTCGTGACTTCGATCCATTAGAATTCACCATTCAGATTAATGTAGATGCTTGGTCATGGAAAGTTAATAACAAGTTTCCATTAAGGGAACAAATTATCAAATGGATGATGAGGTTTTATCCCTATCCAGAAGTAGACTTCTTTGAGGACGCTGAATTAATTCTAACACGGATCTATACTGTTCAAATGGGGTGCAAGCCCCATATCACGGCTACAAATGAGACTGAATTTTTTGATTGGGCCGAGACATTTTTCCAACACGTTAGTACTATCAAAGTTCGTTCAGTAGGAATGTTAGGATGCACCTCAAGATCTTCCTTCTAAAACAATGGCAAAGTGGAACAATCCTACAACAAGAAGAGTATTCAAACCTGAACAATCTTGTTACATGTCCTCAAGACATAACCTATCTAATTTTATCGGTATAAAGAGTGGTAAATGCCCTTAATGGCATATATCTTATTCGCTACATACCTAGGAGAACAAGCTTCTATTATTTATTATTTTATCTATTTATTTATTTGGATCAATGATCTCTATTAACTATCTTTGCCCTAGATGGGCTTCTTCATCAAGCTTGGTAACCAAGTTTATCCAGCAAGTACATGTGGTATGGTGTCCGATTACCTAAATGAGGCCCTAATAGAAGTACAGTACTCGCGAGCGAACAGTTTATAAGACTATAATCAGTTCACACGCGGGTAATTTCCTCAAGAGTTTCTTCAGGTAATCGGTTATTTCCTTCTAGAATCTATAACCAAATACACTTTACTACAATGTATATAGCCAGCGGGCCTAGGGTGAAGCTATTAGATCAAGACCCTTTGATCCGAATAGATAGACAATAAAATATGCTACTAAATAAATCGATAATTTTCATACGTATCAAGTAAGACATACGATCAAGAGGGGAAGATCACCACTCTTCATATAATGATAAAGCCAAGATAAAAACAAGTAAAATTGGATGTATAACAGTTGGCGTGTTCAGGTTCATAGCAATCCATATCATATCTAATTGATAATGCACAAGATAAGATTTGTGCACGAATTGCCTGTTATAACTTAAGGGTTAAAAGGTTAATTAATGTATCACAATTTATGATATGTACAGTACACGCCCTCTTTGATTACGTGATTTACTCAGCATTAGAGTGTCAAAATATCATTAAACTTTTAACACTAAAGTATATGGTTTTACACGACAAGGGTTTATCAGGCAAGTCAAGCAGCCAAATTATCAGTACCATTTTGCTTGTTTGCCGTCTTGACACATCACCTGTCATATGCCCTGTTACACAGCTTGATATAAGCCCCCAACACATGCCCTATTTCTTATCTAATTTTATCGCTATATAAAGGGTGGTAAGCTCCCTTCATGAGCATATATCTTATATGCTATATATCTAAAAGATAACTATCTTCTTTTGATTATTATATTATTTAATCTATTTATTCAGTACAATTTCAAAAAATCCTTTGCAAAAATGTCATCCGAATACGAACAAAGCTCAGACACTGAATTTGAAACATTTGAAGTAATTCAGATGACAAGAGACTCAAGTATGGAACGCAAACAAATTGAAAATCAATTGAATCAATTGACAGAAACAGCGCAAGAATTGTCTGAACGGTTGGACAAGCTCGAGCTTACAAGGAAAGATGAAACCCATTACCATGACACTGCCGAAGGTTTGAAAGACAATATTGGTATTCTTACAGAAAGTGAACATACCCAAGAACAGATTCATCAATCTGAACAGAAAGAACAAGAACCTGAAAAGAAGGAGCAAGAAGACACTCAAAGGCTTGCAACAGATGAACAACAGAGAGATCAGTTGCAAGATGGAAAAAGATTATTGGAAAATGTTGCACATCAATTGGAACGCAAAATCCAAGAGGTTGTTGACACTGAAGCACACACAACTTGGTTACAGGATCAAAATGAGCAAGAAATCAAGGAATCTCAAGCAAAGGAGGCTGATCTGGATGAATGGCTGAAAACCCAAGAAATGACTAGAGAGGAAATGATCACATTGATCCGAAAAGAAGCACAGAAACAACCATGGATCAATATTAACCAAGGTAACAGATACCAATCTGCAAGCCTAAAAGATGAAATCCTACAAAGAGTTAAACAGTATCTTCCTAAGATTGATGTTACAGATGATGAATATTATAGTGGAAATCCATTGATGCGTCATACTAGGAGAAGAATCTTTAACAGAGATGATTACAAGGCTTTATATTACAATCTCATAAGGCTGATAAATAGTTTCCATCTGCAGAAAATTCCAAAACGTAATTGGCCCTCATGTTTAACACTTAATTATCTTTCAGGAAATGATTTTACTGCATGCCGGGAATTAAACTCATGGAGTGATATTATTACATGTTTGTTTTGTGGCTTCAATCCAAGAAAACACACAGATTGGTTACGGACTATAGCTGAACAGGGAATCACGGAAGCTCAAGCAAAGGAGGACAATCTGGTTGGAAGGCTGAAAACGCAAAAAATGACTGAAGAGGAAATCGTAACTTTGATCCAAAAAGAAGTATGGAAACAACAAAGAGAGAAACGTAACCAAGGTAAAAAATACAAGCCTGTACACACAAAAGAAGAAACACTCGAAATAGTTAAACAATTTTTTCCCCATGTTGATGTCACAGATGATGAACATTTTAGTGAAGATGTATTCTTTAGAGGATATTTGCATATGGAACATACAAATCCAAAAATCTTTAATACAGCTAAACACAAGGATTTATATTGGGATCTCTTAAGGTTGATAAGTCAATTCAAGCGGCAAAGAATTCCAAAAAAGTATTGGTACATGGATTTATCAGCTATGTATCTTTCACAAGAAGATTATGAAGGATCCGCAGAAATAACATTATGGAGTGATATGGTTGCATATTTGTTTTGTGACTTCGATCCATTAGATTTCAGCATTCAGACTAAAGCAGATGCTTGGTCATGGGAGTTAATGACAGATTTCCATTAAGCAAACAAATTACCAAATGGATGATGAGGTTTTATTCCTATCCAGAAGTAGACTTCTTTGAGGACGCTAAATTAATTCTAACACGGATCTATACTGTTCAAATGGGGTGCAAGCCCCATATCACGACTACAAATGAGACTGAATTGTTTGATTGGGCCGAGACAGTTTTCCAACACGTTAGTACTATCAAAGTTCGTTCAGTAGGAATGTTAGAATGCACCTCAAGATCTTCCTTCTAAAACAATCGCAAAGAGGAATAATCCTACAACAAGAAGAGTATTCAAACCTGAACAATCTTGTTACATGTCCTCAAGACATATCCTATCTAATTTTATCGGTATATAAGGGTGGTAAATGCCGTCAATGGCATATATCTTATTTGCTACATATCTAAGAGAACAAGCTTTTATTATTTATTATTAAAGGATCTCTATTAACTATCTTTACCCTAGATGGGCTTCTTTATCAAGCTTGGTAACTAAGATTATTCAGTGAGTACCCGCCTGGTATAGTAGCTGATTACCTAAACGAGGCCTGATAGAAATAATTGACTATGGCTTGCACCCGCCCCTTTGATTACGTGATTTACTCCGCATTATAGTGCCATAATATTATTAACCTTTTAACACTAAACTATAGGGTTTTACACGACAGGGGCTTATCGGGCAAGTAAAGCAGACAAATTATCATGGGGGTTCATATGCCCTGTTAGCCGTCTTGACATATCACCTGTCATATGCCTTGTTACACGTCTTGTTATAACTCCCCAACACATGCCTTATTTCTAATCTAATTTTATCGCTGGCAAGCTCCCCTCATGAGCATATATCTTGAATGCTATATATCTAGAAGATAACTATCTTGTATTAGTTATTATTTTATTGTCTATTTATTCAGATTAAGGATCTCTATTAAATAGTTTTGCTTTAGGTTTATTTACTATCAAACTTAATAGCCAAGTATATGCAGTTACCACTCAAGGAAACATAAATGATTACCTAAACGAAGCCCTGATAGATTTACCTGAGAGCGAATAAAATATAAACAAAACTTTATTTAATTGAACTCAGACGCCAATTCTAAGTATAAAGAGTTAATGAATAAATCACATTGAGCTGGTTCAAATCTCGCGATATATCATTTAGATCTTTCATCATTAAAAAAAAAAGAGATACAATAACGCGCAGCAAGAAACAAATTCAGAAGTGAAGAGAATAGTACAATTTCAAAACTTTTTTCTCGAAAAATGCCATCCAAACAGGAACAAAGATCAGACATTAAATTTGAAACATTTGAAACAACTCAGATGACAAGAGACTTAAACAGGGAACGGAAACAAATAGAGAATGAAATAAATCAATTGGCTGAAAAACTGCAAAAGTTAAATCAACGGATGGGCAAGATCGAAACTATGATGAAATTCGAAAAGAATAACTCTGACACTATCGATACTTTGAAGCAGAAGTCCAGTATTCTTACTTCAGAAGGTCCACAAACTGAAGAACAGATTCATGAGCTTGAAGAGAAAGAACAAGCAGATATTCAAAGGCTTGCAACAGATGAACAACAGAGAGATCAGTTGCAAGATGGAAAAAAATTACTGGAAAATGTTGCACATCAATTGGAACGCAAAATCCAAGAGGTTGTTGACACCGAAGCACACACAACTTGGTTACAGGATCAAACTGAGCAAGAAATCAAGGAAGCTCAAGCAAAAGATGCTGATTTGGACGAATGGCTGAAAACCCAACAAGTGACTAGAGAGGAAATGATAACATTGATCCGAAAAGAAGTACGGAAACAACCATGGGAGAAATGTAACCAAGGTAACATATACCAATCTGCAAGCATAAAAGATGAAATCGTACAAAGAGTTAAACAATATCTTCCTAAGATTGATGTTACAGATGATGAATATTATAGTGGAGGTCCATTCATGCATCATGCAAAGAGAAGAATCTTTAATATAAATGATCACAAGGCTTTATATACCGATCTCATAAGGCTGATAAATAGTTTCCATCTGCAGAAAGTTCCAAAACGTTATTGGCCCTTACATTTAACAGGCAAATACCTTTCAAAAAGAGATTCTGCTTTATGCGGGGTATTAGAATCATGGAGTGATATTATTGCATATTTGTTTTGTGGCTTCAATCCAAGAAAACACACAGATTGGTTACGGATTATAGCTGACCAGGGGACTACGGAGGCTCAAGCAAAGGAGCATAATCTGGTTGAAAAGCTGAAAACGCAAAAGATGACTGAAGAGGAAATCGTGACACTGATCCGAAAAGAAGTAAGGAAACAACAAAGAGAGAAACATAACCAAGGTAAAAAGCACAAGCCTTTACGTACAAAAGAAGAAACACTAAAAGTAGTTAAACAATTTTTCCCCTCTCTTGATGTTACAGATGATGAATTGTTTAGTGAAGAATACTATTTTAGAGACTATGAAGAAATGGAACATAAAAATCCAAAAATCTTTAATAAAGCTAATTACAAGGATTTATATTGGGATCTTCGAAGGTTGACAGATAAATTTGGGTCGGAAAGAATGCCAAAAAAGTATTGGTATATGGAATTATCAGCTTATTATCTTTCAGAAGAAGATTATGAAGGATCCGCGGAGATAACATTATGGAGTGATATGGTTGCATATTTGTTTTGTGATTTCAATCCAGTATTCTTTACCAATCGAATTATGGGAAAGGCTTGGTCATGGCAGTTCAATAACAAGTACCCATTAAGCGAACAAATCAGCGACTGGATGATGACTTTTTATCCCTATCCAGGAGTAGACTTCTTTGAAGAAGCTAAAGGAATTCTAACACAGATCTATATTATTCAAAAGGAAACGGAGCCCTATATTACGGCTACAAACGAGAGAGAACTGTATGATTGGGCCCGCGAATCTTTCCGTTACGTTAGTACTATCAGAGTTCGTTCAATAAACAGCATATTTGGAAACACTTCAAGATCTTCATTCTAAAAGAATTGCAAAGGGGGATATTCCTACACCGAGAAGAGTATTCAAACTTGAAAAATCTTGTTACATGTCTCCAAGACAAATCTTATCTAATTTCATGGCTATATAAAGAGTGGTTTACGCCCTCATTTGCATATACTTTATTCGCTGCATATCTAGAAGAACAAGCTTTTATTAGTTATTATTTCATCTATTTATTTAGATCATTGATCTCTATCAAATAGCTTTGCTCTGGGTCCCCTTCTTCATCAAGCTTGGTAATTAAGTTTATTCAGTGAATACCCGCCTGGTATGGTAGCTGATTACCTAAACGAAGCTCTAATAGAGCCAATCGACTGCGTCGAGCACGTCGATGGACCGACGCGTCGATGGGCGCACGGTCGATGGGGACAGCCCCTCAATTGAATATCCCCACAGAATTTGAAATTGAATAAAATTACCCAAAGAGAGCAAAAAAAGAGAGCGGCCCCAAAGACAAAGTAAAAAATAGCCTATTTGGATTCTTTTCTTGTCTTGTCTGAGGGCCTTGTTTGAATTTCTCTCCGCAGAGGCCCACACGCTGAGGGATCAGTGGCTTTTTGTTTATCTCCTATATATTAAATATCCAGTAAATTCCTTGTTTTAATTTAATTTGCCTTGTTTGTTTCGTGTTCTTTGTCAAGAGACACAAGTCTTGTCTGGTATATTTTTTTTCTGTCTGTAGGTCGGTTTAGTTGAATTACAAATGGCGCTGGATAATATTGCACAGCACCCTACGGTGCTCAGACTGATCAAGTTCTTGGAGACCTCGCGTGGCAGAAACAAGATACTGAGAACGCTGCAGTACCTGGCGCAATTACTGAGTTTTTATTTCCTCAGGGGCGATTACTCTATCAATACGGTTCAATCGGCACGCAGAATTCAGGCTCTATTGGCGCTTTCCAGGAAACCTTTGAGAGCTTTGAACCCTATTGCCCACTTGAAAACCATCTCTGCACTGTCTGATGATGAATTATCGGATAAATTCTCAAAATATTCCGAACTTTTGAGACAATGGGGTTACACAATTTATTACTCTCTTGACTCTGTCCAATGGCTTAAACAATTAGGACTTTTGAAAAATAAACACGGTAAAGTCATTTTCAAGATTGATAAAATAGTTTATTCATTCTGGGTTGTAGCACTTTCAGGTGGTGTCTTGAATAATTTGAGACAATTAAAAATTCATTCTGATTCAAAATCCGCATTGACAAATGAATTAAATTCGAGCTCAAATGAAAATAAAATTGATAGAACAAGACAACAAGAATTAATTGCTTTATCAACATCCAATTACAGAATTGCTTTAAGAAACTTGATTAAAAATATATTAGATGCTGTTATTGCACTTGGTGGTTTAGAAATCTTGAAAGTAAATGATGGTGTCGTTGGATTGTCAGGTATAATTACTTCTTTAATTGGCTTACAAGACTTGTGGAAAGGTGTTAAAGTTTGAATTTAAGACTATCTTTCATCTCGATTTTTTGCCAATTAACTCTCTTTTTTTTTTAACGCTAGTTCGTTAATTAACATATATATATGAAATAACACTCACCCTTACATGTTCTTTTTATTTTTTTAAAAATACGATATTTACGATTCAATCAAAATTTGTGATTTTTTTCCTTCTGAATTCTTTGTTTGAAGAATGACGTTTTTTATTTCTTATTCGAGACTCATTTGCGCTTTTTGTGAGTTTATCCCATTTAATTTTAGTGTCTAATTCATCTTGCAAATCATGGTTAAGTTCTTGGTCAATACCGCTTGATTTGTAGATTCCAGCAATAAATTTCTCTATACAGTCTTTTAAATTAAGATTCTGGTCTCTGTATTTATCGCTTGATATCACTATATTGCCCGTCTTGGCAGTTGCGTAAGGTTTATGCACGATTCTGTCAAATATGAGCTCGTGAATCAGGGTGTTTCGCAGTAAGGCCCAGTTCTCGCTACGCACTTGAAAGACGCATTTGGTGCTGGTCTTGTTAACGTGCTGGCCACCAGGACCCGAGCTGCGCACGAACTCAGCCTGCACCACGCGCCGGTGCGCCCGCATGTACTGGAGCACGTCTACGTACCCAATGCGCTTTGTACTCAGCAGAAACTGCCTCTGGAGCTCGGTCAACCTCAGCATCCGGTTCCCATAGTAATTACTCCGCTTCGGGGGCCAGAGAGAGCGAGAGAGAGCGGGAGAAAGTCAGTAAGTAGCCAGTGCAATTAACAGCGCAATTCATCCGGCTCTCAAATTCCCCACAACAAGAAAAACGGAAAAACAAAAACCGTTTCCGCTCCACTCCGAATAAAGTACACTGTACAGCCTGTCTTTCTCTGGCTGCTTTCTCCCTGCAAGCAAAAGTGCGCGCCCGAAAGTGCGCGCGAATACGCAACACTACGAAACACTCTGCGAAACTCTGCGAAACTCTGCGAAACACTGCGAAACACAGAGAAACCGAAAACCGAAGAGCGAAAAACAGCAACCAACACTAAAGCCCCCCACTGATTGAGCGGCACACGCCCGCTCTCCCACACTCTCGCACACTCTCGTAGATCTCTTAGAGCCACTCCCTGCCTCTCATACATTTTGTCTCCACCTACATATACAGCCAGCGAAGCCACTCCTACTCCACACACACCCCGTTAAATTTGTATAAATAGCCACATTAATCCAACAATCCCATCATCAATCATGTTCAAATTAGGTCAATTGATTGCTAAGTCTGCAATTGCTCCATCTGCATCGCGTATTTCTACCAATTCGTTGTTCTCCACTACTGCCAGAATGTCTTCCACTTATCAGATCCCCACCAAGGCCTCGCTTTTTGAGTCCTCACCAGGCAACAAGGTCGACTTGCTAAAGGAAATCGGCAAGGATAAAGTCATTATTGTCGGTGTACCCGGTGCTTTCTCAGGTCCATGCTCCCAAAAACACATCCCGGGCTACTTTGAGAACATCTCCAACTTCATCTCCAAGGGCTACACCAAGGTAATTGTCATTGCCGTCAACGATGTGTTTGTCGTTGATGCCTGGAAAAAAACTTTCCCCGGTGTTGAAACCCCAAGCCCTCAAAACAAATTCGAATTCTTTGCTGACCCAACAGGTGATTTTACAAAAGAATTCGGTCTCTTGTTCGATGCTACTGAAATCTTTGGTAATTTTAGATCAAAGAGATACGCTCTTGCCGTCGAAGACGGCAAAGTCGTTAAGAGCTTTGTCGAACCAGACAACACTTCAATTGATGTCTCTGAAGCTTCAAAAGTCTTGTCTCAACTCGAAGGTTTGGAATAATCTTGTACTGTACGACCGCTTTAATGTGTAATTTGATACTTTTTGTATTGTTTTCTACTTTATAAACTACGTTACGTAATCGCATTATGAACTTGTCTTTTTTTTTTCCCAGTTTTGAATTTTGAATATTTTGGATTTTTTTGGATTTTCTAGGGACTTGTTTCATTAACTACTTCAAGGCTTAATTGGTATCCAGTCAGTATGGTGGAAGAGAGTAAACAGGACGAGAGCAGTCAGACACAGACTCAGGCTCAGACTCAGGAGATATACAAGAAAGCATTGACATTCAATGTAATTGCCAAATATGATCCTAAAATCACCCAATTACTTCATGTTACCTCATATTCTGTCTTGTATAAATACGATAATGAAGAATCTGATTGGCAAAAACTCGAATATCAAGGTCCATTAGCCATTTACACAAGAACCGCTTCTAATACCAGCAGTAAACATACCGTCCAGGAACTATTACAAGATGATTCCAATTACACATTTGGTTTATTGTTATTAAATAGATCAAGTCCTAAAAATTTCAGTATTGGATTGGTTAGAAATTCAGATATATTAGGTGCTGATGACAATGAAGATACTTTCATAGTTGAACAAAATGGGGAATTAATCATTGTTAAAGATCTATTAGGTAATACTTATGGTTTATGGATATTTGATACTCAAGATAGAGATTACTTATTCAAAATATTAAAATATTGTACAGAAGGTACTTATTAATTTAAAATTTGTGTCTTTTTTCTTTTAGTGGCCAATGAATGATTATTCTCCTTGTTGTTGCTGTTTCTTACGTTTATAAGGAGCTCTTTTCTTCTTAGGAGGCTCTTCAGAAGCCCCACTGCCCAGTTGGGATGCTGCACCGGGCAACGTCTTACCAGCAACGGGCTGGTGAGTGAATTGAGGGTTTTGCACCGGTGGTTGTGCCTGTGCTTGGGCCGGTTGTGATTGAGTCGGCGTTTGTGTCGCCGTTTGAGACTGCGCTTGAGCTTGGGCTTGAGCCTGAGCCTGAGCTTGAGCGGCAAGTTGTTTCTTGGTTGGCTTGCGCTGTTTCTTTGGTTTCTTTTCCGATTGTGCCGACCCTGGTTGCTGGGGTGTGTTCTGCTGCTGTTGAGGGGTTTGCTGGTTCGACTGCGCAGGCTGAGGCGTGTGATTCTGCTGCTGTTGTTGCTGCTGTTGTTGTTGCTGCTGCTGCTGTTGACCGAATTCACTTCCCTGTCGAGACCCAGGAGGTAATTGTGCAGCTACAGCCGAAGCCATTTGCTCTTTTTGTCTTTGATTCAACAATCTTTCTTTATTAATTAGCGCTCTTTGTTGTTGAGTCAAACCTCCAAGCATATCATTTGTCATTGTATTACCATTACCACCAATACCATTCATAACATTTCCTGTATTATTATTAGCTGCAAGTTTAATACTTTCGAATTTTCTTCTCCACATTTCAACAAAGCGAAGTCTTTGGAATTGACCTGTTTCTTCTGGTTGTACACCATCATTCAATATTGCTGAATTATTCTTATATTTGGCACTTAAAATAGTCATCAATTGTTCATATTTAGAATTTTCATGTGGTAAATCTTCATGTAATGGTCTATATTTGAAATTTTCAATATTTATATCTGAACCTCTAAAATCATCTCTATGTGGGAAAATTATTTTATCTTGATTATAATCAATTTTTGGTTTTAAAATTTCTAATTCAGGTCTTAAATCAGGATCTAAATTAAATGGATTTAAAATTGGCTGTAAATTAATATTCCTATTTGTAGCTGTTAATACTTCACTTTCAAAAGCTAATGCAAATGTATCGTGAAATTGTTGAGAATCAGATTGATAAGATAAATCATCATATTGAGCTAATTGTGTAAATCTTAATATTGTTCTATACTCTTTTGGAATTTTTTCAATTTGATTTGGATTCTTATTACTATCAATAGGTTCTTGCTTTATTTTTGAAAATACCATGTTTCTATGATCTACAACACGCAAGATTAAACTACCTTCATATAACCTAATTCCACCATCTTTAATCACTTCAACCATCGCTTCAGGGATCTCACCTTTTGCAATGTACTCTAATAATTGTTTAGCAGTAGTTGACGATCGAGGAATAACCGAATCTTGATTACCAAACCTATAATGATTCTCATGGATATGGAACTCTAATGACGGTACTGCGTTCTCGTATTTTTTCAGCAATTCTTCATTGCTTTCATGGTACTTTTGCGTTTTAGCACGCTTGCGTATTTGTTGAATCATAAACATTCTTCTCTGCTCAGGCGTGAGTCTTTGGTACCTTTCCAATTGCTCGGGTGTCATCCCACTGGGCACTCTCTGCTGCGCGTGCTGTTGCTGTTGCAGAGCGTGCTGCTGTTGGGCATATTGCTGCTGCTGTTGAAGCCGCACCTGCTGCTGCTCTTGAGGTGTCAGGTTCCTATAGTCCACCGGCTGAGATCGCGGCTGGCTTGGGTTTTGGTTCTGCGTGCGAGGAACGGTCTTTGCCGCAGCACCAGCTCCGGTACCAGCTCCTGCACCAGTGCCAGCTGCTCCATTGGCGTATTGTACCTTCTGGTGCTGTGCACCGTTTGCACCATTTGCACCATTTGCACCGGCTCCAGCAGCCGGTCCTACACCCGTATTCGACGAACTGGACGAAGCCACGGAATTAACAGGACCTCCCGCACTGCGCGCGTACTGTGAATTGCTCATTGTCACCCTACTGAGATCAATCGGGTCTCTAAAACGTACGAAACAAAGCTCAATAACAGGTCAAATATTTACGATTCTCGCTATTTTCCCTCCAAATGGGAATGAAATTAAAATAAATAGAAATATAATGAATAAACCGAATTGATATCGGTGCACGGGTGTGTTCTCTATGAGTCACGTGTTTGTATGTCACGTGCCTAGGCTTAAAGTACTGTCAAAGTGCTTACTAGTTCGCTTCCTATTAGGACTTCGAACAGCACGTTGCCGTTGGCGTACAGCTTGCTGAGTCCCGACTGCGTGGCTCGGGAGTGCGAGTTGCGGTGTTGCTGCTGGAGGGGGCTGTCGTCACTGAAATCGACAACTTCGAAGTCGCTGCCCTGCGCGCCGCCTCCAATGTTACCACCGTTCCCAGCACCTCCGCCTCCGTTGTGGAGGTTGGTGTTCGTTGTATCGTGCTGCGGAGCGGCGGTGCTGCTACTGCTTGAGGGAGTAGTGATGTCCAGCTCGTAGTCCTGGCGGTTCAAGAAGATTGGGCTCGCACCGTCTCTCTTGATGTAGCTCGGGGCTTTGTTGAATTGGTTATCGATTTTCCAGAAACCTTCTGCGACCGGCGCCTTTATCGCCCCATTCAGCTTAGCATACTTGAGAAACTCTAACGACTCAGGCAGATTCGAGTGCAGAATAAACCTCTCCGCAATGGGGCTTCCATTCTCCAGAGATAAATTGTAAACGACATCAAATCCAAGATGGAAATAATTGTGTATTTTCAACTTGGCTGCAGTTTCTTTGTTGGAGTTGGTTGAGGTTGTTGCTGATGGGGGGTTGGTATGAATGGTCAATTTTGTATCGTCTGTGGTAACAAAGACATTATCTGGAGATCCCAGAGCTAGCACAACTTCATGCATTGTGGTCTGCCCTAATAAAATGGTCAAGACGGATTTTTTGCCAGAACCATCAATTAAATTCAGATGAATTGTACCTTTATCTTCATATATTACTGCTTCATAGACGTATACCTCAGAATTCAATTCTTTTGCAGCGCGTGATCTAAATTGTGTCAAATAATCATAAGTTTCTGTTTCGATATCATTATGAAGCGCTTTCTCTAATTGTTCAAAGCCTGATTTCCAGTCTTTGCCGATGAAGATCGCGAATGATGAGCTTTTTAGATCTTCATTCACTAGTACCGGCAGCAATCCAGAATCGTCTTCTGCATTCTGAAGATCTTTGGCTTTCAATTTGTCGGTTATGTCAGAACTCAATTCGAATTTGAATGCAATACCAGGATACGACAAATAGTAAACATTCTCATCGATGACAGCCCCGGGAAATGTGGGACCGAAGACTTTGTTATAAATAGTCTTCAAAGTCGGTTGAACATTAGAATTGACGAAATTACCACGGTAAAAAAATCTAACAAATCTCCAATCGTAGACCTCAATCAGCACCAATAACTGGTACGTGGGATCAAAAGTCAATCTCAGTCCCAGCCCAGCAACTTTCACCACGATGGCGTCCCGTGTTGAGCGCTGATCGTTAAAAATGAACTGCAAATCATAGATGCCCCTCTCCCGAATTCTGCTAATCAGCGTGTACAATGGCGTTCCGAGGCCTGGACTCTGCGTTAGTATTATCTCTATATCGGTCAATTCCCATGGAAAAGAGGGCACGTACGTATAAATCCGAGCCCCTGCGAAGGTTCTATCTCGAGGGACAGCTTCTCTATCATGCCAGCCGTGGCCATTGTGCGGTGTTCTTGTGTTTGGGCGAAGAAGAGACCCGGAACCCTTCTTATCGTGTCGTGATAACACCGTAGAGTAAAATACAAAAATACAAAAAACAAAACCGGTGCGGCTTTTTCCCTTTTGAGCTTTTGAGACCCAGCGAGGAGAAATGAACATCAAGGAAACTCGAGTACTCGCAGTTTTATGTAGTGTTGCACAGCGTTCTTTGTGCTCTGGTTGTGCTTGTGTGATAGGTGTGTTGGTGTATAGAGTGGTCAAATGAGTACGGGCACGAGTGTGGGTTCAAGTTCAGGTGCGCAGGGGAGGCGGAGGCTGCTGGTGCACCAGTCGTCGGTGTTATCGTTGAGACCCGGGTCTGTGGAGAGTGCGCAAAATGCTTTCCAGACAGCTACGAAGATAGCCGACTTGAAGCTGGTTTTACTGGGGGAATCTGCAGTGGGGAAGTCGTCTTTTGTGCAGAGATTCAACAATAATTCATTTGATCCTACGAAAGAGAGCACTATAGGTGCTGCGTATATAACGAAGAAAGTTTTATTTAGCAAAGATGACGAAATAAGACAAGTTAATTTCCAAATATGGGATACTGCAGGACAAGAAAGGTATAGGTCATTAACTCCAATGTATTATAGAAATGCACAAGTTGCATTAATTGTGTTTGATTTACTAGATGAATCCAGTTTTACAAGAGCCAAATTTTGGATTAATGAATTAAACATGTACAATAACACAGAAAATAATGAGCAATTAAAAGTGTTATTAATTGGTAATAAAGCGGATTTAATCAAAGAAAATGAAACTTGTAAATTTCAATCGACAATTGATGAATTTACAAATTCCAAGAATTTGAAAGTATTCACAACAAGTTGTAAATCGGGTATTGGAATTGATGAAATTTTCGAAGATATTGTGGATTCAATTTCAGATTCCAGATTCATAGATATAAACAATGAAGATGATGAGGATGTATTGGATTCAAGAGGAATTATAAATTTCCGAAATAGAAAATCTTCCTCCTCATCATCTTTGTGCCAATGTTAATCCTAATGAAATTGTATAATTAATGACCTCAATTGCAATGATTGTAATTAAAATCTTTTGGGAATTTGTGAAAATTGCCGACCCTAGAAAAAAACATGCAAGCAATTGCACTGTTCCTTTCGTGAAGACAGCATACAACAGACTGAGTAAACCTGCAAGTATTTGAAGATTGAGTTCTTGTGATAGCTTGAATCCTCCAGTGTTGAAAGAACGCTCGGAACTGGGCAATTTTGGCACTAAATCATTCAAAAACATTAAGACGTCATCACAACTGGGTCGATCATGGGGTGATGGAGAGCACATCAATTTGATTAATTTCTTCCAATCTTCCAGTAATTCCGAATCTCCAGTCTTAAACTCAAGATCTTGGAATAGATTCCCTTTCCTGATCTCCTCCATGACTGTAATAGGATTAGAGTCCGAATAAGGTAATTCGCCAAAACACAAATTGTATAAGATAATTCCTAATGAATAAACATCTGTCTTTGTGGAGAATTCACCTAAGGAACCATAATTATTATTCATGAATAATTCAGGTGCACAAAATTCTACTGTTCCTGTGGCACCAGTAGAATTACGTTTCATTCCTTCCATTACACCTTCACCGAAATCAGATACTACCACATTGGGTAATTTTTCAATATCTTGAATGAATTCCACAGGATTCAATTTCAATTCATAATCGAATTTCTGTTTTAATAAACAATTACTAGGTTTTAAATCTCGATGTAAGATTTTACACCTATGCAAATATGAAACACCCATAACAACATCTCTAAAAATTTTAAAAATTTCTAAATTATTCAGATAACGTGGTGTTAAACGACGAGTTTCTTGTTTGATATTATGCCTCTTGTTTCTCCTAAATTCTTTCTCTTTCTTTATATCCAATTTGGGATTCAATAAATCATAAACTAAATCATCCAATGTTCCACCATCACAATACTCAAAAAGTATGAAAACACAAGGAACTAATGGACCAAATTCCGATAATTGATCTATTTCTAACCAAACATGGTTATATTTGACTAAATTCCCACCACCATCAGATATAGAAATATCTAAATTTTTTTGTTTTTTAGAAATATCCCTACTTTGTAAGAAATTAATAGATTCCGATAATTGGTATAATAATTTCACTTCTTTCAAAATATTTTCGAGCCCTGATAAATGACTACCAATAGCTATTTTCTTCAATGCAAAAACTCCCAATGGTAAATCATGAAGTCGGTGCTCAACTTTATACACTTTACCATTAGATCCGTTGCCCAATATTGCCAAATTCTTGAAGAACTTGGCAAAATATCCCTGAGTGAACAAACTAGGTGGTAAATCACCCAGTATGGAAGTATCACTGAAGAAATTATTCGGTGTGACATCATCATCAGCATCCTCATCAGAACCAGCATCAGCATCTCCATCTGCATCAAAATCATCACCTAATAATCTGCCGTGTCGAGCGGATTTCTTGAAACGTTTCACAATCGTTGCATTTCGTTGACCGGCATAATCGATTCCTGCTAAGACTTTGAAATAGTCAGGGCTTACGAATTGCTCATCGTTATCTCTTGTGTCATTTACAGGCTCCTCGGGTGATGACGATGTCGGTTCACCTTCGAGGTACAGTGGGGGTTGGGCCGAAGGCCGCCTCCTGCCCAATGGTGGCTGCAGCGGTTGAGCTGCTCCACACCTGGGACACACCGCGTTGCCAGTAGTGGTAGTCAAATGGGTGTGTATACTATCGCTACCGCTTTGTGTTGAAGCGTGCGATGATCGTCTTGTGTCAAAATCAAATTGATCATAAGGCTTATTGTCCAATTGTGCATTCTGTATAACGGAATCCCGCCTATTCTGGTGGTTACGCAGTAATGCACGATTTGAAGAGTTATTGTATCCATGGCCCGTGCCTGAATATATCGACTCTGTACCTTCTTGATCTATATTCCTCAGCTCCAACGCGTTATCACTCTTGTCGAATAAAACAACCGAATTCGATTGTGGGTTTGTTCTTTTGCTAGGTTTAGGTTAGTAAAATAATCAAACAAAACAAAAAAGGCACAAGTAACACAAGTGGTACCATAGACCTGCATGAAATCAATTTGCAACTTACAGAACCACCGCAAGGTCCGGAGAGGACCTGGCTTTCTCGAGCACGTCGCGGTATCGCACAACAGACATCCTAGACGAGAAATCAACCAAAGAAACTCGATATAAGCCTGCAAAACGCAGCACAATGCCCTTTCTGGCACCACACCTTTCGTGTTAATTCTCAAGAAGTCAAAAATCAACCCCACAAATCAATTCAAAAATTCCAGAAATACACATCTCCGCGCACCCGTGCACCACAATGAAATTCAATTTCAAACAAGTCTCAAAAGTCATTTTCAAAATTTTGAATATATGTAAATAGAGATTACTTCCTTGTTTGTATAGATACAAGTTGAGGCTATCCATCCCGGTTCGAGAGAGGCAATTCATATTCATTTCGGCGGTTGTAGCATGTCTCTTTCGAGTGACGAGCTGAATTACCTTATTTGGAGGTACCTCCAGGAGAGCGGGCACGAACTGACCGCTTATGCCTTACAAGACGAAACAAGAGTCCATGAACTAGATTCACAATTTGGCAAACGGGTTGCGTCGGGGTCATTGGTGCATTTGGTACAGAGCGGAATCCTGTACACCAAGGTCGGGGAGCTGGTTTACAATTCCAGCGAAGACTCGGAAGAGCTGGTTCCTGCCGAGGTGGTGAATAGAGATTTCAACCTTTTCAACGCTCTTGAAGAGGAATCCAAAGAACCTTTGCTGGCTTTAGGCACGGGTGGCGCCATCTCAGGCAATGGGGTCAAGCGAGGCGCTGAGGATGGTGATGAAGACGACGATGACGATGACGAAGTGGAGGATGATCTTTCGGGCGATGGAGGCGGATTTATATCTGTACTTGACCAAGTCTTTGAATTCCCTTCAAGTTTAAGCAGTGAGTGGAATCCTAATCATCCAGATGTATTAGCATGGGGTAGTCATGGTCAAATAAGCAAGTCTTCTATAATATCGGCTTTCAAGACCACAGAAGAAGGTAAATTGGAGATTCTTGAATCACAAAAATTGATTTCTAATAAAGAAATAATCGCATTATCATGGTCACCACAAGGTCATA
Organism: Wenyingozyma succiphila; assembly: GCA_001599255.1. NCBI lineage: Eukaryota > Fungi > Ascomycota > Pichiomycetes > Pichiales > Pichiaceae > Wenyingozyma > Wenyingozyma succiphila. The sequence continues at coordinate 251,753 of BCGL01000008.1, forward strand.
CATTAATAACATCTTCAAATGATGGTGAATTAACCGTTTGGGATGCAACTGGAGAAATCAAATTCATCTTGTCTTTACATCATTCACCAGTGTTAATAATACGTTGGAATTCTATTGGTAGTCATTTCTTGACAATAGATATTTCAAATAGAACTATAATTTGGAACGCCAAAACTGGTAATTCTATTCAACATATAGATGGGTTCTCTTTAATTTCCCAACAAACACCAATATCATCATCTTCATCCCCAACACAACAAAAATTACCCACTACTTCATCAACTATAACGACAACATCTTCATCATCACCTACATCGAATGCAATCACGCCTCTTGGATCAACGAAGAATCTTGGAACAGATGCCACATGGATTGATGATGTTAAATTCGTTATACCTGGTAGAACTGGGTCTTTATTAGTTTATAACATTGGTGATTCTCAACCCACGGGTGTTTTGACAGGACATCAAGATTCTATTAGTGTTATTAAATATGAGCCAAAGACAAGATTATTAGCATCTGGTTCAGATGATGGAACAATAAGAATATGGCAAGGAGATTCATCAAATGCTTCACAGATTTTAATTGGACATTCACAACCAATTGTATTTTTAGATTGGATTTTGATTGATTTAAAAAATTTGAATTTAAATTCAAAATTATTATCAAAATTACAAAATAAATTTAAAAGTACTGGTTTTATACCTTTGATTTTAAGTACATCAATTGATGGTACGATACGATTATGGGATATAACAAGTGGTGAAGCTATAAGTTCCACAGTTACAGAATCGGGATTACCCGTTTATGTATCGAGTGTTAGTATCGATAAAGAGAAATTAGCCACTGGTGATTCTGAAGGTTCTGTTATTGTTTGGGATATTTCAAACAAGAGAATAACAAAAATTTATAAAAAATTTGTCAAATGGCAATTCAATTCTAATGAGATTAGAAGTAAATTCAATCTTCGATTGAAAGCACTTAGTATTTATCAACTTGGTGAAAAAGAAAACAAAGAAGAAGAACCCCACATTAATGAAAGTAGTGGTAGTGGTAATGGTAATGAACATGATAATTTCATTAGTTCTCTGAATTGGTCAAAGGATAATTCCAAATTAGCATTATCGTTCAACCAAACAAAGAGTATCGTTGTTAAAGTGTAAGATTTAAAAAAAAAAAAAAGAATATAAAAACCCTCCTGTAATTTTTGTATATTATGTATTTTTATTTACCTATTGCCTGATTATATTTGTTTCTTTTCTCTGAAGCGTAATTCCAAGATTTTATCAAACCTGCTGTGAAAATTCCCTTTATACTCTGGGTTAAAGCTGGAGTTTTAACCGTTTGATTCAAAGCCAATTCTAACGAACTGACCAAATCAGGCTGAGTAGCTATAGATTGAACGAATTTGGAATTTTCCGATTTGAATTGATTCGAGACGAATTCCCAATCGGATTTAGGAATATCTTTTAATTCATCAATGCTTTCAAGTTGAGTTAATTGCAAGAAAGGTAGACTTGTATTTGATGAAGATTGATTGGTATTGTCAGAGATCGTGGTATCTTCCAGCACGTATTGAGCCAATACGTCATTTTGTAATTCTGTTGAGAAAGTGCTTGAGTATGATTTATATATTTTCTTCCTGAAAGCCTTTGGAAGGTCCACTAAAATACGTGCCTTTGCCTCTGGTGACAGATTCACGTTGAATTCGAATTCTTCAGTAGAGGTTGGTGAAGAAGAGTCAACTTGCTGTAGTAATTGTGGGAAATAATTCTGTAATAACGGCAGATACAATTCTCTGAATTGGTAGAATTGATTCTGTACTATATTGTTGACTTTATTTGGATTTTCACCTTTGACTTTGACTCTTGGATCTCCTGTGTAGCTTAAACTTGCTATTTTATGATACAATTCTGATTCTTTCACTTTTGTTTTATTTAATAGCAAAATTGATAATTTGACTGCGTTTGTTAAATTGTATTGATTGAGGAAATGGATATTGGGAGCATTTCTTACAATGGCCACAGGTTTATGCATTCTACCACTTAAATAAAGAGTTGACCAATTTGTTAAATCATCAATGAGATTATCCATTGATGTAGTTCCGTATTTCAATTGTTGAGAATTTTTGTCATTCACGTTTATATCGACAAATGGATTGAAATAGACGCCAGCACCTAATTCTTGAACTTTGGAAATCAAAGAAGATCCAAACCATTTAAGACCGGAATAATGGTTTGGAAACTGACTTAGATTAATCGAATGCCAATGATCAGGGTATGACACGGCAAATATCATATCCAGTTGGGAATTCGACACATCAACGCTGTCGCCTTGTGAAAAGATTTTCGATCCGTAACCAAATGCAAATCGAATTGGGGCATTGAATTCCCATAGAACATTCTTCAATTGCTTGCTGATGGGATTTTCTTCATTCAGTAATAATTGATTATTTCCAAATTTGTAAGGCAGCTGATTTGCATTTTTCAAATCTTTCAAATTTCTTAGATAATAGTTAAAATTAACCGGTGTTGTTGATCTGTACTTGGCGAGGTTTGTATCTAGGATATGGAATTTGTCGATATTTTGCTCATTTGCTCGCTCATTGTGTCTTGCAAAAGAGCCCTTCAGATGAGCATTGGCCCTTGGTTGGTTCTTGCGGAACAGTTTGTCTAACAGCACGGGGTCTATCTCTTCTGACTCCCTGAATACCGAGCTCGCAATGGGGGTGGAGCCTGAACCGGTGGTGGAGCCGGTGGAGCCCGAGCTTGATCCCGAGCTTGAGCTTGAGCTTGCACCGGAGCTTGAGCCGGAGTTTAAACCGGAGCTTGTAGTGGAGCCCGAGCTAGGACCGCCGTCTTTGCCACCTGCGGGAGTGTCTCGGTATCTGATTATGGATCCATGGATGTATCTGGCACTGGCACTGGCACTGGTGGGGGCAAATCTAGTGCTGGGTCTGGCTCTGCACGGTATGGCGCTTAGGCGACTAGCTATGGAGAGCATTCTAATTTCTGTGTGGGCGGATATAATGTATGTGGGGCAGGCAAAACAGATTTTTCAGCTTGAGAAGAATAGTATGCGAGAGTGGGTGAGCGGACAGAGATCTGGACAAGTAGGGGTCAAAGAAAAGGCAGTCAGTGGTTAGAAGAAAGATTGTACACTGACTTAGAACCGCAAACGAAATGAAACGAAATGAAATAGAAGTGGAAATAGAAATAGAAATGAGAATATAGGAATGTAATTACAAATGTATGGCAGTAATGTAAGGCTGTAGTGTGTAAAGAGGCCAGCCCCATGTTAGAGAACAGAAGCCGGCCGCGGGGGGCGTGCGCCACACAGAGCCGCTGACGTCAGCGGGCGGCTGCGGGGGCGGTGCTCGCGTGCTTAGTCAGCGCGCGCCAAACAGAGCTACAGAAGTGCAGTGTACCGCACAATTCCGCTCATTTCACACTCTCGCAGCGTCATTCGTTTTTTTTTTGGTTTTTGTTTGTTGTTTGTTCTTCTGAGTCGTTTCGCTGACCGGTCTCTGTTTTCTGTTTTTTCTGTTCTTCTGTCTGTTGGGTGACCGTCCCGGGCGTCGCGCCCATCGGCGTTTCTCTGGTGTGTTCTTGTGCACGGGTGTGTTCCCTCGCTTTTTCGCGTCTCGCGTGTACACCCGTGCACTGCTATGTTTCAGGTAAACAAAACAAATCCCCCATTCGAAATCAAAACAAGACAAGGCAAGACAAGAAAGACAAGACAAGACACATCATTCATTTTCCTCCACCCACTCTGCTCCGCTCAAATCAACATGTCGAAGAGAGCGTCCAGTCTGTGGGAGGACAACGGTCCTTCCAATGCCTACCACGCCAACCACTATCGCTCCCACAGCAGCAACCCACTCGAGACCCCTCAAGTGCTCTCCAATCTTGACCCAAACGTCTTGGGATCCGTGTCGGGTTCCAACCCGCTTTACAGCTCGTCCCAGCAGCTCAGGCACAAAAGGCTGAGTTACCTGCCCACGAACAACACTCTGGGAAGTCCCAAATTACTGTCGACCACCTCCGCTGCTGCCAACGCTGCTGATTCTTTCGCCGCCTCTAATAATAAGAGAAGACGCTCGTACTCTTCTGCTGTCTCCGATATGGTTCAGCAGTCTCTCAACAGAGCCTCCCTGAACAGCAATGGCGCTCGCAAGTCGTATCTGCCCTCAAACTCGAGCCAACGTGCCTCTTCCATATACGACCAACACCAACAGCAAAATCTACTGCACCAAAACCGCAGATACTCATCATTCGCACCTCCTTCATCTCAACAGCCTAAGAGCTCCCTTGTTCCAGACGCTGCCGCCGCCGCCGCTGCAGCTGCAGCTGCATCCTCGAGAGACCCAAGACCTCTCAGGGATAGAAAATACCAACAACAGATACAACAAGAAGTATTTGCATTTTTATCCACCAATAAATTCGATATAGAAATGAAGCATCCAATAACAGCAAAGACTTTGAAAACTCCAACTCAAAAGGATTTCGTTCTTATCTTTCAATGGTTATACAATAAAATCGATCCTGGTTATAAATTCGTCAGAAGTATAGAACAAGAAGTTTATTTCTTGTTGAAATTTTTAGAATATCCATATCTGAATTCTATTAATAAATCCCAAATAAGTGCTGTTGGTGGTTCTAATTGGCCTCATTTCTTGGGAATGTTACATTGGTTTGTTAATTTTATTCTTGAAGTTAGTAAAATTGATCAAACTGACATTTCAGATTTTCAAGAAAAATCCATCTACAATTATGAAAACGGTGAGGATAATAATATTAATAATGATGATGATGATGTTGATGGCAGAGGAAATCAAGGTTCTTTAGCGAATGATACCATATTAGCCAATGATGAGTTGGTTGTTATGCAGATATACGATAAACATCATCTCAAATACTATAGGGACTATCTTTTCCATAATGAGACAGATTTTTCACAAGTTTATGATGATGTCAAACAAGATTTGGATGTTTATTATAGTAGTGTGTCAGAAAAAATCAATAACTTATCAACTGAAAATGAAACTTTGAATATACAAGTTCATGAATTTGTTTCAAAGCAACAAAATCTTTTTAAAATAATTGAAAGAACAAAAATTTTAGAAACAGATGTTAGTAAACTTAAAACTTTCGTCGAAAATCAACAAAAGAGAAAAGATAAATGGCCATCAACTTTAAGTAGATTATCTCAAGATATTGAAAATTATCAACAACAATTGATAAAAATTGAAGAAGAATTGAAATTGAATACAACTATATTACAAGATAAAGGTTTTAGTATTCAATCAATTGATCAATTGAATGAAGAACGTGATAAATTAAGTAAACAAATTAATGCTGTTAATTCAAATATTGAAGCTTTTACAAGAGATACAACGGAGAAACAAAATAGTGTTCATAATTTGATTGCAAATTTATCGAAATTGATCATTTCTTATAATTCTAATATATATAAGATTTTGAGTCATGTTACAAGATCATCATCATTACAAAATGATGAAAAATATGGTGAACTTCCTAATTTTGAAATAAGGGCTTTTAACAATACCAATGGTAATAGTGAAGTTTTAACACTTACTGAAGATCAAATAGGTTTAAAACCAGAAGAAACAATTCCAGAATTATTCGAAAAAGATATTAAAAATAATTTAATTAAATTGAAATCACTTATAATCAAACATCATGAGCAAGTTCAAGAAGATATCACAAGATTACAAGAGAAATCAGATTCTTTGAAAGAATCAATTGAGACTGAAAAGGATAAAATTGAAGAATTAGATTCAAGATTAGGTATGCTTACATCTCAAGCAACTGATTTAAAAGAAAATTTAGATGTTTTAAATGAGGATAGAAATTTGGAATTAGAACAAAATAAAAAAGCTCTTAAAGAATTAAGAATTCGTAAAAAAGAAACATCATTATCAATTAACAATAATTATAAAGAGATGCAATATGAATTTGAAAATTTTAAAGAACAATTAAAACAAAAAGAATCTTTATTAAGAGATGAGATTGCTAAAGTAATTGAATTTATCGCTGTTTACAAAGTTGATATTCAGTCTGAATTAGATGATTTTGTGGAAACTGTTGCTAAAAACGTTGAAGAATTCGCCATCTAATTTAGACTTCCGTATATATATGTACAATAATGTTTATTTTATTATTATTATTACTTTTTCTTTTTGTAATAATTTTTTTGAAAGAATGGATGATGTTTGAGTTCTTTGTTTCTACTTCTTGAGTATTCAACATAAGCCATATCTTCACCACCAGCCATTCCTGCAAGAGAACCTTGAGTTCTATAAGCGTTATTGGAACTTGAAGGTTTCAATCTTTTGGAAACACCACCGCTGATGAGATTTTCCGAGTCCTCGTTTGTTTCTATTCCTGCGACATCTTCATTTTTCAACAAAACCTGTTGAAGTAGTTCTCTACGTTCACGAGCGCTGGAGTATGCTAAGCCAGGTAAATTTTCCATTCCATGGAGATGCGTAATGACTTTGAAAGCATAACCTTGATCCACTAAGAACGCCTGGCGTTTTGTGGAATAGTACATTTCCTGTGTGTCTTTCGAGACCAAAGAGTAAAAAAAAGCATTGAACCCTTCATCATTTCTACGCTTCGCACGCAAAATACGACCCAATCTCTGTGCTTCTTGTCTTCTTGACCCATAATGCGATGAGATCTGAATCAAACACGTTGCCTCCGGTAAATCAATCGAAGTGTCCCCGACTTTACTCAAGAATATGGTACTGACTTGATCATTGTATTGGAAATTTTGCAAAATGTTCATTCTTTCCTGTTGTGGAGTAGACCCATAGATGAAAGGTTTACCCAGTTTCAAAGCGTATTCTTGTAATGCATAGACATTGTCGCTGAAGACAATGATTTTATCACCTCTTTGTTCATGATAATGGATCAAAAATTGACAAGCTTGGAATTTTGTTGGGTTCATGATGTATAAAAGCATTCTTTTACGAACTGATTCCCTCAAGTATTCTTGATAAAATTCAGATGTCATCGGACACCAAACTTCTGCACATTGAACATTAGCAATATGACCTTGTTGTGATAATTCCATCCAATTCGCCTCGTATAATTTAGGACCAATCAGGAAATTTAAATCAGAAATCTTTTCATCTTCACGAACTAAAGTTGCCGTGAGCCCCAATTTTGCATGTGCAGCAATGGTAGTGACGACTCTTCTAAACATTGCAGCAGGAACGACATGGACTTCATCCAATATGATAAACCCCCATTCTTTGGAAGTCAAAAAATCCATCACTTTTTGAGAATCGTGTGATCTATGTCTGGTGTTTGCCACCATAGAATATGTCGATACAACCAATCCTGCATCTCCAGTAAACATCTCCTTATTATCAGAAGTGAAAACAGCAACGTTTTCAGGCTGAATCGTACACCATTGTAAGAATTGTTGTCTCCATTGCATCACCGATACAGAAGACGTACATAAAACAATCACGGATTTCCTGATTGTACAAGCAGCAGTAATACCAACCAATGTCTTACCTGCACCACATGGTAAAACAATGATACCAGATCTTGCACGTCCATTACCAAACATCTTACTAAGAGATTTTTCTTGATATGGTCTGATTTGTGTAGATGGTTTTAAATCAATTTCAAGATCAGGATTCCGTAAATCATTTCTGAAATCGTATTCTTCCAACATTGGATAATCAATCTCTTGACATCTTTTCTTCACTATTTCCACAGACTCATGTGAGATCTCAAATGAATGAACAGTATCGAAATCATCATCATCGTCATCATCCCCATCTGCATTTCCAACAACATTTGCAAATATATCTTCAACATCCTCACCTTCTACGGCATCAGCATTACCTTCTTTCTTTAATTGACCATCGGATTCATTTTTTTTCGTTCCCGGTATGACTAAATCACCCTTTTCAGGCGCTCTGGTCTGTACAAGACCATCACTTGTCGTCACAGTGGTTTCACTGCTTTGAATTCTTAAAGCTCCAATAACTTCATCTTTCAACAACATTTGTAAAATATCTGCCTGTGTGGATTCAACGAAATATCTATTGTGTTTTAGCACTAATTTCACTTTACCATATGAAAGTGTTGCTTGCCGTATAAAGTTAATAACAGATGGTGCTACAGGAACTTTTGACAATCTATTCAAAACAGAAATGATATCATCGGTCTCTAATCCCACACTGACAGCGGCATACAAAGAATGTGTGGTAATCTGGTACTCATGCATGAAACTTGGACGACTCACAGGTTCAGCTATGGTGATCAAGAAATCTTGTGCTTGTTGAAATAAAGGTGAAAAACTCTCTAAAAATATCTTACCATCCAAAGGACTGATCCATAGTGGCCTTGATGCGTGGTCTGGTTTCAACTGCAAATATGAAAAGTCAGCGGCTCCAAACACTCGGGACACAGAATCAGGTACGAAGTCAGGTGGACGGTTCAGGGACACAGTGAGCAGTTCAGAATCTGCGTCTAGATCCAAATCATCGTCATTATCTCCGTCGCCATCGCCATCATCATCACCAATATTGCTGTTATAATCGTCTCCTTGCGCACCTCTAGTCCTGGAGGATCGCGCTAATAGGTTGTTTGACTTGTTCTTGTTCTTCTTGCTTGCAGAGCCAGACTTGCGGCCTCTACCAATACCTGGTCTCGGCTGCCGCCTTTCTTGAATATAATCATCTGAATATTCTCCAGCTGACGAATCTTCATCGGATACCAGAAGATCGTCGTCTTTCAGATTACCGTCCGCTAACTCGGAGTAGTCCACTTTACCAGCACTTCTCGTTGACATAGCTGCTTGGAAGAATGCGGAGGTCAATCAGAAGTCAATTGCAATCCAAACAGTATTACAAATATCATTCGCTACTCAAAATGGGGTTTAAGTTGCCTTCCTTATAGGTCTCAATTACATTAATAATTTTTTTAGACATGGTGTACGGGTGTCTGTGAATTATACATATGCATTAAATTATAGACATTTTACGAATCTAGTTGGGATATTGAGCTGATTGATAGGTAATGTTATCTCTGTTCAAGTTTCAAGATTGAAACTTGTAACTACCTGTGGCAAAGGTAATGGATCCACCTTTGTACGAACCTCTCTTGAGCTTGTTTTTGTTCTTGGTGAAATCTTTACCTCTAACCTGTAATAATTTTTCACTGGCCTTTTCCCCCCATGTACCTGCGGCACCTTGGTAAGTGTTGTCCATGACCTCTTTGCTTTCGAATGAGATTTTGTTTCTGTCGATCCTGGAGAAATGCTTGCGTTGTCCGGGAGCAAAAGAATCTTCTCCTGCTGGTATGGGTGTGGGGGTTGTGTTTCTGGAACTCACAGATTCAGTGGTAGATGTAGATTCACCAGCATCTTCTTCATCCTTGGTCTTTGACTTCTTTGACGCTTTGTTATCCTCTTCAGAGTCTTGCTCGATCTTTCTCTTCTTGGTTTCTGTCTCGCTCTCGCTCTCGTCATCGCTGTCAGAACTGTCGGAGCTGTCAGAGCTATCAGAGCTATCAGAGCTGCTAGAACTGCTTGAGCTATCAGAATCGTCGCTATCCGAGGAGGAGTCGCTGTCACTATCTGAAGAATCGGAGCTGGAATCTGAGTCTGAAGAAGAGTCTGAAGAAGAATCGGAGTCGCTATCACTGTCCGCCGCATCAGAATCTGAGGAGTCGGAATCTGAGGAGTCTGAGGAGTCCGAGGAGTCCGAGTCGGAGCTTGAGGAGTCTGAAGAAGAATCTGAGGAGTCTGAAGAATCACTTTCTTTGGTCTCCGAAGGCGCCTTCTTCTCCTGTGGAGCTTTCTCCTCTTCGGACTCTGAATCTGAGTCAGAATCTGAGTCTGAGCTGGAGTCACTATCACTGCTACTATCACTGTCACTGTCTGAATCACTTGAATCGCTGGAATCTTCTGAAGCGTCATCGTCGCTCTCGCTATCAGAAGAATCGTTTTCAGCTAAAGCTGTAGCAACAAGTGAATCCAATCTTGCTTGGTTGTCCAATGCACGGACCTCTAATTTCTCCTTCTTCAAGGATTTCTTCAGTGCCTCTTCGGCAGCGGTGAAGCCCTGTCTGTGCAGGTAGTCCACAATGTACGACAAAGTCGCCTGTCTGTCATTCGATTCGTTCGCCATGTTGTGCGCTGTTTTCCGTGACTCTAGACTTCAATCAACTGTGCTAGTTAACTACAAATCGCCACACAAATTTTCATCAAATGTTTCAGACAAATTAAAATATTGAAAAAAAAAATTAAAAAATTAAAAAAAATAAAAAATAAAAAAAAAATTAAAAGAAAATCCAAAGTGCGTGCGCCACTCAATCAAGAATTCAATCACTTTGCCTCTTCAGGAAACCGACTCCGAAGAAACTCTGTGATGTTTTCAATCATGGCTTTCTTTGTAGTGGCTGGTTCGATCAAACCTTTACGAGACCTGATGTACTTGCGGAACTGATCCAATTTGTAACTGCTCAAAGTGTCTGTCTTCCACGCCACCAAAATATCCTTGTCCGTCAAACTTATCTCTTCTTGCTTCATCTTCTTGGTCACGTGAGTATTGTTAATGACTTCAAAATTGGAAACTTTATTCAAATCATCTTTGATATGATTCAAGACTCTCAAGATTTCAGGTGTGGTCTTTATTCTTTCGCGTAGTTTCATCACAAGTCTCTTTGTTTCGTCGAATTCATTAAGTTCTTTTTGTCTTGCAAATTCGTGATTTTCAATACTTTCTTGATCTTGTTTTATTTCTATTTGTAAAATTTCGTCTTCCAAAGTCTTGAAATGCCATCTGATTGCGGGGTTTCGTACTTTTGAATAACCTTTTTGATTTTGAAGAAGTGGTATAAGATCGAGGAATTTGTTGTCTGGATGTATGGGTTCAGGTTGTGGAACATTGGGAGGTATCGATCTAATGTAATCTTTGTAAGGTAAAGGAATTAAAGCTAAACCTTCTGGATAACTTTCAGGGGATAAAGAATTAGTGACGTAGCCTAGTGATTTGGCATCTGTAGGAACCAAAGCATAAAGATTTGGACTCGAACTTTTCGTTACAGTTCCCAATACAATAGCCAATTTGCGTTTTTTGACTAAACTTTGATAGAATGCTGAAAAAGTTCTTCTTGAATGTGTATATTCTTTGTTCTCTTCGGGAACAACTAAAGTGGCATGAGATGTAGTATATCCTGGATGTAAATACTCTAAATCTCTGAACCCTATTATTTTGAGTGAAAGTTCTTGCTGTCCAGAAGCGAAAAAAATTGTATCGAATAATTTCTTGAGATGATCTGGCTTGATAGGTATTGAATCCGAACCAAAAGTATACATCCTAGATATACTCTCTGTAGGAACCTCCTCACCAGTAAATTCATTAAGAATATGTGATTCCGTTTCTACATGGTAAAATCTTCCATTTTCACTGTAGAAATTGGAAACAGGTTTGATTTTTGCCTCGTTAAACATGGCATACCCTTTAACTCTTATTTTAAAATCTTCATGGAACTCCAACGGACAATTGAAATATTCTCTTTTGATTTCTTTGACCACAGATATTCTTTCTTTGATCTTATCGGGACTTATACTCGAGATAAAAGGTCCCACGTCTTCATTTTCGTCGGTTAGATTGGATATTTCTTCATCATCGAGGTCTGTGTCGCTGCTAGCGTCTGCGTTAATCACTTTATTGCTGCTGCTGCGTTTAGTGGAAAAGAATAAAAGATTCTTATACTCTGAAATGTCAAACTCTTTGACCGGTGAGTTCAAAAGAAAAGACGAGATGCCTATTTTAGCCTCGTCCAAGTCTTCTAGGATTTTCCGCAGTGTTATTCTCGCTGGGGTCTTGCCATTATAAGGCTTGTCGCAATCGGTGAACAAAAACACTTTCTTCGAAGTATAGGGCCTCGTGAATTTCGGCAGATATACGAAATCATCCTGTACCTGATTCAAGACATTGGCCAGTTGTTCCCCGGCATTGAGATCGGGATTGGTTTCGAGAACCGAAGACGCATCTTTGATCAAAGAGCCCTGGTCCTGAAGAAGGTCGTGGACCGTTTTGAGTATATCTGCATTGATATCAGCGAGCTTGAACACCCTGTGGACTCCGCGTCGAGTCTCTGCAGACTTCAAATTGCTGTTGAAGAGATAGCAGCCTATGCCGGTGTTGGACAAAGAAACCGCGAGGTCCGAGATGACGTCGCGAAGCCCTTGGAAGATGACTTCCAAGCTCGAGAGCCCGCCATTGAACTTGGGATCAGATATGAACAAAGAGGGCGATAGCTGGATGCAAAAAATGATGCCCTGGTGTATGCGGAAACTCTCCCTGCTGAACCCGTCAGCAGAGCCGGTGCCAGTGCCTGAATCGACGGTCTGGTCGCCGCCGCGGCTGTAATAGCTTGCGTGCTCATGAGGCATTGTACGCCAATTCCACGCCGATGCCAGCCCTAATACCAATTGTCTGCGCCAAAGAGCCGCAACACAATGAAAGTCCTCAAGTCAACAAGTCACAGCTGGTTAAACAAGCCTGTTCCCTGTTTCCCCACGGAGAGAAAACCGGAACGCGAAAACAGGGGAAGTGCTGATGACTCAGCAACTCAGGCTGACTCAGCGGCCGTGCCCATTTTTCACTCGCGGTTTTTCTTCGTTTCGGTCGTTCCCGCGGGCTGCCAGCAAATTTTGGGTTTTTCGCACCACTACACGTTGTTAGCGCTCTTTGGTGAACATTTATACCCATTTACACGCATTTATAGGCTGGCTGCTGTCTGGCGATTCTATCTGCATTCTCCGCTTGCAGGAACCCCATTGTGTCTTCACTCGCTTCAATTGCCCTCTACACTGCGCCATGGGAAAAGTCCTCGACCTGTTGTCGCATCCTCTGGAGCTCAAAGCTGCCCTCCATCTGTAAGTTCCACCAAGTCCACCCTAATCAGAGTTGCCGTTTAGGCAGCTGATCTGAGATCCCCTTCCACTGGAATTCGTGCAGATCTCGCCCCCTTCTTCTAGAGGTATACTAACAGTACGAAATGGTGCGTGTTTTCTCAATAGGAAATATTTCAGAGACTCGGAATACCCGATCGATACAAGCAGACAATCTCCAACGGAAAAGGCATGTTATAAGTACTTGGGAATCACTTCCAGGTCTTTTGCTGCCGTGATCCGCGAGCTGAATCCTGAATTGAGAAACGCTGTGATGATCTTCTATCTGGTTCTGAGAGCCCTGGACACGGTGGAAGATGACATGACCCTATTGCCCCAAGCAAAAGTAGCAGTGCTTAGATCTTTGGACTCAAAATTGAACACCACAGATTGGACTTTCCATGACATTGATCCATCCGAAAGGGACAGAATTGTCCTCGAAGAGTTCGATGTCATCTTGACCGAATACCACAAGTTGAAACCTGTTTATCAAGATACAATTAAAGATATCACCAAAAAAATGGGTAACGGTATGGCCGATTACATAAACGACGAACAATTTAATCTTAACGGTCTTGAGACTCTTAAAGATTATGATTTGTACTGTCATTACGTTGCTGGATTGGTTGGTGAAGGTTTGACTCAATTGATCGTGGCAGCTAAATTCGGTAGGCCAGCACTAGCAGATAACTTGCATCTCACTGAATCAATGGGTTTGTTCTTACAGAAAACAAATATCATCAGAGACTACAAAGAAGATTTGGATGATGGTAGATCTTTCTGGCCAAAAGAAATTTGGAGTAAGCATGCAGATAAACTAACAGACTTCACAAAACCAGAACATCTCGATGATGGTCTTCATTGTATCTCAGACCTTATATTAAACGCTTTGGACCACGTTGAAGACGTCTTGGTCTATATCTCTTCTATCTACGACAATTCCACTTTCAACTTCTGTTCCATTCCACAAGTTATGGCCATTGCAACATTGGCCCTTGTACACGAAAACCCTAATGTGTTCAAGAAAGTTGTCAAGATTAGAAAAGGTGAAACTTGTGATTTGATCTTGAGAGCAAGAACTTTCTCTGGCGTTATCGGTATCTTTAGACATTACCTAAGAGTGATTCATCACAAGACCCCAGTTGAAGATCCCAACTATTTGAAAATCGGCATCAAATGTGGTAAATTGGAGCAATTTATCGAAGAGATTTACCCTAATCCCTCCAATGTTCCTCGTGGAGCAAACCCAACACCTTCTCCAGCATACCTCTCTGCCGAAAAGAGAATTCAGCTCGATAAGCCAATTGAAGAAGCTATTTTGAAAGAGCACTTCACCGTCTTACGTGTTGTTGTACTGGCAGTTTCATTGTTATTTGGTGGTTCTTACTTCCTCTATGTCAACTTTACCTAATGATTGAGCTAAAATACTCTCTCTCACTATCTACACTTGACGCGCTATGTATACTTATTCAATATTCAATAAATAAAATGCTAGTTCATACATGATTGGCTTTCGCTCCAGTAGCTTTGAAAGTCTTCAAACTTGTTGGAACGAAACTATCCATATGCGATTGATAAATAGGGAAACCAGGAATGACTTCATGCAACTTGACTCTTCTGTTTTCAAAATCGTAGAAATTGGATTCTACAAAGTCGTAATTGAGAAATTCTTTCGCCTCCTGCAAATCCAGTGTCTCATTGTCTTGGTGATACTTCAAGAATCTAGCGAGTATCTGGTCATCCGTTTCAACTTGTACAAAACTCAAAAACTTTACAAGTTGATCGTCCAGTCTTCCATGGTCCTCTAACGCTTTGATGATGACCCAATATAGGGTATCGTGTTCGTTTCCCGAGCTATGTGCAAGAAATAATTGATAATACTCTGACTGCGAGATTTTATCTTCTGGGAATATGGATCTGCACAAATCTAGAAGACGACGGCTCCGGAATTTGGAACTCGCCAGATTTGTCGCAGATCTGAACAACATCATAAACATGTCCCGGGTTATCAAAGGTTTGTTTGCTTGTAGAAATCCCACTATTTTGTCGTGGAGTTGCCGATTTCTCGAATAAATACCACTTAATATCAGACTCTTTAAAATGATTATTTTGGCAGGCGCCTGTTCAATCGTTGATTGCAATTCATGGAAGACTTCCCGCACATCTTCAAATTCATATTTTCTCGCCAATGGACCCAACTGAGTGAAACCTATATTGATTCCAGGCGATATACTGACCAGAGACTGAAGTAGGAGCCATGACTTTGTTAAACCTTCTTCCACCATCGAGGCAGAAGCCAGTACAACCATTTCCGCTGTAATGTACTTGAGTTGGCTCGCAAGCTTATTGAAAGCCTCGAGTGAAGTTTTGGAATCACCATTCTGGCTCGATAGGCGTAGCACTGCGTGTAATGCTGATGGAGAGAGTTCGAATTTGTAATTTTGATACGCATAAATCATGGTTGCGTAGTCATTGTTCTCCAGGCTGATGCTGAAAACAGCGGGGAAAATATTGCCGTCATATGCCCTTTTCATCACCTCACCCGACATGGTCTCTCTGAGTGCGTTGATCAATCTTCGTAACTGGTTCACATCTTTCCTCTGAGCAATCAATGTAGCTAACTCTATGCAATATGACGCATTCAAGAATCGGTGCCGCTGATTATGGGTACTGAAACCATGGTAAGCTTCCCAGAACTTGTCCATAAGCATTTCATAGTGAGCCTTATGCCTCAAGAGCTCAATTTCAAGAACCTGTTGTTCAACTGGGTCTAGATGTGGTTTTATTATTCGAGTCTGGAGAAGCGATCCGTACTGCGATACCAAATGCAAAAATGGCCTGTGTCGTGTGTAATTGAAACCTCCAAAACTGTTTGGGTTGTCGCCTACAATTGAGACTAGTATGGATGAAAACACAGGCTTCTCTACGGGGGGTAGGTCTAAATTTTTCACTATACTATTCAGCGTATGTGCATTCAGAGGATGTTTTCTAAGTCTCCTCTCTGCAAAGTCCAAGTTCCGTTCTAGGCTGCTGAGGAGGGTTTTACCCTCGGCGCCCTTTAGTACCGCCGTGGCCGCTCGTCGTGAAGACATTGTGGATCTTCGTCAGCCAATCAGTGACTCGACCTCTTAACCCCAGTGCCAGCAGCAGGAGATTTTCCAGGGGATTTCGCAGGGTTTCTTCAGCGGTGCAAACGCTTCGTGATGTTGAATCTCTGGAAAAGTGCCCCACAGTGCCAAAACTGGTTTTTCTTCTGTTTTCAGTCGTGCTCGGAAAAAGACAGTTTGGGGCTCCATTGAGCCACTGCTGTGTTCTTTTTTTTTTCCGACGTGTGGAGAAATTTATTCACCGGGGGCTTCTTCATGAGGCACGTACGCAACGCTTGCATACGGGCCATAAAGTGAGAGTGTGTGTGAGACTCTACGAGATCAGGCACGGACGGTTCTTCGGCTCGTATTGACTTAGGTATGGCGCTCAAATCCACAGACCTTCGGGGGCTCCTCACAGCTTCATCAAGGAGTTTACGAAGAAGTTTCCCCGGGAGCCGATGGTTCAGCACTGGTCCAGCTACATTCAGCCAGAGCCATCAGGTTTTCAACAGATCTGTCAAGCTGAAGCAAAGAGAACGGGCGGCTTTGGACAAAGAGAGCATACATGTGGAGTACATAAGAGACGAAGTCGCAAGGCGGACCATTGAAAGATTGGCGTTCATAAAGAAGGATTTCGATAACTTTATGGATTTTGGTTGCAACACCGGGAATTTCGAAAAGATATTGACTGAACGCGGAGACGATGATGATCATAGATGGAGAGAGGATAAAGATCTCGTTCAAAGTCGTCTTGGAAAAGTGTACATGGTGGACAGCTCGAAAGAAATGCTTTACAAGCACGCTCATGATTCTTTCAATGATCAATTAAATATTGAAAGAGTTGTGGCTGACGAAGAAACTTATAACCATCCTTTACTACTAGAAGAAAACAAATTCGACGCTATTGTCAGTAATTTGAGTCTTCATTGGATCAACGATTTGCCCTCTGTCTTCAACAAGCTCTACAAATCTTTAAAACCGGATGGTGTCTTTATGGGATCGATGTTCGGTGGTGATACTCTTTTCGAGTTGCGTACAGCTTTGCAACTGGCAGAGTTGGAAAGGTACGGAGGATTGTCCCCAAGGGTATCCCCCTTTGTGGGATCATCGGACGTGGGCTCCCTCATGCAGAAATCGGGTTTTCAAATGCTCACCATTGACGTTGAAGAAATCATCGTTTCGTATCCAGACATTGTTGCACTGATGAGAGATTTACAACTGATGGGTGAGAATAATTCTATCTTGAGTACCCCTCCGAAGTTGACAAGAGACCTCATGATTGCTGCTGAACCAATATACAGAGCCATGCATAGTGATAGAGATGGCTCGCTACCAGCAACATACCGTTTTGTCTTCATGATTGGCTGGAAACCAGGTAACAACTTCCCCCAACCCCTCAAAAGAGGTTCCGGACAAATAAACTTGAAAGACGCTTTGAGTATCGCACCTGGTCTCAAGACAGATGTTTCAAAATCGGACGAGGACTAAATTGGACCATGATAGCCAAAAAGAAAAAAAAAAGAATAATACTGTAATATTTTTTATTGTCATATCCATCATTATTTATACTGAAATTATTTATTTACATAGAAGAACAAAATCAATTGTACTGCTTTGTTATTCGCCGATTTCAAAAGTGATCTCTTCTAGTGCATCCAATGCCAGTGTGCGCACTTTTGAAACCGGGTGTTTATCTTTCAGCCATAGCAATCTCTGTTTGCAATTGTCAAAAGTTTGGGGGTCTTTCAAATACAGTTCACCAAAAAGACTTATGGTACTCGCCAGACGGTTGATGTTGGTGTTACCAAGATGAAGATTATATGCTCGTATAAACAGTGACTTCAAATTGAAGGATTCTGGAATATTAATGTTTAGCTCAAGCAAGCTTACCCAGAACTTTATGCTTGAATTTTGTAGTTTTGTCTCCCTCTCCACTGACGATGGGTTCTTGAGTTTCTTCTCATTGGTGTCTTTCTTTAGAATCGTCACAAAATGACCTAGAATGATTTTCTGTTGTTCGTTATTCAATTTTTGGTAGAAGGCAAGGAATTGTTTCAAAGCGGCATCAACTAGTAAATCTGATCCCTTACTTGCTCCAGCTGAAAATGAGTAACCTCTCCAGAATTCCAAAGCAAGCTCTGCTTCTGTTGAGCCAGTCCAATATAGTTGGTTGAAGAGATCCAGAATGAATTTGAAATACTCAGATGGTGAATAAAGAGCTTGCTTAGTCTCATGTTCAATATTCTCGATAATCAAAAGAACATCCAATGCTTCGTGTTTGACTTTATCCATGGGCTCTCCTATCAGTCTGACAAGTTTGAGTCTCACAGTTTGTAAAAGATCTGAGCGCTCTTTGAATCTGAGTAAATTTTGTCGTATCAGCTTTATTGTTGATAATCGAACCAAGCTTCCAACATCACCCTGTATGGTGATCGTATAGTCGTCCAGACTATCCACGATACTCCACAAGACTTGAGCCTCCACGATATCTGCCTTTGTGAAATACACCGAAAGTGAGTCTATCAGATAACTCTTGATGATGCTGTCAAAGGATGGAAGCAAAATCAGATCAATTACTTCAAATAAGCAATTGTCTAGAATTTTCGTATAGCCAATGCTTTTGGCAGTTATTGGATTGCCATTCCGTATGAGACGGAGCCAATTTTCACGATACTTGTTGGGCACATCAGTTAAAGTATTGCAAAGAGCCAAAAATTGTACCTCAATTTCACTCTGATTTTGCTTGATAATCTCAAAGACTGTATCGTATGCTGAGTCTGTCAATAAGTAACCCTTTTCAGAAAATTTCGTCAACAAATACAGTATCTCTTCGCCTCTGGCATACGAATCGGACTGGAAATCATAATGTAAATTATCCATTGCCTGTGTCAAAGAAGGATTTATGATTTCTAATGGTGAAAGCTCTGACATCGTTCCCAACGTGTACAAAATGCCACTGTTAACAGTATTCAAATCTTTATTCTCGACTACCATCAAAAGATTTTGAACGACCTGTGGCAGCCTTGACTTGTCTACAGCAAGTAAATCATGCAGCAAATGGGCGCTCTGTATGATTATTTGTGGATTCGAATTAGTGATTCCTCTCTCGAGTAAGAAATCTATAAATGCGTTTCTGGTCGAAGTGCCTAAATCGTGACTTAACGTATTTGCAATCGAGAAGGAACGATTCAGATCACCAAGCGCAACGTAATCCAGTGTCTCTATCAAACCTACTTTGAGATGTGGGATTTTATCAAGTTTATCGACATCCAATGTATTCCTCAAAATGGTATCTCCATGGCGCCCAATGAACTCCTGAATACAAGCTGCACTAGCTCTTCGAATAGAAAGTTCATAGTCGAAACAAGCTCCAATGAGAAGTGTATGGAAAAGTAGAACAAGGCGATCTGTTCCTAACTCATCACTTTTATACTTCCTAGCCAATTCCCATGCAACGAAACAGGATGCATCTCTCACGTTGCTTCCCACTGAAAAGTTGAGTCTATGCTGTTCGACAAAGAGTGTCTCCGATAAAAGAGAGACTACATCACCTAGTAAGGTAGAAGGTATGGTCCTTCTCCTAGCCAAATCGCCAAATGTAAGCAGGACACCATGAAAAGTTTCAATATTGATCACTTCAGAGTCCACCATAACTTCTGACTTCTCTTGGGGGACAACATTAAGGTTCAATTCGTCCCATATTGACATGATAACTTCCGTTCTTAACTCGGGATCAAGAACTTGCGTCAACTTCGACAGTTGGTTTGATGCAGATGAGCGAATCACCGTACTTTTGTAACCTAGGAAACTTATCAATATTGATATAATTTGTTCAAGGGATTCAAAATCATCGATCTTAACGAATTGCAACGCCAGTTTTCCCAAATTTTTCACATAATACCGTAGTACTGAGAGATTATCAGAAGCATCAATATTCAAGGATATTGTGTCTAGTTGTTTTTTCAATAATGGAGAGCTGTCGTAGTTGTTGGAAGAATGGTTTTTCAGCAAGAAATTAGTGACTGTTAAAATACCGATCTGCTGATGAACTGTCAGGGTCTCCCAATAATCTGCGTTGAAATGATGGTTGTAGAAGTCTTGCATAAGGTCACCACTATCATTCCTCGATAACAGTCTGCCTATCAATATGGCTGCAGATTCACTATCTTTGCCATTTGAGTTGAAATACTTGAGATTTTTCTCGTATAGTCTTCTCGGCAGGTTATCTTCGATGCTTGTCAATGGGAAGGGAGAAAGTACCAGAATTGATAGCCACAGTAGCAAAAAAGACCTCTCCTCCCAATTTTCCGTGGTCTGTAATATCTGGAAGAGAGGGCTTATGAGGTACACGTCGCTCTTCAAGCAGTTCGACACGGTCTTCACTCCTCGCACTTTGCAGAAGTTGTAGAAACATTTGCCCAAAGCAACCCCAATCACAGGGTTACGGGAGCCATTCAAAACCCTTTTTGTGTATGTATCAGTGATTTCATCTATATTCTTTCGCAGCTGTATATCTAGCAGCTGGGGAGACGGCTGGAACTGCTCTAAAATGTCTTCAACCTGTTTCACTGCCTCAGAGACATGGCTTTCTGAGCCTATTTGATGGAGTGAGAAATCCAGACGGCCCAGCAGCTGGGTGGCTACCTTCGACACCCTTATCTCATCAACTTCCATATCCGATAGCGTGGCAAGTCGGTCAGTACAGTCTACAAGTTACTGCGGTGCATACCGACTGACTTTTCAACTTTTCAACATCTTTTGAACTATCGTACGCGTGTTAGCAGTTAGTACCAAATGTGACATGCGAGAACGCGCCCCAACACCCGTACACTGCTTGGTTGGTTGGCAGGGTCCCCCCACATTTGGGTGAGAGGGCAGTTTGCCACCTGTGCACCACCTTCGAGATCTTCCGATGTCTGTGCACTGCCCGAGAGCGATTTCCTCTTTGGGAAATTGGTAAACAGTCTGCTCATCTGCGTCTGCAATTAATATAGAGAGATACCCTTAATTTGGATAAATATGATGTGAACTTCTCAGATTGAGGCGGTAGCTCTTGCATCCGACAAAGGGCTGAGAAACACGTATTGGACTTGGGCTTGGATTTGTCCCAAGCAACTGATCCATAACGAAGAAACTCTTTGCTAGATAATCTTGCCTGTCAATCGATAAGCATCGCAGATACATCACAACTATGCTGACTGACATTTCGAACCGTAGGGGTCCTACACACAATGCGCACGATACCGCACGCAAAGCGAAAATAGGCAGACAGCAGACGAAGTCAGCTACTGGGTCACAACAGCAGGGTCAGCAGCATGCCCAGCAGCAATCGCAACAGCAAGGCCACCAGCAAGGCCACCAGGGCCCACAGCGGGAGAGACGCAGTAACAAGAAGGCAGCTAAAGAGCCCAGCTTCCGATTCCCTGAGCTGTACCGTGATTCAAACCATCAGATGTTTCCCTTCCTTGATTTAGATCTGAAGCCTTCCAAAGATGGGATTGATTATACGTCCAGTATTCCCATCGGCAAAAATGATCCCAAGAAATACTCCACAGTCTTGAAGACCAGCCGGGAGACCAATAACGAGAAAGATATAAGCTCCATTTCTTACGATCCTATTCAAAATATTTTTGCCAACCGCAAACAAACGAAGACCAAGATACACTTTGGATCCCAGAAAGTTTTGATAACATGTTCTGGCTCTTTGAAGTTAGAAAATCTTGACGAGTTTGACATATCCATCGCATCTCCAAGTCCACTCGATACCCCTACAGGATCTAAGAGAACAATCCGCCATTTGAATGATTTATCATCTATACGGAATTCAGGAGAGCCTCTAAACAGAAAACTTTTGCTTTTAAACTCTAGTAGCAAAAACAACACCCATACTAATAATTTCTATTCGATCAATGATGTAAAGTCTCCCACACCAGAGCAAAAACTGCAACAACTTCCATCTAGCATAAAAAAGAGAAGGTATGATAGGCTAGACAATAGTATGGTCATATCTGCGAAAGCAATAATGAAGATGGTGGATGAATCGTTGGTTTCTAGTGATTCAGAGAACTTTACCCATTCACTATCTTCCATCTATAAAGAAATGTCAAAGGAAAACGTGAACATCGATGCCAATGACCTCGATTTCGCAAAGCTTAGCGATTTCGATTATGAAATAAGCTCACCTTCTGCATATTCCAAGAAAACCAGTATTCACAATATAGTGGTCAACAGCAACTTTCGTAAGAAGACCGATCATTTCCAAGATAGGTAATATATCTTCGTGAAGGGATGATTGTGACGGTACTTGGCTTCTGTGAAATGGAAAGTAACTTTTCTTTTTCGATATATATATATATATACATATTTATGGGTGTGTATTTGTCTTTATGAAATGTCAAGCAGACTGTCCACTCGAGATGTGAATCTAACATTCAATTCAAGAACACTATGTACAGAAGTGGTTGTGGTGGCGGGGTACGAAAGGGCTCCATCGGTCGAGATTGCCGTTTCGTCTATTATACAGAATATTGCAAAAGCACAAGAAAAGACAGACCACATCTTCTCCAGGTCAATATATTCACATTTAGCAGCAACAACTTGCATGTCAAATTCTTACTGTCTTGTTTTCTCGATAGTGAAGCCTGGGATAGACTTCCTCTCGTTCCTCTGTTGCTCCTTAGTTTTGTTGTCATATGCTAGCTCAACCTTTACCAGCTCTTTCACCAAGGCTATCATACCAGCCTGTTCAGGTGAGATCTTCTGGTACACTGTCTGATGTCTCTTGAACAATCCGAGTCCATTCAAGGTGCTTTTATACTTCTCAGGAAGGGCAATTGTGGACTTCAACTGCGTGACCTTGAAGTACTTGGGTACAGCTTTGGCGGCTTGTGTAGCTGGTGACATCTTTTGGGCTGATGGTTCAAGTTCTAAAGTGGTGTCTGAAGTGATGTTGGCACAAGGTCATACAGTACCGTCCTTCTTCAATCATAAATTCCAATATTGGAAAAAAAAAAAGCTCACCGGATGAGAGAAAATGCTTACCCTGTCAGTAAATGAGCCGATAGTCGCTGCCAAGGGTCGATTATTTTCTTCATTGGTAGTATCACATCAGCAATTGTTGTGTTATCTTATATTTATTTCATTCAAATTGCTCCGACCCTTGTTGCTTCAGTGTATCGATCAATGAATGATATTGTCAGAGAATCACCTATTTACTCGTGCATTTTACTCAGTATGAATACTTTGAGACAGAAAAGAAGCAAAAAGTTACTGAGAGGGAACATAGCCACAGTGAGAAATTTAAATTTATAGAAACTGAAGGCGGTTTATTTTTTAGTATATTAGGTAAATTAAGATGCTATTTAGATCTTTCTATGGTTTCAAAATAGTCACGGGCTACTTTGATGTTTTCCAAAATTAGTCGTTCATCGTTGATTTTCAAACCGTTGCTGTAATTCTGATTATCAACTATTATCATGATGTAGATATTGCTAGTGAGAACATCCAGGTATATGGATGAATTGGCCCCATTCAATATGAGGTTACTGAAATTGGAACGAATTTTGTTCACACTCTGTTTGTATGTCTTAATTATATTGGATATTTTTTCGAATCTTTTAGGATCCAAATGTTCTCGAGTTTTGATTTTATTAACGGAAGAAATTACCAAGAAAGTTGTCTTTTCAAACAGGATTATCTCTCTTGCTCCAATGATCTGGTTGAATTTTGTCAAATGCTGTTCGTATAGGGGAACATTGGGTATTAATGAACAGACAATGGACGACCATGCCCTGTACAAACTTTCATCCCAAATACTCGTAGCGAAACCAATTATGCTGAAACGAAATTCATTGAAGGCGATTTCTTGCAGTTTGTTAAACATAAGATCGAAAAGTTCCTGCCTTTTGTTCACCTGTATCAGATCTATCTTATGAACAAGGATGAAAATCTTCACTTGTGGGGAAAACTGGTATAAATTCTGCAAAACCCTTTTGAAAATATCAATATCCTTCGTAACTTCTTTACTCTCCACATCGAAGACATGTATCAAGACTTCAACTTTCTTGAATATATTATTCGAAGATCCATCAGATGGATTATTCAGGAAATTCTCCATGAATACGTCTTGCCCACCACAATCCCAAAGATTGAGAGTCATATTGTTCAAGAACCTCAAGTTGGAGTGTTCCACATCTATTGTAGCTCCTAACCGTCTGGTGTCAAAGGCAGAGTAGTTGGAGAATATTATGGATCTCATGGACGACTTCCCAGATCCCGAACGCCCCTGGTTTGTAAAATAGAGTTTTGTTAGTAATAGAAATGGAGATGGCTATTAAAAGGTCACGCAGACCAACATACCATAAGGAGCAATTTCTTTCTTGACGCATCACTAGACATGGTTCAAAGCTTGCCAGTGCAATTACAGTCCCCGAAACCTGTATATGCGGCTCTGTAGCGTATTATACAGGTGTATTATACCACGAGACACACTTATATTCATGATAAACACTGTACATCAGGCTCGGATTGCAGATTTCTGTGTGTGTGCCGAGGCCTATCAGTGGAGAATTCCCGTTTCCTCGGGGAACCTCTCAACATGCATAGAGCTTAATTTTTTTTTCCAGCTCCAGATCACAGACCTTCAGTTTGAATACTTGCTGACGGTGCAGACCACATGCGCTATGTGTGGCATTCTGGCTTACTATTCGCCAAAGCACTCTGATACAGATGATGCGAGCTTCTGGAATCAGCGACGTGGTCTCAGCAGCACACCAAATTACATAGAGACCGTCCTAGAAGAGAACAGACTTCCAGATGCACGTGAAAACAATACCTTTGATACCATTGCACCCAAGATCCTAGCCCGTGGCAGTGACTTCTGCTCCTTCGACAGATTCTCGATACCTGATAAGGGCTACACGGTAGACTATTTCTCTTCTGTGTTGTCCCTGCGAGCGCCGTTTACCAAACAGCCATACTCCAACTCGCGATACATCATCCAATTCAATGGGGAATTATACAATGCCGATATCGACTCTGATAATCACCATGAGAATGACATTGCATACTTCAGCCGGCTTCTCGAAAAGAACGATATTTATACAGCTCTAGGTAGTATTGAAGGCGAATTTGCCTTCTCCATCACTGACAAGTTGGAAAATAAGATATATTTTGGTAAAGACCAACTGGGCAAAAAGTCACTCGGTTATTGCCAGCGTGAAAACGGAGAACTATTCATCAGTAGTGTTCCCGACCCAACATTGGAGACTTTTGAGGAGTGCAAAGCGGAATTTGTGTATCAATATGACCTCATTGCGCAACAACTCGAAATTATACCGTTTATCTCTCAGTCTGAACTTCCTCGTCCATACATAGTGAAAAATTTCAGACTTGACACTGCAACTGAACAGGTGAACCAATTTGCATCGCTGCTGAGGAATGCTGTTCGTGTTAGACTTGAAACCATTTTCCCCGTGAGTCATGAAAGCGAGTCCAAATTTGGTGTGTTGTTCAGTGGTGGAATTGACTGTACACTATTGGCGGCCCTGGCAGCTGAGCTATCTTCCAGTGGGGATACTATAGATCTTTTGAATGTCTCCTTCAGCAATCCCAGAACCAACACCAAACCAGAGAGCACACCAGATCGCAAGCTTGCACTGAGAAGCTGGTACAATTTGCAGAAGAAATTCTCTTCAAAAGGGATCAATTTCAAACTCGTTGAATGTGATATTCCTTACGAAGAGTATCTTGAGCACAAAGACAAAGTCATCGGACTCATTCGGCCCAATAATACTGAGATGGACTTGTCAATCGCCATTGCATTTTACTTCGCCTCAAGGGGACTGGGAAACCAAGTGACATATGCCCCTGATGTTGAAGATTACTCAAAGCTGGAACGGAAGAAGTACTCCAGTCAGTGTAAAGTCTTGTTGAGTGGATTAGGCGCTGACGAGCTCTTTGGAGGATATACACGTCATGAGAGAATATTTACACTTGTGAGTAACAAAGTCCGGAAAGAAAACAAAGTTTACGAACCAGCGGGAGCAGATAAAGAGTTGTTTGATGACCTATACGATCAATTGGCCGCCGAATTGCAGATAGATCTCTCCAATCTCCACTCACGCAATCTTTCCAGAGATGACAAAGTAGTCAGCTGCTGGTCAAAAGAGCTCAGATATCCCTTCTTGGACACCCATGTCATTCGATACGTCACCGAAGAGATTCCTTTAAATTATAAATTGAATTTCGACCATATATCAGGCTCAATTGAACGCAAAAACACTTTGAGGCTTCTGGCCCGCTCCGAATCCCTAATTGATATCCCATGGGTAGCTGAAGAGGCAAAGAGAGCGATACAATTTGGTGCCAAAAGCGCAAAGATGGAAGTGGGTTCAGGAAAAATGAAAGGCACAGACAAACTCCAGTGACTTTGCACTCTATAATACTGTAAATAATACAAAATAATAATAAATGTACATACGAATCATCATTTGCTCTGCTCCTCATCCTTTATGAAAATGAATTCTTCATCGGCATTCTTGTCACCAAGTGTGATACGATCCCTGTTTCGCAGCTCAACATACTTTCTGGAAGATAGTCGCACGTCGTTCAAGTATGTACCCTTTCTTGAGTGGAGGTCAAATATGAAAGGCTTGATCCCCGATTGCGACTGACGAAACTGTATAACGAGATGAAATCTAGATGCGTCCTTTGATTCCACTGCAATATCTACGTCCGACTCTTCTTCAGTGAGCCGCCTTCCGAACGTGAAAAATGACTTGAAATTATTCAGCGAGATCGTGACAGGTTTGTTGGAGCTGCCTGAGAATTTGTAAATATAAAATAAGCTTGAGGAGGGCCCACCAGTTGGCGTTAGCGCATCGCCAGGAGGAACATAATCCAGTTTTGGTCTTTGAGATACTTTCTCTTTGCTATCTCCCGCCGCCGAGCTACTCGGTACTCCGTCTAGCAGACCAGATGGCTTCAGCACAATTGGAATAGGCTTCTTCTTCGCCTGCACCTCACCGCCCGGTCTCCGTGCAACCAGCTCATCGCCACGGACTCTTTCGTAGCCATACCCATTTCTGCCTGTACCGGATTGGTGTCTGGTGGGAGATCGGTCCCGCGCTTGATAAGCGCCTCTGTAGCTCCGCTGTGAGGACGGCCCACTGTATCGAGACATTCTAGTGCAGGTCAGTGTGCGTGCTTGACCCAGTCAACCCTACCAATTGTCATAAAAGACTACCCACCTCTTGTCTAGTCCCATCAGATCAGAATGTCTATAATCAATAGAAGACTGAATAGTTGAAAAACCCGCGTGCACAGGTGTCTTGCGAGAGAGGTGACTCAAACCTGTTGACCCCACTTTGGGGCGGTTAGATTTCATTTTTCGAGTCATAGGCCAGGCCTACTGGCGAGGTACCGCTGATAACACTTTTTAAGCGTTTTACCGTCACTTTTAGTTGGAATAGCAGCCACTGGCAGGGACACAATCTCGTTCTAGAAGAATTGCAAGACTTGCGCCCGCCGACATGCCACACTACATCACTTTGGCTACTTGCTCACTCAACCAATGGGCTCTGGACTTCGAAGGTAACCGGGATAGAATCCTGGAGTCTATCAAAATCGCCAAACAGAAGAAGGCTAAATTGAGGGTTGGCCCTGAGCTTGAGATCACTGGTTATGGGTGTCTGGATCATTTCTTGGAGAATGACCTCTATCTGCACTCCTGGGAGATGTACGCTTCAATTTTGTCGAACAAAGACACACATGGAATTGTTCTAGATATTGGAATTCCTGTCATCCACAAGAACAGAAGATACAATTGTAGAATCCTGTCTTATGACGGAAAGATTCTGCTCATTAGACCAAAAATTGCCCTCGCTAATGATGGTAACTACCGTGAAATGAGACACTTCACACCTTGGCTCAAAACTCAATACGTGGAAGAATATGCTTTACCAAGATTAATCCAAAAAATTTCCGGTCAAGTCACGGTATCTTTCGGTGATGCTGTTATCAGTACCCTTGACACTGTGATTGGTACTGAAACATGTGAGGAATTGTTCACTCCTCAGGCACCCCATGTCAATTTGGCACTGGATGGTGTAGAGATCATTACCAATTCGTCAGGGTCTCATCACGAACTGAGAAAGCTCGACATTAGAATGGCAATGATAACCGAAGCCACCAGAAAATGTGGTGGAATCTATCTTTACTCCAATCAGAAAGGTTGTGATGGTGACAGGCTTTACTACGATGGTTGTGCTCTTATTGTGGTCAACGGGAAAGTTCTGGCTCAAGGTGCTCAGTTTTCTTTGGATGATGTTGAAGTTCTCACAGCCACAATTGACCTCGAGGATGTTAAATCTTACCGTGCTTTAGCGTCACATGGAATACAGAGTAGGTCATCTCCAACTTATCAGCGTGTTCATGTTCCTGTGGAGCTGAGCCCCGATTCTTTAAACTTTGATCCTAGAGTTCAACCTACCAACGCAATAGAGCTGCACTATTATAAGCCAGAAGAGGAGATTGCATATGGTCCAGCATGCTGGCTATGGGATTATGTGCGTAGATGTAAAGGATCTGGATATTTCATCCCTCTCAGTGGAGGTATAGATAGTTGCGCTACTAGCGTCATAGTGCACTCAATGTGCCGTTTGGTCGTTGAGGCTGCTCAACGTGGAAACCAGCAAGTCATCAAGGATGCTAGACTCGTTGCCAACCAACCGGAACCTTGGATTCCAAGCACTCCTCAGGAACTTGCAAACAAAATCTTTCATACATGTTACATGGGTACTGAGAATTCTTCGAATGAGACTAGAACCAGAGCCAAAGATTTAGCCGCCAAAATTGGTTCATACCATGTTGATTTTAACATGGACAATGTAGTTTCAGCTGTGGTCAAATTGTTTGAGGTTACTACGGGCAAAAGACCTATCTTCAAAATATTTGGTGGTACTCAAATCGAAAACTTGGCTCTTCAAAACATTCAAGCCAGATTACGTATGGTATTTGCTTACTTATTTGCCCAGCTTTTGCCTTGGACAAGGGGTCGTCACAATACTGGTGGTCTACTGGTCTTGGGATCAGCAAATGTGGATGAACAATTGAGAGGTTATTTGACAAAATACGATTGTTCCTCTGCAGATGTCAATCCTATTGGTGGTATCTCCAAAACTGACTTGATTAGTTTCATCAGATGGGCCACTGTTGAATTCAAGTTACCTGTGCTAACTGAATTTGTGGATGCAACACCTACCGCTGAGTTGGAACCAATTACCCCAGATCATGTCCAATCTGATGAAGCCGATATGGGTTTCACTTACGAAGAACTTAGTGTCTTTGGTAAATTGAGAAAAGTTGAAAAATGCGGACCATATTCTGCGTTCGTTAAACTGCTTCATGTATGGAACGGAAAGAAAACTCCTGCTCAAACAGCCGAGAAAGTCAAAAACTTTTACTGGTATTACAGCGTCAATAGACACAAGCAAACGGTTTCAACCCCTAGTTATCATGCCGAACAATACTCACCTGATGATAACAGATTCGATTTGAGGCCATTCCTGATTGATCCAAGATTTGGATGGGCAAGACACAAAATCGATGAGATTGTTCAAAAACTGGAATCAAATGAGGAAATAGATACCATGACTGTTGATTGACTTGAATATATATTATTACATCAAGAATAATGAATAAATGACCATACTTAAAAAAAAAATTCTACTTATTGACCCCCCATTTTTTATTTAATCCATCGAGGTATTGTAATTGCGCACCAATTTCAGAATTGTTTCTTCTGACAGAAGTTGTGGACCCATCTCCGTGATCATTGCGTTCTATGAACTCTAAAAGACTGATCGAGAGTTTATCGGGTATATCTTCATGGATGAAATGGCCAATTGTAGAACAGTCTCCACTAATAGTTGTAGTTGCCGTAGTGAGAATTGGGTCCTTGTTGTTAGTAACCGGAGCATCACTTCCCCGAAAAACAACAAGTTGGTACTTCCCCTGCATTTGCCCGATCATGAGATTCTTGTCCAAAGTATCATGGTTTGCGAGTATCAGCAACTTTGCAACTTTATTTGGAATTTCGATGAAGTTTTTTGAGAGACCGGTGAACCAATCGCCCCAGAAGTTTGCAGTTTTCTTCAAGTCAACTGTCCATTCCAACGAACTTCTGGTGCTCTGAGTGACTAATGGAGGTACAGAAATTGCAGCACTACGTTTGCTATGCAGGAGGCCCGAGTCAAGATGCCATGAAATAGCTGATTCGATAGATTTGAATTGTGAAGGTATCGAATCGAGGTAATGATTCATGCCACCCAGGGCCTTTACTGCAGTCTCCTCAACGATATCGAGGATAACCAATCCTTGTATCAAGGTGTCAACATTCGTTGGGGCTTTCAGAAGTCGATCATGAACAACACGAGTAACTACGCTGCCGCCTAATGAATGACCTAAGAAGAAAATGCTAGGAGGGCGAGTCAATTCTGTCACGTAATGTGATTGAAGAAATTGCTCCACCAATGCAATGAAATCAGAGACTAAAGTATCAATTGACAGATTATAATTCAAGTCGTCTTGACTATTGTTCAGATTGTGAGAATTACCATGACCCCGAGCATCAAATACTAGGAGACCCGGGATAGAATTGTAACCATTCTCAACACTCTTAAGACGAAGCGACTTGCTCAATTCTGCGAAGGACAAACCGCTGGATCCAGCACCATGATGCGCAATGATGATCACTGGATTCTCAGAATCGATATTGGGATCTGTGACTTGCGGATTTTGACTTGGTGGTGTATAATATGCTTGCAGCTTGTATTTTGGCTCTGCAACGGTGAAAACTGGATTGAACTTAAAATAATCAGACCACTTGGGGAGTGGTTTAGAGGACTCTCTGGACCCAGTAAATGCTGAATTATGTACCTGAGCTGGCACAGCAGAAGAATGCCGACCACGACCAGATGCCACTGCACTCAGTGGCGGCAAATCACCCACCTCCTCATCTTCTTCATCCTCTTCATTGCCCTCATTAAGCGATAATCCTAGCTGCAATTCAGCTTTTCGGAGCCTCTCCTGCAGAGCCCGTCTTTGAAAGTCAGACATTGCGTGCTCCACCGCCGATTATTCTAAGTATCTGAAGTGCTGTTCTCCACCTCAACGAAACGATTAGTGTCCGTTCGCCATTGAACCCACTCTCCCCAAGAAAGTCGTACATGGGGTTAGGTCCCCGAAATATCCACTGGCGCCTGAGTACGACAAACGCGGGACACTAAGCTGGGGACTGATCGATTACCTAATCAATTTATGGGGTATATAGTTATATACACTATGAATGTAAGGGGAATGTTCTAAATATAAAGCCTCTATTTTTCACTAAATATTAGCGCGATATATATTATGCGTCGGAATATCCATTTGCGACAGGATTCTTCCAGATTCCACCGAATATTCCTGTAAAAAGCTTATGAAGTCAGCGACAACGAAGGAGGCCAAGAAGTTTTTAGAAACGAAGTGAAGTATCTTTTCAATGAGCCTGATCTCTTCGAAATCGAGCTTGAGGGAGCTCAGCTTTTCTGCCGAAGAACGAGAACTCGTACTATTTGGTTCATTTGGTGACTGCGAAAGCGGCACATTTTCTCCACTAGTGGAGGAGAGTAGATCCTGTTCATCTTCCGACTGAAGAATACCTACTTCTCCTATGCTGTCTTCGACCTCATCACCGTCTTCGCGGTGTTCGCCCTCGTCGTCGTCATCCTGGCCGTCATCACCGACTTCGCTGTGGCTACCCTGATCATCTTCATCACCTTCATCGTCCGCTAAGGTAATCATTGTTGATTGCTTGTATATTTTAGTGAGTTTGTTAACGATCAAACTCAGTCTGTCTAAGCTACGCGCATAGCTGATCATGATGCTGGCAGTTGTTTGTTTATCGTTTCTGCGTTCATCTACTACCACGATTGTCTCTTCGCTCTCATTAGAGGATCTTGACGACGACTTCTTATGAAACGAAGAAAGGAAACCCTTGGGAGATTTTCTTGTTGACTTTGAAGAATTACTTTGAGCCAGTGGTATAGAAGTCGCGCGTGACTTGGTTTTATTCTTCAGGGTATCAACTTCCGATATATCAACCATACTTGATCTCAAAGTTGGTACTTTGTGTTTATCAAGAGAATTAACTTTTGCATTTGAGCCAACTTCGTAGTACGAGAGCAATTTTTCCAGTGATTGAAGAACAATTCCGAGCCTTGATGTATCTACATTTTCAACATCATCTATCATTCTGAAAAAACCAAGAAGTTCAACATTGAATTGTTGAATGACTTTTGTCTTCACGAGTATCAAAGACTGTGGGGACTCTTTGCTTGAATAGTACACAAAGTCACTTTGGGCAAATCCTTTGGTATTTTTAGAGACATTGAGAAATTGAGTGATCTTGGTAAGCTTGAGAAGAACAGACGATGCTGTGTATGAAGTGTCATAATAGTCTTTTGAAACACCCCCAATCTTGTCCTGCAAGTTTGAGTATGTCAACTGAAGGTCTTCAATGATTTTAATAAGATTCTTCTTCAATCTTATCAGTCGTACAACGTTGTGTTGATTGTATCTCCGCTGGAGCAGCTGAAATAAGTTAGCTGCAGTTAAGTAATTTCCCAAACCGTTAGGGACAGAGCCTCCATTAGTGTAGATACTGTTGAAATCCTCAATGGATGCTTCCTCAATTTCAGACAAGGTTGGATAACCCACAATATCTTGCAATTTGTATAAAGTCTGCGACTTAGGAGACGACTGACTAGGATTATTGAGTGTCAGATCAGAAGATGTTTTCACCTGGTTGCTTGAATATTCGTCGTCAGAGACTATGATCTTGACAGAAATGAAGAGATCTGCTGCTTTGTCATTGAATCCCGAGATCACTGATTCTGTATCTGAATGGTCATAAATTGACTCTATGAGTGCCATTTTGATTATGATCTAAGGGTCTATCGGAGTGCAAAAAACAGCCGGTACTGGGCCTTACCTGTAAGTCACCCAATATATGGAATTTTAACCGTGTTTCACTTGTTTGAAGTCACACTGTAACTCTCAAGCTATTTGGGTTTGCAAAAGGCAAGTTAAATCGGGAAAATTAATAATAACTAATTGACCAATAATTCAATTCTGAATGCTTTGCTGGTGAAAATGGGCAGACTTGCAGGGGCTAAAATTGGCAGTGCTGCGAGAAATCAGCCTAAAATGCTAATAATTATTCAGGGGTGATGCACACTAAATCAGCACAGGTGAACAGGGGCATGTAAGAAAATAAATCAGCCAGATGTAATGTAGAGAATGCCAATAGATATGATCTTCCCTTTATTCAGTCTTGATGTTTCGTTCAAGCCCACTGGGAAGAGCAGAATTGTGAAAAGTTCGATTGGTATTGGCCCTCTCACCAAAGTGCAATGTGTTGAATTATAGGCCGCCTTGGAGTTGGGGCGGTTCTATTGTTGCGCGACTTTGCTTGTATGTGCAGCCACTTATTATAGCTGCAGGGAGAAGCGAGAAGACCAGAGGAACACAACTCTGTTATTATAGGCTTACACTGAACGCGATGGCTTTCAGGAGGCTTTCCTGTCTTTATATCGACCAGTCGCTATCTCGGCTATCGTTCCGTCGATCCTGACTCTGCCCACGCAAGATACACAGAAAGCGCTGTCTCTCTCTGTGCGTGCGTACGTACTGTACAAGCTGTGGATTTATTCGCGTGCATGCATTTGCGCGCCTATAATAAAATGCATTGGGCGGAACATCCCCCTCAATTTCACTGCACAATATAACACTCTGCCGCAAAACACAGGCATCTCTAAAATGATCTGCGTAATTTAGCTCAACAAAGTGAAATATGCCTCCTTGGTTCAGCAGCAAGATGTCCCAAACAGGCAATATTTCTGTGCTGTCCCCCAACTCGGCCTCCAGAGAACAATTCTATCACTTTTTTTTTTGGCGTCTCGCCCTTTTATTTTCCTGATATGTGCAGTATCTACAGTGCAGTACAGTAATTGATAGTCCTTTCAATGCGGCCAATTTGCATTCAATCGTATTTCTTGAAAGATGACAGTGCTGGCCTTTATTGTGCGTATATGATTTGGATACGATATCCCGAGCTGCTGCTGATGAATGGTTCGTTCTCGACGCTATCCTTGAATCGACAATTACATCCAGTCTCCACAGGAGGGATACTTGATGTTTTTTTTTTTTTTGATGCGCAACATACTATCATACACACTGACTGGCGCACAAATTTTCATCGACACGCAGGTGAGAAATAAGTGTCAATGAAGATTGCCCGGCATATAGCTAGTTAATCATCTCTCGTAATGAAGCGCCAGGTGGAAGAGAAGCCTTTGTGAGATGTCGTTTCTAGTGTCTCCACGTGTCTCAGTGTGGCCGCAGGGCAAGGAATACGCAAGCACTAATTAATTTAATTACGCGTCTCTCACACTCTCACACTCTTTCTGTCTACCCCTGTCGAGATTGGCAAAGCTCACCACCGCAGAATGCGCTTATGGGGCTGAAAATTACAGTTTTGCCCGGCGGACGGACGCCTGGAGACGAGTCAGCCCGCCTCAGGGCCAAGACAAGAGAAAAAAGTTTCGCGAATGTCCCTTTCCCTTTCCCTTTCCCATTGGGGACCAAGAATGGCGGCTGGCCTGCCTCCAGGGCTGAATTGTGGGGTCTCCGGGCGGCAGCTGCTCTTTCGCGCGGGCCAATATTTTTTCTTTCCACTTGTTCAGGCTTGATCTGACTTGATCTGGCTGGTGCTGAACAGACGCATAATGGCCGACGTAATCGCTCAGGCGTGAATGCACGAAACCGGGCTTCTTGACCGATTCTGATTACAATTCTGTGACCGGGGTTTATTAATGTGATCTGGATTGTGCTTCGTATTCGGCGATCCCCTTCTGGCTACAATATCCATGAGTTTAAGCGCCTATCTGACCTTCGAATGGCTGCTGACGAAGGGCTGCTGACGAAGGGCTGCTGACGAAGGGCCGCTGACGAAGGGCTTCTTTCAGGGCGCTGATGATCCCAGAGCTGCCCAAACGCAGATACAGCAAAACCCTGTAATGACACCAGCGACCAAGCAAGCTCTCGAGTGCTGGCATGGACAGTATTTATCGCCATTTCAGCCCTGCTTCCAACGTAGATCCCAGTCTCAGCTTACTCGTTACGATGTTGAGACTAATTATACACAATTTTCACAGAAAAATCTTGTCAAGGGCTCGAAAGTTCGCGTTTACATACTGCCATTACTCAAACGCCTCTCCACACACAGTGTTAGCCCGGCTTAAGGAACTATTGTATAGTACAAAGGCAGTTGAAAGTGTGTATTCTCGACAGGGCCGATTGACTCGTCTATTATATGAACGTGCCTGTAAAAAGCTCGCGAGCGAGCGCAAGCAATTACATAATATATAAATACCACCCAATTCGGAAAAAGGCTCAGCTTGGCAACTCCAGAATGTTTAACACTATACAAGCCATTCCGAAAAATTGCTATCCTAAACCTATCCCGATATGCTTTCACTAATTCACTAATTTGCTTGAAATATAGGTATTACAGGCTTCAATTGCAAGTATATGGTTTAGCTTCAAAATTGAGAATTGTTTTTAGCAGTGCATTCATTCAGAAGTGACAATAGAGAGTCTGTAATCCATGCTGCAATTGCACCGAATCAGATCACAGATCAATCGATTTAAACCGCATACCATATCTTCGTTCAAGTTCTTATTTTTTGGGATTTTCCTTGGCTTGGTTGTAGAGTTGTCGAGGTTCCAAAAGAATGATTCAACAACGCTACCACTGAGTCATCTGCGTGATTATCTGCTGTGGCAGAGGTACACGGCTTCTGAATTTTACAAAAAGACTAAACTAGCCCAGGAAGCCAACCCATTCGACGCCGACAGAACAGCACAAAGGATAATGGAAGCATTTCCTTACAACCCTGAAGCGAACACACCAATAGAGAAGAATGTAATTCAGCTTTGGAAGGATAGACCAGAGAACAATCGCAATTTCCCAAACAAAAGAATGCACAGGAAATGGAAGAACAAGAATAAGGATCATGAATATATTTTCTATTCTGATGGAGAGATGTTTGATGCCGTTCAGAGTAATTTTGAACATACGGTGCCAGAGGTGTGGGAAGCATTCAAAATTCTGCCCAAAATTATATTGCAAAGTGATATGGGAAGATATATTCTTCTGTTTTTGCGAGGTGGTGTTTATGCGGACACTGATACTGAGTGCATGAAGCCGGCTTCTAATTGGTTCGACTCCACCGATTTAAATATTAGCTTGATGGTAGGACTGGAGGAAGACCCTAATTATATTGGTTGGGAAAAAGATATGCCTCGAAGAGCTCAGTTTTTGCAATGGGCTTTCAAAGTCAGGAAACATCATCCCGTTATGGCTCATACCATTGCTGCCATTGTTAAGATAACATTTGAAGCGGCGCACACCGACAGACTGAGAGCTTACTACGAAAATTATGAAGAGAATGTAGACAGGTGCAAGAGCGTCGATGTGATTGAGTGGACTGGACCCGCCGTATTCACAGACGTTATCTACAAATATATGAACAAGATGGAAAATCCGATTATAAAAGACATTGGCCACGGTAAGAGAAACACTGGACCAGAACTATATGGGCCACATACCAATCAAGCAATAAATTGGACACTGTTCACAGGTATAACAGCTCCAGTGGTCGTTGGCGACGTTGCAGTTCTGCCTCGCATAAGCTTTCGATTTGAGCGCTGGCGAAAACAAAAATGCACCGAATACTGTTATTTGTCTCATATTTTCTCAAGCTCTTGGAAAAATGGTTAGAGGGGTCCAATAGAATTTTTGTACATATTAAAACTAAAGTCATGGTATATAAAAATAAAGGAAGTTATCGAACATAGCCTTACTTTTTAGTCAGAATTAGAAACGAAGTATGTACCATCTAATTCATGCAACTTACGGCTTAAAAATAAAACTGCTCAGTTTTTCAGGGACATGCAGGGACTTGTCAAGTTCCAGTTTTGCTGCACTGACTCTATTGGCTGAATCATTTCATGCAGGTGCAAAACAATAACCGTTTTGGGTTGTGCACTATGACGGCTGCAGTTTCATGCTCATCTCCATCTTTTATGATTCCATGATGTTCTCGCCACTGCAATAATAAATGGACGACTCATGAACCAGTAAAGAGCATTCTACCGATAACCACGGTTCTGAGTTACATAAAGTCTTTTCGCGATTTTTTAGCTCATCGGTACTAGAAAATGGTAAACAGTTAAGACTGAACTTGAAAGAGTCCAAGTTGTTACGGTTGCCAAGGATAGATAAGCTTCGCTGACAAATTTCGATTACTAAGATAGACGTAAATTGACAGCCTATTGAGAATCGACACCAATGGCTCCAAGAGGAACACAGTTGCACATCATCCAAGGGGCCCTTTCAAATAAAAAGCTTACTCGAAGTTAAAAATGCATTGTTTTACTGCAGCCCGGTGCGCGACATAGGGGTCCAGGCGCAATTTTTTGATACAGCCATGCGAAAAGTCCGGTCGCTAGGACCAATGGAGAAGATTGGAAAAAGAACAGCAGATGATGCCTCGTCTGGTAGCTTTGCCAAGCATGGAAGGCGCAAGGTCTCTCTTCTCAGGCAGCCTGACAAGACCCGTTTGTCTTGGGATATGCTTAGTATATGAAAGACATATTGTCAAGAGATTTGAATCTTTCAACATTCTTTTCCAACTTCTCTCAAGGCGGGACCATCTCCCAAACTATTTTGAACACTAAAATCCGCTGCATCCAAACCTTATTTTATTTTTATCTGGAAAATCAGTACGTGGCGCTATCCTGTCTCAAATTAGTTAGTATAAAAGAAATTTTTAAAAAATGACAATATAACCGGAAAGGTACTGCACATCTGGAACAATAGGATGTTAAAAAACACACAATTGTTTCAAGCATGCAAAATCAATT
The DNA here is from genome assembly GCA_001599255.1 of Wenyingozyma succiphila. NCBI lineage: Eukaryota > Fungi > Ascomycota > Pichiomycetes > Pichiales > Pichiaceae > Wenyingozyma > Wenyingozyma succiphila. The sequence goes on from BCGL01000008.1 coordinate 289,822, forward strand.
ATCCGTGGGATATTCTGATTTTAAGCCCCCATAGCCCAGCAGAACGCATCCTCGCTAGTGGATTCCTATTATATCTGATGCTATTATAGTGACTGCAAGTTCGAATTTTTTGACCTATTAAATTGCGTACTGTTGAATGCCATTGCAACCCAGCCCATCTTTTCTCACATGCAGCTCATAGAAGTGGCCAAGTCTGGAATAGATTGCATTGGCCCATTGTAAAAATCTTTGCAAAGGGGGTTGCCCCGAAGCTTCAGGAGAGCCAATTAGCGCCATTGCCTTTCAAAGAGAAGCCGAATTTTGGGATAAATACATTGTAATATCCTGCTTGACGAAGCAGCCCTCAACCGCCCTCAATGTAAATCAAAGATCGTTTCTCTACTCAGAGCACACATAGATCTGCAAACAGAAATACTGTTAACACATCATGGAAATGAAAATTACAATTCTTCATATCCTGAGCTTGTTAACTTTTGCCATGGCTGCCGTAGAGGCAAAACCACAATGGGCAACTACAGACAGACATTTTCAAGGTAGAATGGCTTTCAGGGCATGCCAATCTGCTTCTACTATGAAGTACAACTATACTGGAACCGGAGCTAAGCTTAGTTGCAATTATCGTCCAGCGACTGGATCTGTGTTGATTTGCCTCAAAAGATTTGAGAATGAAAGAGGCTTTGATTGGGATGAGATGTTGGATTATACTGTTGATTACTGCAGTTCAAGAATAAAATACACTGCAAATACTACTTTTTACCAGAAAGCATATGAAAACGCCACAAAATATTATTTAGCTGACAACTACGGAGACAAGAAGAAACAATTCTTTCATCCAACAAATATTTCATGGAGTCTTGCTAAACATTACTACAAAAATTATGATTCATTCTATGGAAACATTGATTACAGTACAATATATGGTGCATTGTTCTGCATCTACTGGGCGGTTGTTTTCTTGGTGAGTGCTGTATTCAGAGTATTCCTTGCAACGGGTATTAGTAAAACCTTCACAGGTAGACTTATAAACCAAGTCAGATCGAAATTGACATTACCCACATTCTTCAAGAATGGTTCTCACGCCAAGGCTGCTGGCGGTAAGCTTTTGTTCACCAGTTTGTTACCTACAAGATTGGATGGTGCAATTATTTTGGGATTTTTCGTGTTGCAATTTATCTTGTGGTGTGTCCAAATGAATGTGGATAGCGACCCCGTCCTTTTCAAAAGCCGTAACTTGATGGCTATTAGGATGATATCCGATAGGGCAGGTATTATGTGTTTTGCACAGCTCCCAACACTTTATCTTTTTGCTGGTAGAAATAATTTTTTGTCTTGGTTGACAGGTTTCAACTACGCTTCATTCATTCAATTTCACAAGTTGATGGCGAGACTGATGGTACTGAATGCCATAATACACTCCATTGGTTATACTGTTATTGAGTGGGATGCTTATTCGACAGAAGCAGCTGATCTTTACTTTAAGTGTGGTATCGCTGCTACAACTCTGGGAGGATTGATTCTTGCATTTGCCACACATGCTTTCAGATGGAGGTGGTATGAAACCTTTTTATATACTCATATCCTCTTTGTTGCAGGGTTTACAGTGATGCTGTTCTTCCATGTGAGAACATTTGGATGGCTGGAATGGTGGATAGCAGCTATAGCTCTATGGGGTATAGACAGAATTGGCAGAGTTATCAGATTGACATCCTTTGGTTTCCCTAAAGCTACGCTCTCTGTCGTGGGCTCTGAAGAGATGATCAGAATTTCTGTGCCTAAACCTAAAACTTGGCAATCAAAACCTGGCCAATACGGCTTTGCCTATTTTGCAAATCCATTACTGTTTTTCCAGTCCCACCCATTCACTATAATTCAAGACGATAAAGCCAATGAACTGTTGATGTATATCAAGTGTAAGACTGGTATCACCCGTACTTTTTACCAAAAGTTGCTCGAAGCGCCAGACAAATCGAAACAGATTCGCGTTTCTTTCGAGGGTCCATATGGAGAAAGTTCAAGGGTCCATAACTATGACAATGCTCTGCTATTAGCCGCTGGTACCGGTATTCCTGGCCTTTTCCATCACGCATACAATCTCTCTCGTACCGACTCAAAACAACATGTGAAACTTGTATGGGTTGTTCCTACTGTCTCTGCCATGGAACATTTCATTCCGGAAATTGAGAAACTGGAAGGATCCAAAGTCAACGTTGTTGTACATGTTACAAGACAAAAAAGAGAAGATCTCAAAAATCATAGAGGATCTTACTCGGAAGAAAGTGACAAGAAGAGTTCGACAGATGAATATTCGAATGAGATCAAGCAAGAAGATAGTTTAGGTGAAACTGTCTTCGATAAATTGAATTTTGTCGAATTTGTTTTTGGTAGGCCTGATTTAAATCAATTATTGAAGGAAGAGGTTGGATCTTACCATGGGTCGGTCGGTATCGTTACTTGTGGTCCAGGTATCCTTGTTGATACAATCAGAAACACAGTGGCCGAAATTGTGCCATCGTATCCTCAAAGAATCGAACTCTTCGAGGAGTATCAAACTTGGTGATTTATTCGTTCTATTATAATTAAATATATTCAGCTATGTCGTATGCATAAGCTAGGTTTAAAGAGAATTTCGATGTTTTGTGAATTTTGTGAAATGCCTCATTCTTGATTTTCGAATGATCGGTATCTATTAAATGTAGAAGTTACATAGTTCTAAAGTACAACTCGGAGGGTGTTTTTTCTGTTCTGACGTAATACTGTGAATGCCAATTTTGTTTCAGCGGATTGTAACTGATCTTCCCAAAGATTTCCCATTGGAAGGGAATACCCTCTTTCTAGATTCAGTATCAAATTCTTCATCGTCTGGTGTGACATCGAAGATCTTCCAGAATTTCAGGTTCTCATCAGCTGCTACAGTCGCCATGGTTGTTCTGTCAGGCGACAATGCACTGTATAGAATTCTGGAGTCATGTGCATTTGCAATCATGCCTGTTTTCTGTAGAGTGGGGTAAGAATAAACGCTAACGTTGTTAGAAGGGTAACCATGCGTTGCGGCAATTTCAATACCGGTTCCACTTGCATATCCCCATTGTAGAGAGGAGACTTGTGATTCTGTTTCTATAGTGTTGACTCGTGCCCCAGTGGTTGTATTCCAGAAATGAATGTTCATACAAGACGAACCACCACCAGTAGCGAGTAGAGGTGTCTGTGTTGGACACCATGCAAGTGCTTTAACAGCTGCATTATGAGCTGTTTTCGTGAATTGTGGAATCGATGATCTGGCGTCCCAAATGTTCACAAGGTTGTCATTACCTCCTGTCGCAAGTTGCAAGCCATCATGGCGCCATTCAACACCACAAACTTCTGCTGTATGATTATTAAGCTTGGACACTAAATGCTGCGAGATTCTAACATCATGATTAAATAACTGTCCTGTTCTTGAACCTGATGTTAGCAAATGTTCATTCCAAGAATGGGCTCCGACTCGTGCATCATGGCCCCTCATGGATCTCAATTTTTGTTTTTGTTCCACATCCCATATCTCCACGACACCGTCATGTGTACCTATAGAGACGTAATTGCCATCTGGAGACCATCTGACGGATGAGACAAGAGAGTCACACTCAGCACCTAGATCGACTTCACCAGTATTTGCGTTCCAGAAGTAGACTGAGTTTTGAAGTGCGATTGCGAGAGTGTTTTCTTCTGACCAACTCAAAAGATTGAGATAGAAATCATCTACTATACCAGGAGCATCCAAGACTTTCTCTGGAGCCGTTGGGATTCTTTTCACTCTTGATTGTGCTATCGCTGTTGGAATGGAAGGCTTTTTTGCATGATATTGAGAATTTAATGTAGTGAATTTTCTTTTGGATTCTGGAGCAGTAGGTTGGAATTGTAGTATTCTCTCTCCAACTTCCAGCCCACAAGCCTCTGCAACAGAATTTTTGTAGATCATTGAGGTTTGTGATTCTATGTGGTCGATAGGGGCTGCATTGGCCAAAGGGCGCACAGATTCGTCCACGGATACCCTACCGGATGCTGTATGTCTCGAAGGTATGAATCTATCAAGTAGTTCAGCTGTGTTTGTCCTTCGAAGAGTTTTAGTGGGGGAGTTGGTTTTCTTGCTGGAACTGGAATTGGAAGAGATTCCACTAGCGCTCCGCACATGTTTGAGACTAGAACCACTTAAATTTTTATTGTCTGCTATTAATTGACCAAATGACTTGTGATGACTATTGCTTGTGTTTCTTGTGTTTGAAGATTCCGAACTTGAGCTGCTTAATTTTAAGGATGTACCGCTGAAAATGCGGCTTTGCTTTCGCTTCTCTGTCCAGTCAGAAGAGACAACGTTGAATTGAGGAGAGATCAGTAGTTTTTTACCATTGTAGACGGAACTCAAGTTCTGTGGGTCAGAGAGTCTGTTGGGACTTAAGGAGCCGAATATAGTTCTATGACTTGGTGTCTGCAAGGGAGCCGAATATGGGGTCTTGCCATGATCACTGGAACGCATGATGAGATAGGTAAGCGCTGGAAATGACCAGTTGCAAGACTGCGCTCTTAACAAGATGTATCAGATCAAGCGGGGTGGTGTAATGCAATTCTTTCCAGAGCTGGTTTTGTGGCAGTTTATCACGATCACAAGATACAGATTGCTCTTCTCGCCAAATAATTTGATACTAGTGTAATAGCTCGTTTCACATAATGAAGCTTCTTGGAAAGAACCATCGCAAGACTCTTCTGATGGATCCAATATGTTATCCAGATTGGGTAATATCAGAAGTGTTTACGTCTTTCCTCTTTGGGTGTACAAAGAAATTTAGCCAAAACCCAAAGGGGATTAGCTAATCGGGATAGTTCTCCCCTGAATTGCGGAAAATGAGGTGACGATAGACGTGGACGATAGACGTGGACGATAGGCCCTTCAATGGTATGGAAATTTTTTGTTTTGTAGCCATTGGTTCACGCGCGACCCACAGCCTCCTTTTCACTGTCGTTAGCTAAGCAGCGTTTTCCTCTTTTGGGACTGTTTCGGGTGCAGAGAATGAGGAAGAGGACCAGAGCAGGTCAGACCAGACCACACTGTATAGGCAACTGCAGAGCTGGGTTCGACACGACTGCCCCGAGGCACCACATTCTGCACACGCCTCGCTGGTGGTGGGAGTACTTACATAAACAGCTAGTGTAGTTCCATCGCGCGCTACCGTGATGAAACGCTGTTAGTGTTTAGTGTTAGTTGCGCGCTTGCGCACACCTTGGCCTCCGCGGTGATATACTGTACATAGAGCACAACTATCTATGTGCTGTCCAGTATTCATTTACCTTATAGTTGGAGACAGAATATTCTAGGTGCTGTCAACCTGCGCCCTCTCAATTGCATTGTAACAATTCAGTGTTGGCGCTGCTGGCTCTGTGTCGGCGATGGTCACCCCATAGTGTTCACTGGAGCCAGATCATCAAAGCGCAGTACAATGAAGGCGCATGCTCGAATTTCAGATTGCTATTCTCTTGCATTCGCTTGCATCGGCTCGCGTCTGATCTATCTCGTAATCATGACAACTTCTCGCCTCTCGGTGCCGGACTAATCCTGCTGCCACCAATATTCTACACCCATTGGCTTGGAGCAGAACGACCATTGGTAGAGATCATGGTGCATCCAAGTGAGACAAATCACATTGTGGAACGAGACTGAGAAATAGAGTCAAAGTGAAAGAGCTTGCCGTGGCTCTTCCCTCCGATACGTACACGCTACGCATCATTCTAAACTGTAATTTTGTATCGATGGAGCCAATGGCTTCAATGGCTTCAATGGCTTGAATTCCAGAGTACGAGGCGGAGACTATCGTCATTTTCATGGCAAAATGGTGTCATTCCCGATATAATATTAGGAAAAACGCACGCTTAGGTTTTATGCCCCCTTTTTCCAGCTAGGGGGGTGCATTTGTGGGGGCGTGAAACTTGAATCGAGCGCTCAAAAGTATTTTGAGACTACGCATTGTTATGTCATACTTGCTGCAAAGCCTTAGTGTTGCTATTTTGCACTACCGTGTTCCAAATAGCACGTTGCAAGTTTCGAATTTCAGTTCGAAACCCAATTGGTCGACTCAATTGACTTGCAATAGCACTATAAATTACTCCGGACTCCCTCTTTACCATGTTTCCCGGATAATCCTCGAGTTAGTCTTTAACTAACATATTATATTTTAGTAACAACTCCATAAATCATACACAATGGGAATTTTTGACACAGTTAAGGAAAAGCTCAGCGATGAGAAGTTCAGAAATGACATAACGACCAAAGCCACAGATGCTTACAACAAGCACAAGAATAGCAAAAAGAGTGACAATGATAATGACAATTCTTATGGCTCCTCAGGCAATGACAATGACAATTCTTACGGATCATCTGGTAGAGACAACGACAACTCCTACGGCTCTTCTAGAAATGACAACGACAATTCCTACGGTGGTTCTGGATCCACAGGATACGGTTCCTCTGGTAGAGACAACGACAACTCCTACGGTTCATCTGGTAGAGATAACGACAACTCTACCTCTTACGGTGGTTCTGGATCCACAGGATACGGTTCTTCTGGTAGAGACAACGACAACGACAACTCCTACGGTTCCTCTGGCAGAGACAATGACAACTCTTACGGTGGTTCTGGATCCACAGGATACGGCTCTTCTGGCAGAGATAACGACAACTCTACCTCTTTCGGTGGTTCTGGATCCACAGGATACGGTTCTTCTGGTAGAGACAACGACAACTCCTACGGTTCCTCTGGCAGAGACAGCGATAACACCTACGGTGGCTCTGGATCCACAGGATACGGCTCTTCTGGCAGAGACAGCGACAACACCTACGGTGGTTCCGGATCTACAGGATACGGCTCATCTGGTAGAGACAACGATAACTCCTACGGTTCCTCTGGCAGAGACAATGACAACTCCTACGGTGGTTCTGGATCCACAGGTTACGGTTCTTCTGGCAGAGATAACGATGATTCTTATGGCTCTTCTGGTAGATCCGGCAGAGACAATGATGATTCCTACGGCTCCGGCTCTGGTTCAGGATATGGTTCATCAAACAGAGATAGCGACAGAAGAGATAATTACTAATTATGTATCTGTGTTTTAAATAATTTGAGACAACATTTTGAAAACCTATTTACAAATTTATGATGTATACTTTAAATGATGCTTTATGAATCGCGCGTTGATTTAAACTAACTGCTCAGTTTTGAGTCTCTTGAAGTTATTAGACTCCTCTGTAATGTCGTTATTAATCCCATCAACTTTTCTTTTGATTTGTGTGGTTTCCAGATTTTCCTTCTTGTCCGTGGATTCGATGTACTTACCCTCATCATCGATCTTATTGAAAATATTGACAATTTCCAAAGACTCCTTACTCCTGTTAACCAGGTCATGGACTTTATTGGTATTATGCAAACTTGGTATCATTCTCATCAGGCAGTATTTATTATTGGCGGTGTGATTGTCAAACTTGAGAGCGAGCTCATGGTACTCTTTTACAGTTTGATGCCAACTCAAGGGCCCATCAGGATTGAAGACCGTGGGATTTGTTTCGGCAGCTTCAGCGATCATGCATCCAACATCATCACCGAATTGACGCTGCAGTTCACGGTATTCCTTATATGATCCAACGCCACCGTTTATGATGAATGAGACATTTGCCTTCCTACAAATGTCAGCAATGTCTTTGACGTAATCTCTAATCGGGCTTTCCCTGTTTCTCATATTGGTTGTGCGGCAATGCAAAGTTAAATTAGCGATACCTGTCTTCACAAGCCTCGAAACCAGTGCAGAACTTTCTTCTTTGTTGGAAAGCAACCGTATCTTGACGCTTATTGGCTTATTGTTTGGTTGTCCTACTTTTTCAACCAGGGCAGTTAATATGTCACAAAGCAAATCGGGAGTTTTCAACAAAGCAGCTCCCATGCCCGAATGCACTGAGAAATGTTTTGGGCATCCTGCATTGACGTCTATACCTGCAACATCGTTCACGACAATTCCAGCGGCTTCAACAGCAAGATCTGGATTAGATGTACCTAACTGGAATATTATCTTGTCTTTCTCCAAGGTGGGGTAAGTTCTGAAAGCGACAGGCAATTCCTTCTTGGGATTGCCATTATGCCTTTTCGCCACAGCAAAATCCACAGTCTTCAGTTTCTCATTGTACACTCTCTTACAGCTGAGAATCTTTTTATCTATGATTTCAGGACTCCATACCAAGTCAGCTCCATATTTCAATGCTAACAAACGAGTGGGAAGCTCACCGATTCTTACCATGGGTGCGAGCACGATTTTGGCTCTGTAATCGACCATCTTCAAATTATTATAGCCGGAGCTCTTGCTAATACCTGTAGAGACAGACTTTTGTCTTTTGAGACAGGCTGTTAGTCTATGAACAGTCACTCTTTGGTTAGTTCAGCTCTTCTGCAGTATTGTTGAAAGTAAAAAAAAAAAAAAAAACCCAAATTATTCAAAAAAAAAAAAAATTGAATACACATCTCTGCACCCAAATTCCATTGACCGTTCCTAAAAAGGAAATTCTCTAAAGTTCAAAACACTAGTGACAGCTTAAACGCTACCTTAATTGTTCAATACTACTTTACTGATTGGTGTATAAAAACATGGACATTCTGAGATAAACGAACAAAGAACGAAAAATGATGCATCCAATCTGGAATTTCTCTGAACTAAAGCTGTTTTAGTCAGAATGTCTGCTCGCAATGAAAATGAAATATACGTTCCTCTTTCCATGATATCCCGCCGCCATCAACTATTGACATTAGACAATGGGATTGTCGTACTACTTATAAGTGATCCATCGGAGGACCTGGCTTCATGTGCAGTGTCAGTTGCAGCGGGGTCTCATGCTGATCCAGATGAATTGCCGGGGCTTGCTCATCTCACAGAACACCTTCTAACTGCCACTTCCAAGGAATTTCCCAAACCCGACTACTTCAAGAAACTTCTTGGCCATTTAGGAGGGAATTATAACGCTAGAACGACCGGTGAACTCACAACGTTTTTCTTCGATATTTCAGCATCGACTACTGGAAGTTCTAGTACAGAATTCGATGGCATTGCTTTTGACTTCCTCGTGCAAGTTCTCGCAACTTTCTTCAACGGGGCAAAGTTCAGCAAAGATCTTCTGGAAAAGGAAATCCACGCAATTGAGAATGAACATGTATCCAACCAAGCAGTGACTAGCAAAATTTTGTACAATGCACTTCGAGGTTTAGCAAATAAAGAACATCCTTTCAGTAGATTCTGTACTGGAGATTTCAGTACTTTGAGCGAGTCAGCCCGACTCAAGAGAATCAATCTGCAGACAGAACTCAACCTCTTTTTCAAGAGATATTACAAACCTACTGCAATTCGATTGGTGTTGAGAGGACCGCAATCTGTAGGAATGTTGAAAAAGTTGGCTTTGAGGACCTTTGGTACGATTGATAAGGGAGTTTCAGATCATTCATATACGGGATCCATTAATTTGAAGGACACATACAGAGAAATCCCAGCTTTCCCGCCTAGTTCTATAGGAAATGCGATGCTCGTGGAAAGAGATAATGTGCTACCGCAAATAAGGATATACTTTCCTATTCCCAAAAGATACACTTCGGCAGAGGATCAAAATTTAAATTTTTTTGCAACAACATGGTGCAGTATAATCGGAGACGAAGGATTTGGTTCTCTAAATCATTGGCTCTTCAGCTCCCGTTTTGCCCAGAGTTCGGTTGCCTCAGTAACAGAGGTGGCATCTGGCTCTCAGCTGTTGACATTGGAATTGACATTGGAATCAGAAGGGGTGCTAAATTTTGATACCATACTAGGTGCAGTAATGGAATATCACGTGAAAGTTTTCAACGAATCCAACGCAAAGAAATTGGCAAAATACATTTCACAAGAGAATGGTATACAATTATACAGATTCCTGCACAGAAACAATAGCTCGTCCACAGCACAAGAGACCAGCGATATAGCACAGGTATTGCATGACCGGGGCAAGAACTTGGAGTGGCTTCTCAACCACGAAAGCTCGCCATTTTCGACCAATGATTCAGGCTGGGAAGGAGCTTATCCAGAGAGTGAACTATCCAAAGCATGGTGGACTAACAAATCTCGGCAATTCATTTCTTTCGTTAATTCAGTCGTGCTACCATCTAACATGTTAGCAGTTGCTTGTGCCTCTCAGAGAGACCTCTCAAGTATATTCGACTTCCAACTTGGAGCTGAGCCTGATTGGGAGATCGATGAGCACTTCATGTATCGATACGTCGTCAAACCTTTACTCTCACCAAAAGCAGTTAGCGTAGAGAGCTGTTCACTTCCCGCACCAAATATCTTCGCACCTGCAGAAGTTGATAACCAAACATATTTGATGGAACAATTGAAATATGCAGCTAAAAAAGCAAGTGATTCTGCACTAGGTTTCGTTGCTAAAGATTTGACGGTCTTCAATCATCCCACATTGCATAGGAATAGTGACGGCGTAGAAATATGGGTGAAGGACGAAAAAAGTCATCTTTACAACAACATGCTCATATTAAGCTGCGAAACAATAAGCACAAATATTCCACACTCAGTTGAAGCTTCTACTCTTATGGAAATATTCTGTTATATTTTGAAAGAACAACTCAGAGCACCATTATATCCATCACAGAGATTAGACTTCTCCTGGTCAATTGAGCCATCTACAGAGGGAGCTTGTAGTATCTGCATTCGCGTTTATGGCCTCAAGCAATATGCCTTCCATGTATTGAATCGTATTTATCAAGAAATTGCTTCAATAGTTGAGAATCGGCACAGCGTTATATCCAACACAGCTTTCCGACACGCTCGAGTGGCACTCCGTAACAAATATGAAGGTCTGCAAGGAAGTAATTCACTGTTTTTAGCAATGTTAGGGGTATCTGTTGCATTGGAAGACTGCACCTGGACAGTAGAGGATAGGGTGAATGCTTTGGAAGACATCGATTTGCAAACATTGAAGGAATTTGTTGCTGATAGCTTAGGGACTGCTTCGAAGATTAAATTAAAGGCATTCGTACATGGAGATATTAGTGGATGTGACATCGAGAAAGAGTTCAATAAGGTACTTGCCACTTTTGAGGGATCATCTATTGTTGAGGGATGGACTAGACCACTATCTGTTGTTCTACCTAGTGGAAGTAACTATGAAGTCTGCGCCACTGGTTCTCCTAATGATCCCACGCATTCAATTTCCATATTTTTGCAAACTGGAATCAGAGAGGATAATAAGATTTTTGCTCTAACAAAATTGCTCTCATATTTGGTATCAACTTCATTGGTTGCTAAGATAAGGACAGAGACACAGCTCGGATACGCAGTACTTGCTGGATTTCGAATTTTGAGGCAGACAATCGGAATACACATCAGTGTAATGAGCGGAGATTACACGTGTGACTATCTCAATGAAGCAGTGAATTCTGTTATTATAGACTGGTGGAGGCAATTTCTATCTGAGACCAGTGAGGAACAATTCAAAAACAACATTATAAAGAGTTTTCTGTCAAATAATACCAATGCAACAAACAAGGCTAAAACAACGAGTGGACCTGCGAGTGTCCTATATGAAACTTTCAACAATGCAGATGGTGATTCACGGCTGATGAAAGAACATGTATCCTGTTGGTTCCAGATAGTTTCTGAGACATATAGATTCTCAAGCAACCTATCAGCGGAGGACGCTTTAGAGACATCAATTTTCGAAGACTTGTCATTGCATCGCTTCAAAGAGTTTGTTGAAACATCCTTTCTGCCATCGTCGAAGAACACAGCGAGGATTATCAGTATGGTCAAAAGTCCAATGTCTCCTGAGAACGTTCATCTCGAAATGATGGCAATGAAGTTGAAAGCATTCTTCCTGGCAAAGGGTCTCAACATCTCAAAAGAAGCGTTGAAAGACATGTTGAAAAAAGCAGATGGTTCTCAAACCGCATTGCTTAAGGACCTTATCGGGTACTTTCGCTCCAGAGGTTCCTCAATAAAGTTGGTAGTGGCAATCACGAAGGAGCTAACGAAAGCGTTGTACATCCTTTTTCGTGGAACAAAGAGAAAAACATCTACAGAATCAAACAAAGTTTCGTCCCCTATAGAACCGAAGCATATTGAAAATATCACCCAGTTCCAAGAGCAGCTGCGATCGATTGTTAGTATATAAGTTCATAGCAGTAAAATACATCGTCATCTGAATAGCCACCCGTCACCACCTCCTTGCCTTCTCCATCTTCCTTTTATTACATTTGGCGTTTCCTCTTGATACAATCTCCAACTTTCTCGTATATGATCTGGCGTCAATGGCGCGTTTTCATCTGGCAAGGCAATTTTGAAACTTTTGGAGGTTTCCACATCATTAGTCAAGGGTACTTTCGGTTGGTCTATGAGAGGATTTTCCGGTTTTCTAAGCTTTCTAGCTTTGGAATCTGCATCTTCATCACTGTCATCATCTTCTTTAGATCTCTTGACACGATTTTCATATCGTTTCAGTTCAGTCTTGTAAGCGATTTCAGCTTGTAGTTTTGCAGAATTATCCCTTCTTTGAACATCTTTAGCGCGCTCTACAATGTCACCGACGAATAGTTTGCCAACACCGGATAAAAGTTTGGCAAAATCATTGCTTACAGTTTGCCCTGTAAAGTTGCTTATCAGTTTTCTGATGCTTGCAGTGTTGAAGTTTGAACGACGGAAGTGCTCATATCGGCTCAATTGATCCTCATCAAAGCTCTCAATCAGTAACCTTTGCCTCTCATGCAAACTGAGACTGAGATCAATCTCATCGGGGTCTATATCCAACAACTCTAAGAGATCCTCGAATTCATCGCCTTCAAAGTCGCTGTCATATTGTACACCTTCGTCCTCCTCTTTTTTGCGCTGGAGTAAAGTTTCAGATAAATTTATCTTCTCTGCTTCGTTCAAAGGCTCAAGAAGGTATTGTACAGCGTTTTGAAGATCAATAGGTATGTCACTTTCATCATCATCTTCGACTGAGTCTTCTTTGGTCTGGGTTTCGGAGGTACTAGATGTTTCAGTCGGCACTGTATGGGCATCTTTGCCATCTTCGCCAGATGGGTTGATATTCAATTGGGTATTATCAGGACTTGCTGCTTCCTTGATATTAGTGGAATGCACGCTTTCTTCTACCGTTACATGATTCTCCTCGTGCTCTCGCTTGTTTCCATCTAGGCTGATGGTCGGATTGTCGCCAACTTCTGGGGGAACAGAATCGGCAGACCCCTTTCCAATGGCGACAGGTTCTGCATGTTCGTTATCGCTTGCCATTTTGGACCTAGGACAGATTGTTCTGAAGAATCAAAAGTCATTAGAAGTACATAGCACGGACTTTCTTCTGATGTCAATAGTTCATTTCCGTATACTCAGTAAGCTGTGTACCTTTTTCACACGATTACGTAATATCAAGTTTTGGCGTCTTTCATGGATTACTGTTTAGTATATCTTCAAACGTGGATCGAGCGAAATAATTTCATTTTATATACAAGTTATTTCTAGTGATTACAAATTCAGATATGAGGAATGACGTCAAGAGATAACCCAAAACGCCCCCAGCACACTTCAATTTGAAACATTAAACTAATAGTACAATATAACCTCTGGCTGGATGCCAGAGAAATCTGATAGAAATTTTGAAGATAGAACAGCATGAATAAAGTAATCATTCTTCTTCAGAACTTTCACCAGAGTCATCGCTGTCGTCATCATCATTGTCGTCATCAGCACCGTTGGCTGCTGGATGTCTGCCATCGGCTCTTTCAAACTGTTCTAACTTCTTCTTCAAATTTTCGATTTTCTTTTCTTCACTCTGTGTCTTCTTCTTCTTCTTTTTGGCAGCACCGTTCTTGCCTTTATCTTTCAAAAGATAATTGTAGAGCTTCAGAAGGGTATCGTTATCAAGTTGATCCATATCAAGTTCGATTTCCTCATCTTCTCCAAGATCAGGAATGCCTTCCTTGATAATCGCGATAACATTTTTGAGCATTTTGTCGTTAATGGAACCCATGGCTACAGAAATCTCTTTCTTCATATCATAGGTAACATGTGTAGGATAGAAACCGTTTGAGCCACTTGTAGACTTCTTCTTGGTCTTCTTTTTGCCACCCTTCTTTGGTTTAGAAGTCTTCTTCTTTTTATAAAACTCCTTTCTAAGTTGCTCATATTTCTCTTGTCTCATACGATTCAAATCATTGGTCATTCTTTCGATGTTGGCAACAAGAAATTCAATAGTTGGATCGGTGATGGAATTGATATCGAGTTCAAATTCCTCTGGTTCATCTTCTTCCTCCTCAGATTCTTCTTCATCCTCAGAAACAGCAGGAGGTGTAGCGGGAGTTTGCGGACGATTTTTCCATTTCTCGTCAAACACCGCCTCCAATCTATGACCCATCATATTGACAACAGAACCATCTGGGTTGAAAGCATAGCAGTTACTGAACACCAATTTCACATCATCATGGAATTCATTGGCTGTTTCGTACTCTCCATTTTGGAGCTTCGTAGATATGGTACCCAAATCCATTGGATGCTTAATGATATCGAAATAATTGAGACAGTCAAGAGCAACGGGATCAACAGGAAGCAAGAATGGATAGGAAATGGAGTCGTATTTTTTAGATGTCAATTCTCTTAATACCTGTTGAGAAAAGCGAAGCTCGGCTTGATACTTCTTCTTCTTTGGCCTTATGTCGTAAGGCATATCTTTTGGTTTAGGAGGATGAATTTCCCTCTTGGGTCTCCCGGAATCTTCACGTTTGATAGCTGGGGTTTCTAACCCAGTTGGCTTTCTCCTACCCTTTACTGCTCCAGCAGGCGGCACACCTGGTGGAAGATCTTTAGGTGGCAGATTGAGCATATGCTTTTCAAAACTAGCCTGAACATTTCGGGCCATTTGGGAAATGGGCGAGTCCTTGCCGTTAAACTTGATACAATTGTTGACCATTAGCGTGAAATCTTCAACCACCTGCTCAGATGTTTCATAGGCATCAAGTGTGAGTTTCCTATCAATGGTTGAAAGATCCATTGGTCTTGGGATGTAGTTATAATAGAATGGGATATTAAGTTTGACTGTGTCAACTGGTTGCAAGAAGGGGCCTGCATCTTTCAATCTCTTCACCGCCTTTATGGAGTTCAAGATATACTTTTGTTGATGTTTTGGGAGGGGATTTGCAGGCAAGTTGTTGAGGTCTGGCTCGGAAGGAGGCTTAGGGGCAGGTGTAGTAGGTAGTTGAGGAACAACAGGATCAGCGGCCGCGTCAGCGGACTGCTCGGAGGTGGCAGACTCTGCGCTTGCTTGAGGCTGCACCACTGAGACAGCCTCCGAAGGCGCCGAGGGCACCGTGGAGTCCACATCTTCTGACTTCAGCCTCTTCACGTCTACTTCACTTGAGACATCATTGGGTAAGCTTTCCTCATCCCTCTCGTGTTTCTTGGAAGCGGGTTCTTCATTGCCCACATTGGCGTCCTCAGACTTCACGCCATCCGCAGGGATTGCTGAATCTGCATCGGCAGAACCATTCTGTATGACGGCCGCTTTGGGATCCTGGGGGATCTCCTTGGCATCATTGGTGATTGTTGATGGCACTTCAACAGGGTCTAAAGCCTCCACTGCCATGGTAACAAGTGATAATTTGTTCTGATGACGTAAGCACTCTTTTGTTTGGCTCTGGACTTGAAGAAAAACAAGCTAAAGCTGGGGAAGAAGCGTGGCGAAAAAAAAAGAAACGACGCGTTCAGAGGCAAAAAATTCACGGGGGCTTGCAGAGCAGAAGCAGAAAAAAACACTTGCAGACTGACCAATCACAAGGCTTCTTTTCTCTCACGGGGGACACTTTTCGCAGACTTCTCGCGAACGACAAAACTGGAAAAACAGCAATCTTTAAATATAAAAAAATTATCTGCGCAACTGATGCGCTGTCCCATTCCTAGGGCTACACCTGTGCCTATCGGCCCTGTCGAAACGTTTATTGGCATGTTTGTATGAATACACACCCTGCTTGACAATGGGTCCTGATCAAATGTTGCTCCTGATGAATGTGCTTGTAAGGTAGTGGTTCTCTTCTCATTTCCGCCCGCTGATGGTGACTTATCCAACCCGGTGGCTGTTTTGCTATTCCTTTACATGGATCATTCGCAGCGTATATGTCATACCGGAGCGTCCGAATTGGGAAGTACCACTCTTTTGTTCTAGCTTCGCGGCAAGAAAAAATGTCCCGATTCGGAAGTCTCTAAGAAAGACCCAGCGCCCTTTTAACAGGATGAACAACTTGAACTGTTGTTGTTGATGAAGTCGCTGTAAAAATTAGTATGTACATCGAAAGCTTGTGGGTCTATGTCACCTCTGTTGAATTTTTTTGCTCATATTTGGCACAAATGCAGTTATGTAAGTCTCATTTTGCCTTATACAACCATATCCACTGCATCTTCCCTTATGCTACTTCGAAAAATCTCAACAAAACGCTCCCTTCTGGAAATCAATAATCTGAAGTGCATAGAAGTGATTTTGCATCGAATGAGAATTTGACTAGCTCTTTCCTTCAAAACAGAGCTCGCACTCTTATTTAGCAACAAACAGTCTCATCAATTATACCCACATTACCCACAACTGTCAAGAACATATTTACACTTTTTAAGTAACATCAATATTGAAAGCGCCCACTTCTAAATTGAGTAACAACTAAATTACAAAAATATATATAACATAATCATCTAGTATCACAAACTACCTATTATTGGTTACTTACTGAACCTTTTATCAATCTTTAACCTTTTTATTGTCATCCCCATTATCATTAATTTCACGTCGTGACCTAGTACTAGATTTGCTTCTAGTTGTTTTCCTCTGCGACTTATCTGATCTGGTCCATGCACCAATGGCTCGCATGTTCATCTCCCCAAAACAAGAATTGTACACCCCATCATTCAGAATTGGTATAATGTGTCGTTGTTGAAAGCCAAATATTTCGTTGAGTCCAAGAACAACACCAACAGGCAATGGCCTCCATGCGATTTCATCGCCAAGCTTTCTTCGTTTCGTATAATTCTTGTTTAATTTGATTGACTTTCCTTTACCTAATTTTCGTTTTTCAGTTTCCTCTTGCTTAGCAATATGTGTTCTCAGTTCACTTTGGATCGAATTTAATTTGTCAAAATCTAACAAAAGCCAATTTGACAACATCGAGGCTTCTTTGATTCTCTCTCTCATATTAATTTTGATTGACATTGCATTCCCAGTCTTTGGATCGGTCAATAGAGAACCTTCCTCCTCAAAAGAATAATTAGGACCAATAGATGGAATGCTACCTTTGAGAGAAGTGAAATTTGTGACAACAGGTGATGTAATACGTTGCTTGTGATTGCGTTCTACAGCGCTAGGGAGACTTTGGCGCTTTTTCAAGACAACCATTTCATCACGCTCTAAAAGCGGATCACTTTGCGGGCGAATATCATCAAGACTCACTGCTTTTCTATGCCCTCTACTATGTAGATGTTTCAAGTCCTCTTCATCACTGCTGACATCGTGATGAACAAATGATGAAATCGTATCATGTGGATCAAAAGGCGATGATAAGTGCCCCGTTTCCTTCAGTGGAGAGGTCAAATGTTTGGAGAATTCTTCATGTGTCAAGAAGGAGTCGAAAGTTTCCATTGCCTTTTCTTGCGTGAACGAGTAATAGGTTGGATCATGATGATCATGGTGATCATTAATTGTCTCTGTGGGGTGCAAAGTCATGGTCTTTTTGGCTCTGTCCCAGAAGCTGAAGAATTCATCATTGTTTTGCGGCGGTTGAGAAGATTGAACGTGCGATGCCGACATAGAATCATGTTGCGATGACTCGGAAGCATATGGGATTGTTCCAGAGCTGATCAAACTCCCATCAAAATATGTGCTATCTGCTTGCTCATAATGATCGAAGGGTGAATTGCTTCCTCCATTTGTTGGGTCTGGAAATCTGAAGGCGTGCTGTGATTCGGCCATGAAAAAATTACTTCCTACTGTGTGCTCCCCAAACTCCAGTCCTCTTACATCTCCAGCTGGAATTCCATTATCCAAATTTATAGATTGTGAAGTATTTGAATCTGTCTTTTTGATCTTTGGCATTTTTGGTTTTGGTGAAATATACATTGACTTAATCAAGCCCTTGAAAAGAAGACCAGCTCAAATACTCCAATCGAAGGAGGTCATGGCTGGATACTCTATCGTTGGGTATTTATCAGTCCCTGACAACAGAAAAGAGTACAAATAATGAGGCTCTCTATAGAAAATTAAGATTGATTTTCTGTTACGGTTTGAATAATTTCCTCTATCACTCGTAGTTTTACAGAATATACGTGGTTGGCTGCCAAGCAGAAATTCAGGCGTAAATACCAGCAGTCGTTCCATTCATTGCCTGACATAAGAAAATAACTGGACTCTTGATCAAGGAAAAGAAACGAAAGAGAAGGTGCTGCAAGTTGCACTTACTATTGTTTCCCCAACTTGACATCAATAGAGAAAGCGTTTGCTTGCATTGTTTAAGGGCGCGAGCGTCTAGCTTGAGATTTGACAGTTAACAGTTCTCTGTTTTTTTTGCGACTCGTTTTACGAGTTGTGGGATTCCCGGCTTACTGCCAGTTTAAACACCCTTGCACTATCTTGATGACATTCTTTTCCTCGATGACGTAATCGTGATTGAAGAGAAGCTGACTAAGCGAACTCCGAGAACCATCGAGGATCACCACAGATCACGTGATCAGCTGGAGCGCCAGAAAGAGAGAAATGCAAAGCGCGACTTGAGGAATTTGGCGATGTGCATGTTCCTCCGTTAAGCTGTGAGATGGAGCGTAATTACGGATTGAACGAAAGCACGCATACATAGTTCAGGGCCGCTGATATTTTCTATTCAGGTACAAGATAGGTGTTTCCGCTGAGAATTGAGCCCAGTGAGCTTTACCTTGGACAACCGGCACTTCAATCACAGGCATGATCACGGGTAGACGGCTTCTTCTTGGGAATGCCAGCACGCTTAGGCTGTTCCCATTTAAACCCGTATCGGTGAAGCATTTCTCGCTAACGACCAGGCTGGCCAATTGTGAAGAGACATGCTCTTGTGACAACGCCCTCACGCAGTCATCGAGAAGGCAGACCGCTCATGCGCTTTACAGCGCCAGTGTATTGAATGGTCGCATGCTCAAGTCGCCCAAAGTTCACACATTAGGCATTCATAGGGAAACTAGAAGACAATTCAGTGTATATTCAATCATTCAAGCGAATGCAGTGAAAACAAAACCTACCGAGCCCTCCGCAGGAAAAAGCAGCAAACAAGAGAAGAAAGGCAAGGCAAAAGAAGATGCTGAAGACCGCCCTTCGCAAGTCAGAATACTCAAGCAATTGCTTTCGTATATCTGGCCGAAGAACAACTTTAAATTCAAAGTCCGCGTTTGTATCGCATTTGCGTTACTAATTTCTGCAAAATTGCTGAATGTACAGGTTCCATTTTTCTTCAAGTCTATCATAGATTCCATGAATATCGACTGGGCTACTGAGGCAGGCTTACTGACGAGTGCTATAGGATCTATTATCTTGGCGTATGGTATATCGAGGTTTGGTGCCGTGTTATTCGGGGAATTGAGAAATGCTGTCTTCGCAAATGTCGCTCAAGGTGCTATTATGCGTGTTGCTCACAATACGTTCAATCATTTACTTAGTCTAGACCTCGGATTTCACCTCGCAAGACAGACAGGTGGTCTCACGCGTGCCATAGACAGAGGTACAAAGGGTATATCTTACGTCCTCACAGCTATGGTATTTCACATTTTGCCCATTTCCTTTGAGATTTCTGTTGTGTGTGGTATCTTGACATATAATTATGGTGCGGCATTTGCAGGTGTCACTTTGGCGACCATGATAGCATATTCAGCATTCACAATAAAAACTACAGCATGGCGTACCGGATTTAGAAGACAAGCTAACCAGGCAGATCAGAAAGCTGCCAGTGTTGCTCTTGAATCCTTGATCAACTATGAATCCATTAAATACTTCAACAATGAAGGCTTCCAATCTTCCAAATATGACAGTTCGCTAAATAAATACAAGAATGCCTCAATCAAGGTTGCTACATCTTTGGCATTTTTAAACGCGGGTCAGAATTTGATCTTTACCTCAGCTTTGACTGCCATGATGTATATGGGATGTCAAGGCGTGGCATCTGGCTCATTAACCGTGGGGGACTTGGTGCTAATTAATCAACTGGTCTTCCAACTTTCAGTACCCTTGAATTTCCTCGGTTCTGTGTATCGTGAACTGAAACAATCTCTGTTGGACATGGAAGCGTTGTTCAATTTACAAAGGAACGAAATCAAAATAAAGTCGAAACCCAATGCACCTCCTTTGGATATTAGCCGTGGTGGTGAAATCAAATTTGAGAATGTCACATTCGGTTACCACCCTGATAGACCTATCTTGAAAAATTGTAGTTTCACCATCCCTGCTGGACAAAAGGTAGCTATAGTTGGTCCTTCTGGATCAGGAAAGTCTACTGTATTGAGACTTGTATTTCGTTTTTACGATCCTTCAGAAGGTAGAATTCTCATTGATGGGCAGGATATCAAAGATGTGGAGCTGGATTCTCTCAGAAAACTTATTGGTGTGGTACCACAAGACACCCCACTTTTCAACGAATCCATACTGGAAAATTTGAGATTCGGTAACTTATCATCAAGCGACGAAGAAGTCAAGAAAGCTATAGCTAAAGTACAATTGGACAACCTCATAAAAGACCTTCCCGATGGTGTGGATACTATTGTCGGTGAACGAGGAATGATGATTTCCGGAGGTGAGAAACAGAGAATTGCAATTGGAAGGTTACTCTTAAAGGATCCACCAATCACTTTCTTTGATGAAGCGACATCTGCCTTAGACACACATACCGAGCAAGCTTTGCTGAAGACTATCAAATCTGTTTTCAGAGAGTCACAAAAGACAAATGTCAGTATTGCTCACAGATTGAGAACCATCGCTGATGCTGACAAAATTATTGTGCTGAAAGATGGCCATGTGCTGGAAGAAGGAACACATGCACAGTTATTAACCAAGGAGCAGTCGTTGTATAAGGAACTTTGGAACATTCAAGAGAATCTGGACTTCGAAGAGGTCCTACTTCAAGAAACTCAAGAAGAGGAAGCAGAGCTTTCCAAGAGATCATGAACCTGCATTTGGCATAGGTGTACCTAACTCCGAAGTATATATATTACTAAAAATAATAATACTGAAAGAATAATGCTGTATTTTTATAATGCTATAAATTGTCCTGATGTTTAGAAACATTCAAAATATCCTATGATATCACAAACAGATCGTCAAGCACCTCAACGGGTTCAATGCTAAAGTTTCGAATTCCCAAACTTTCGTCATGAACTTTGAGTTGTTCACAACGCGCCATCTCTTTGATAAAGGGAACCACTTCACAGAAGAGGGCCTTATTGGAAAGAGAGTTGAAGCAACAACCTGGGTGAAAACCCAGATAATCCAAACCATCCCTATATACCACTTTTCGAGCCCTTGATCCATGAGAAAAATACTTTGATGAGTAGAATTCAGCAATGCTTAATCTTTCGGCACGAGTGTCACAAGTGACTTCATCAGATGATGGGGGATCAGGGCTTAAAGAAGGGAAGTAGACTTCCTGCAAGTGTGGGAATGAATCGAAAGAGTCGAGCTTCTCTTCCAGCTGAGACAGATTGCTTCTGGAGTCTTTACTACCAGAAGTATCTTCTTGTGGTGTGATGGACACCTGACAGGAACCATCTTGAGGTATATCGAAATTGTATGAGAAAAATTGCAATTGGGCCAACGAGCTTCTGAGATCGTTTCGTAACACGGATTTCAAAATTGAAGCATCAATGTCCAACCCTCTCCGTATCGCCACAAGATCAATGTATTCTGTCAGGATTTCCCTTTTGGGCACCTTCAATGTAAGTACTGTGGATTCGTTCAAGATATGCGATGGAATCAAAGAGATGTCAGATGTTGTAAATACGACAGGTCTGTAAGAATACACCAAAAGTTCGTTCACCGCGGTCCAGAATTCCTTATCATCCTCGAGATCTATGAGATCAACATCTTCAAAAAGGATAAGACCTTTACTGAGACCATCCTGAACATGTTGAGTAGTACCAATCTGCTTTAGGTGGAAGTTGATATTGCGCCTGGAACGATTTTGCGAAGCGTTGAGTTCGAACACATGACCGTTCATTTCATGCTTGATTATACTGTAAATGGCAGAGGTTTTGCCACTACCTGGAGGACCTTCTAAGATGAGGGAAGGTACGAATACATCTTCCTCATCTGATTCGCGATCATCTGCACCATCAAATACAATGAAATCGTCAATTCCATCTTCTGAAGAGGACCGTTTTGCTTTCTTTAGTCTTGCTGCTCTCTTCAAGCGATCTACTTTCCGCAATCGGCTGAAAGCAGTATCAACCCAAGCATACAAGCTTCTGTTGAAAGACATTGGCTGCAGAAGTTGGTTATGTAACACAGGCTGTGACAAGTCACACCATTGATTGGCGTGATCTTGACTGAGGGAATCAAGATCTAGTATTCTCCCATGGCGTGAATCATGGAGGTTGTTATACCTTTTGGAAGCAGTATCGAGGGGATTGAACGAGTCCCTTCGTACCGAAATATAATGCGATCGTTGGCTCTCCTCAGATCGTCTTAGTAGCCGCTGATCTTTGAAAAGCTGACCGAGTTGCTCGTTATGGGTATGTTTTGATGAACTCGGGAGTGAATGAATTGACCTGTCTAGAATTGTAAGTCTCTCAAGGCCGTGAAAATCACATATGGTTCTTTGGCTCCTATCATGTACGTGCAGCTCTCTTTTCCCGATCTGAGGGTAAGACATATGAGCCCTTTTATCTTTGGGCAAAATCACGCTCTTCCTGAGAAGAGAAGCTTTCTCTGCTCTGTCTGCAACGTTGACAAAAAACGGGTGGCTGTATGATGGAGAGCTCCTGGCAGTGCTATGACCAAGCTCGAGTGGCGAGTCACGAGGCAAGGTCCCAGATATATGAGACACCTCATCGGGAATGACTATTGAGTTTATTTCTGAATCAGACAAGGAGACAATGGGTTGGGGTGGAAACTCGAGAGAAACCACAGAGCCAGCTTGCTTCTCAGTGGAACTTTGTTGCATCGCCTGGAACTTTGATGGTGAATACTTCAGTGTCACCCAAAGTGAGGCGCTTCTCGTCTTCGCCGGTCGGAGATTGAACTTTCCACCTTTCAAAAGTTCGGGTGGCACGC
Source organism: Wenyingozyma succiphila (assembly GCA_001599255.1). Taxonomy (NCBI): domain Eukaryota; kingdom Fungi; phylum Ascomycota; class Pichiomycetes; order Pichiales; family Pichiaceae; genus Wenyingozyma; species Wenyingozyma succiphila. The sequence continues at coordinate 313,169 of BCGL01000008.1, forward strand.
TTTGTGAACGATTTTTATGATGTAATTCATCTGGAATCTCCGTGAGATCCACTGATGCTGTGGGGTTTGTGAATATTTGGGTCTGTGTCTTGCTTCGCTGAGGCATTAGTATAGAGGCTATTGAGACCTTATTTCCAGAGTTACTTGGCGATATTATTGAAGTCTTCTTCTCGGTTGTTGTGGTCTCACTAATATACTCCAAAGAAGTATCTGCAGGTCCCTCTGGGGTATCTGATAATCTTTCAGTAGCCTGTGCGACTTTCTTTCGATCTTCTTTGACTTGATATATATGCTCGGCATTTCCTAGTTGTTCCCCTTGAGGGCATGTCTGCTTCAGCTCACTCGGGGGCCCTTTCGCTGGAGCAACCAGATATCGGTCCATTACTGCTCCAGCCCTTAGTCTGTTGAAAGCGGCAGACAGCTGGCTAATAAAGCACTGTTAAATCTTGATCATACATATAATAAGTACATATAGAAACGCGCTTTTGAGCGCGCGATCGTTCATCTTACGTAATCCGTTGAGAGTACAACAATTTTAACGCCAATGGCTATATTTATTTATTAGATATATATTAAGGACTCAACTTTGAAGCATATAGATCCCATTAGATGTACTTTGCATCTGGAGAAAAGAGAATCTTGACGTGTTTGTCCTTGTGGTTGATCAACTCCAAAAATCCTTTTTCAACGCCATCTTTAAGATGGATTCGGGAAGTGATAAGTTGTTGAACTTCATCCACTGGAATGAGGCCCTCATGAAATGCATCTACCACTTCTTCAAAGTCGGATTTCACGAAACATATGGAGCCTGTCACAAACTTCTCCGCGAATGTAACATGCATGGGTTCAAAGTCAACATTTTTCTTCGCCCAAATAGCCACGTTTGTGCTTACACCCCTGACGGTTAGGGTCTTGATACTTGTTTCGAAAGTCTGGGGAACTCCAGAACAATCGTAAGTGTTATTATAACCATAACCATGAGGGGATAAAGCTTTGAGATCCTGTATGCACTGATCAACAGATTTTCCTGTAGGGTCGTAAACTTCCACACCAAGCTGTTTGGCTAACTCACGTCTTCTGGCAGCAGGCTCACTTACCACGATCTTGCCGGCCTTATGGCCCTTCAGTGCGAAAATAGTTGTGAGGCCGATTGGACCACCGCCAATTATCAATGCCGAATTTCCTTCTTTGAAACTCGATACTTTGACAGCATGCCAGCTCACAGCGATGGGTTGGATGACAGCGGCTACATCAAGAGGTATTTTATCCTCATCAAACTTGACAAGTTTATCCTCAGATGTTACGAGAAACTCTGCCAATCCACCATCATTGAAACCCAATCCTGTTAAAGCAAGATAGTCGCAGGCATTGTAGTGTCCCGCAAAACAAGCTTCGCAATGTGGCTTTCCATGTCTCCGACCTTCCGGATAATGCACAGCATCCTTGCAAGTACCTGTCACTTCTACAACAACCTTGTCTCCTTGGCGCAAGCTTGAGACTGCAGACCCGACTTCAAGCACTTCAGCACTGATCTTTTGATAAAAGAAATAATGTTAGCAACTCGTTTCAGGAGTTTATTGGTAATGTTGCTAATCCTGTACATACCTCATGGCCAAGTACCATTGGGGATTCGCGTCCCGATATCTCATGTATCTCATTGGTTCCCGGGAAGAATATCGGACCGTGTGAGTACTCTTTGAGGTCTGACCCACATATTCCTGTAAAGTGGACCTTCAATTTCACGTCTGTGGGATGGACGATAGCGGGCTCCGGATAATCCTCCACATAGCGAACATCTTCTTTCCCGTGGAACACTATAGCCTTCATGACAATTGAAATTGAAGAAAGCAAATGACAAAGCAAATGATAAAGTAAACACTATAGAAAGCCAGCAAGATAGGGAACTTTCCAATGTTCTGCAATTTCTATTAAAGTGCCCTTGAAAGCTCAAACTCCAATTATCAAGCTTCCCTTTTAAGATTCTGTGCAGCCCTTATTCTCCGGCTCTCGGTTTTTGCTGCGTCTCGTACAACTCCTATTGTAAATTTCGCATCTCATGCCCGTTTGGGAAAGACGCTCGCTGGCTGTCGTACGAAGCTATTATTTTTCATCTGATAAGAATGCCAATTATATATATGTATATTATATCGATATCTCTTGCTCGTTGCCTCACCAGGCCGGCTAGAAAAGATTGCGCTGGAACTCGTCCCAGTAGCTGTCAGGTTGATACCACGTTACACCAGTTTCTTCCAATGGGAGTAAATCCCCCTCTGTAAGATTGTTGAAGTAGTCGACAACTTCGTTGGAGATTCCCAATGTTGTGGAGTTCAGCTCAAAGGGCTGGAAATTGAGCGCACTGTTGAAGTCCTGGGTTTCTAGAGAGTCCCTGGGCAGTTCTCGGGACTGGAACTCTGATCGTGATAGTTCTCGGGACTGGAACTCTGATCGCGACCGCCCGTTGAGCTGTTCACCTTTTTCAGATGCTCTAAAAGTTTTGAATAGACTGATGAGGTTATCGTATTTCCTTTTGGCGCTGAAGTTGCCAATGAGAACCATCCTTTCCAATATCGCGAGACATGAGTCTAACAGCTCGCCATAATCTCCCAGAGGCAAACCCAATATATCTCCACACATGAAAAACGTCAGGGCGGAACTGTAGATGTAATCCACATCCATGACACCGAACGTTGCGATCATATTTTGGGTCACACAATTGATGAGTATACTCACCGTCATTTTAGCTGCATTGTAACAGATGATCAATAACTCTGAAACATTGTCAGATATATCAAAAGCGGAATCTGGTGCTTGCTTCTGTTTTTTCTCAACAATTGTGTAAAGTATAGGTATTGTGGTGAGATGAATACAAAAACAGTAATTGAGATGAAGAGAGTAGACCATTCTCTGTTGAACTTTCGGGTATTCATTTTGAAGTTTCAAAGTATCGGGAAGTCTTTGGTTCCAATTAATTAATGCCTCAATGACGTTACCAAATGTTATGCTGAGACTGGGTATTGCCTGCTTAGAGTAGATCACTTCGCTGATCGTTTCTGAGACTTGTGCTAATTCCAAATAGAGATCGAATTCACTACTGGTTAATCTCCATATGGAGGTGGATACTGGCGATTTGGGTACATTAACTGTGTTCTGCTTCAGCTGGTCTTCAAAATCAATTGGTTGACCATCTGCTCCAAGAGGCTGTAAAGATGGGTGCGATCTTTCGATATCCTTGGAACGAAGAAGAAAAATGTTACCCATTTTTGCAGATAGAACAACATTCAGCCCATATGCGACCCATATCACCCGTGATTTGAATTCGCTCTCATAGGCCGATTCTGACATCTGGCGGCGTTTGTGCAACTCTAATTGACTGGCAATTTGAATCGACAAATTGGAAAGAAGCATTGAATCGTCATCCCTTGAAATAGATCTATAATACAGACTAGCTGTACATAAAGCTGACACAGTGAGATAGCTCTCTTTAATCTCAGTTAACTTGAAAAACGGCACCGAAGATAAGGCAAATTCTACTAGTCTTAAAGTCTTCGGGCTTGCCAGACCTGTATATTGCAGGCCCAAAGCAACGTTCAATAATGCTAAAGGTTCCCATAGATCCACTCTTTCAGCGGACACATCTGCAAATGTGCTGACTTTCAAGGAACGCAAGTTTTCATAGACTCCTTCTAGTGATGAATACTTTCGGAATAGTTCTGCAATTTTCAACTTGAGCAATTCGTAGTTAAATGGAACGTAAAAATCACTCAAGAAAAAATAATTTTTGTCAACATAGTCAAACGCATCGTTGAGCGTGATTGAAGCCAGAAGTTGGGCAAGTTGATCTTGTTTGGATTGCTCATCACTTTTACTTATCGCCATATCTGTGGCTTGGTTGGATGGTCCATCACGCACGTTGCTCGATCTTGATGTAACCTGTACATTTTTCAATTTCGCCAGTTTTGCGATGATCTTATCAGATGACCCTGAATCGATACTATAAACCGACTGAGACTGAGAAGGTGATGATACTGTTGCTTGGAGCTTTATTCTTTTTCGTTCATTGGGAGAAATCGGACTCTCGCTGATCGATTTCAACACTGACAACTGATCTTCAAGTTCGGAGATCCTGTCTGTCATTTCCTTGAAAGTGCTGGACAATATGGAAACTCTCCTATCGAATGGCTTATACTCACATTCCACTCCCAACCTTGTACATCGGCCACACTTCGGAGTCGCACCAGAACATTTCTTCTTCTTTTGTTTGCAATTCACACAGCTAATAATCCAAATTCGTGGGTTAGTACAAAAGACGGAGCTAGATTTCCGATCACCTTACGTACGCTTTTCGAAAGCGAGAGCTATCTTGTGGTGTTTCTCGCACATCAAAGTCCTCGCTCTCCATATCCATATATCCGATCCCGTAAAATTTGAAGACCTATGAACAGATTAACTGCAATCGCAGGAGCTCAAGTGTGGAGAAAATGAAAAATACCACAGAAAGTTGATTTGAGATAAAGGAGCGACGATTTAGCGAGAATCAAATGATTACATAATTCATATTTGAAGTTTAGTATTATTATAGTATATATATATTAAATAGCATTATTAAGACGACAAAAACTTCTTGGAAGCCTGTTGCCGCAGTGATGCACCGAATTTGATTAGAGACAGATTACATGCAAAGGCGATCCAAAGAATGAAAGCACTAATTGTGCAAGTCCAGCCGATACCCACGTTTTCGATTTGTATCAAGCAGGTAGCCGTCCCGACAGCCCCACCGATGTATCTTGAAAAGTAGCTTGAGGCAATAGCGTCACCTTTCAAATGAGGAAGGCAATCCACACAATAAGCGTTCAAGCTTGGGAATGTGATTGTTTGCCCGAAAGCACAAATGAACATAAATATTATAGGAACCGCCATACCACCCTCTTCTTTTTTGAGGGACCAGCCATAAACCATTATTCCCAACGGTTGAAGTAAGCCTAGTGCAAAGACAGCAGATCGCAATCTATCTTCTGGAACTCTAACTCCACCCCTTTTTCGAATCCACTTCTTTGTCGTGTAATCAGCAAATTTTCCTCCAACCACTGAACCAACGATGTAACCAAGGCCAGGTGGAAGATAGAAAAGAGACCCATATATTGGGGTTGTCAAGTTGAAGCGAGGATCTATCACATGTCTGATTGGAGTGGCCAAGCTGTACATATTGTACATCAGGGACGCAGAAATAACAGCTCCCAGTAAGAGATTAGGGAATCGTAGAGCCAGCATGACTCTAAGAGGATTGTAAGGTATGAAGATAAATTTTCTCTGTGGGTTTTCAGCTCTTAATTCTGAGTAGACAGTAGTTCGAGACGTCTCCTTAAACAGGAAGATAACTGCCAAAGCTTCCAGCAGACACAGACCAGAAAGGACCCAGAAAGTGATTCTCCAGGAAGAATAGGTGATCACAATACCAGTCAGAAGGGGTCCCAATGCTGGACCGACTTGCGAACCTATGAGAATCCAGCCCATGGCACTACCACGTTCAGTGGGGGGATATATGTCTCCCATGATGGATCCTCCTACAGCAAAAACACCAGTGCCAAAGAGCGCAGCCACAGCTCTGAAGATGAAAAACATTGTAAGGTTAACACTAACCGCTGTAATGACCGTCCCGATAAGAAATCCCGATGCACATAGCAAAAGAACCGGTTTTCGGCCATACAAATCCCCTACAGGACACATGAGACAAGGAGCTACTGCCATAACTATCGTATACACTGCATTTGTGAGGTTGATGACTTGATCTGTAGTATGGAACTCTTTAGCCAGAATAGGTACAGCGGGTAGAACCGCCATATTGGATACAGGAGAAAGAAAACAAGCAAAAGATACAATTATGACGAATATCTTCTTTCTACGAGGGCTGAATTTCTTGAAATGAGGATCCTCACTTGGGGCTATTGAAGGACGCTCTGAGAGCTGCTTTGTCAACCCTTTGCCTAAAACCGAACTCTCTGTCCGACTATTATAGATTTGCAATGGATTATTCTGTGCTTCATCTTCATTAAGTATCTCCGAGAGAAAGCTACCTCTTCGTCCATTTTTCTGAGAGCCCTCTCGTGTGAACGGACGCACTTCATGTACGCTCTTGGAACTGACGTCTAAATTGTTCGCCTGTTGCTCGATATCCGACGACTCATCTTCGAAGGTCAATATTGAAGCCCCTTGGTTTGGGTCTTCATCTTGAACTTGATGTTGACCTTGGCGATCCTCATTTTTGAAGGGGTGCTTTTCGGGGTCAAGCTCCAGCTTCTCGAGGGCCGATTCCGAATATTTACCATCCATTGTTTAATGCAAGTGACTTATCCCAAGTTGAGCATTGCGTCTGGTGAGCTTCGCCAAGAGCTCTGAACAGTCCTAAATTAAAGTGTGATGACTCTTTCAAATTTATACTTATTTCGCACTTTGTCCGTATTCAGTACTTTAAGCACGGCGCCGTGATCCGCGCCGTGATCCGCGCCGGCCCCCTCACTTTCTCAAAGCGCCATAGTGAGGTAATACTAAGGAAGAGCCAAGCCAAAACCGTTTTTTTTACAAACTGGCCCCCACACTACTACTCAGATAGAGAGACCGAGAGATTATCTCCGAGTATGGGGTACAATGGTATTTGGGTAAGCCGGGAAGGCCGGTTCTCTCAGTTTACGAAGCGTCACGGAAGACATGAGTGTAATATCCGGAGTAATGCTCGATGTGTATGACGTAACTACAGGGGGAGGAAGAAGAAATTTTTTGAGGTGATTAACAGGACTGATACATGATAACAGGTAGAGAGATAAGCGGGTATTGATTGCTGATATCAGTTACCCCCACTGGTGCGAGATCTATTGCTTTTGCCGATAAGATCTAAGAATGATCTTCCTCCGAATTCCCACTTGAGTGGATTGTATCCGTAATATTCCTCGACTTCTTTTTTGTGGTTACCTTCAACGTCGTCGAACAAGTTTTGGGCAGATTTCAATACGGGATCTCTCAAGAGGAGGGATGCGGCGAATAATGGGATAATGAAGCAGAGACCGATAACGACCAAAAGCTTTTGCACGTAGTGGTAAGCACTCACTAATGCAATACGTTCTGGTGTTTCCCAAGTGTAGGTGTAGATCCATGTCAATGGAGATCCGTAAGCGAGTGCAGCAACCGTAGTGTTGTCAATTCTCTTATATATTTCATCTGGTAAGATCTGAGTCCACACAGCACCAGATACAGCACCACCAATGGCAGATCCAACATAGTATGCAGCAAGATAGAGAGACAAGACAGTTGCCATCTCTTCATGACCAACAACAGTTTGGATAGATGCTTGAGTTGGGTAGGTGAAGAAACCAGCACCGAAACCTAACAATACTTGGGCACCAATGACACCATCATGAGAGCCTTGGCCAGATCTATATTTGACAAGGAGACCCATTGCAATGAACCAAATGGCAATACCAAAGACTATGAATGCCTTGAGTTTTCTGACTTTGGTAACGACCAAACCAAGAAGGGTTCCTGTAATGACTGAAGCAAATGAGTAAAGAGATGTGATACGAGTGGCCGATTTGATGGACTCATTGAAGGAAACGACAAGAACAGTGTAAAGATAGTCACCTTGCATGTACCATACGATATCGATGAGAACGGCGATCCAAATGGCAGACCAAACAGCACGATCTTTCAAAAGATGGAAAGGTGTGATTGGCTTCTTTGCAAATTTAAATTCCCACCATCCCACGAATGGAATTAATACAAATCCAAGGATCAATGGAACCAAGATCTTGGCTCTCTTCCATTGGCCCTGGTAACCACCTGCGAGTGTAAGTGGGGTCAAGATGAGACCAAGAACCAGCATAATTCCCAAAAGACCAACGATGTCCAAGTTATGATAGAAAGTGTTCTTCAAGAAAACGGGCAAGCTGTGGGTTCTATAGTCAGATTGACCTTTAAGTCTGGCAAGATCACCATTTTTTCTTGCCAAGTAATGCATGTGGAGGAAAATGAAGATCAATGGCAGACAAGCAAGTGGGTAGATAAATGCCCACATTCCAATACCCCAAGACCAGCGGATACCAACAGCACTGGTGATATCACCTGAAATCCATGTGTTAATGATGAATGGAAGAGCTGCAACGAAAGAGGCGAACACCCTCCAATTCAAATTTGAGAAATCGGCAACAATAACCTGCAAAAGGACAATTGCACCAGAATAACCAAATTGGTACAAAATAGCACCAGCTGCAAAACGTGTGACTGAGTAAGCTTGAGATTCAATGATGGTACCAATAACGTACAAGATAATAGATATAATCAAAAGTTCAAGACGACCGAAAATATCGGAAAGTCTGGCGTAGAAAGGTTGAGCAACGGCAGCAGCAACCGAACGAACCACTGTGACTGTAGAGATTAACGAATGTGCTCCATAAGAAGAAGTAGCATATGATTGGAAGGTGTAACGAATGGTACCATCAAGACCGTAAGCGTAAGCAATTAGAAACACAGAGAAGAAAATGGCAACTTTACCTGGCGCATTATGATATTGTTTGTTCAAGACTTCAATTTTTCTTACACCATACGATTTTTCGGCAACTACTGATTCCACTTCATGTTCTTCCTCCAATGGAGCAGAAGTAGAGGAGCCTTTGTCGTCAAAAGTGTCACGTTCGACTTTAGTGTGACTTTCTGTTGCAGCGACCCCGGGACCTGCATTAGCATCGGTTCCGTAGCCGCGCTCTTCAAAAGTAGTTGGACTCTCAATTTCAGTGGTGGCTGCATTTCCACCTTCGGAAGTAGAATATTTACCACTCATTATAAGTGAGTAGACTGATATAGAAAGCTTATCGGAAATAAGAACAAGAGCGTAAAAGACCGTTCGCAATAGGCCGGAGCATATATCCTAACATTTACGGGGGGCTTGGTAGAAATTTATAGTCGAACTGAAAAAAAAAAAGAGATGCCTCTAGAAGGCTGGGAAAAGAAACAAACAATACTCTTCTTGCAGAATGAAAGCATCAATTTACGGGATACGACAGTTTGTCTAATACGCTTTGAATATTCCCAATTCCCCAAGGGTGCATAGCAGAATGCATAACACATTATTACAATTTGTTTTTGCATATGTATGTGCGTGTAAAATGTTTTTTTTTGTGCGCTGCGAAAATGCCAAGTGCAAGCGACAATTGTTGGCTCCAGAGACTAGAATTTCGCCGACTACACCCCCCACACACATGCTGTTGCAAATGCAGATCAGAGAGAACGGTACATTGAAGGCAATGTACCGAACTTGAGATAAGAGTCTTCCCACTACATATGGTGTGCGTTGAAAATAAGTGATCGTCCAGAACTCGGACGTTATGCAATGTAAATACAGAGAGCAGCAATCAGGGTCTGTTCGTGCGTTTGGTGGACGGTAACGGCGCTCTTTTTCGGGCAACCTTCTCGCCAATTACATTACTCGCACAAGGAAGGAAAGATTAGTGCTTTGAAGAGACACGCTGCAGTGTTCTTGGAGCATGTGCAGAATTCCACGGCACTGCTTTGAACATCTTTCCGGGCTTCGCAGGAGATTCTTTGTCCTTCCAACAGTCTTCCGGTTTAAATTTCTATTGTTTGCAAGTTCGCACTTACCCCTTTTTTTTTGCTGTCAGAGGGGCAATTTTTTCGCAAAAATCTGGAGGAACCGGACTTAACATGTATCCTCGTTACTTTTTTCTGCTCACTTTTTTCATTCTTGTTACCCTCAATTAGCACTGAGTTACTCCAATCGCCAGGTTTATAAGAGACACCAGTGAGATTGTTCTGCACAGATTTCAATTATGATGTAGAGAAAGATCACGAGCACTTCCACACACAACACTCCTCCCCATCTACAGAAAGCTGCATATTGCAATGCAAAACAGCTATTCAAAGATCATGCCCTCAGCCCATAATAGACGGCGAACAATAAAGCGGAAAATACAGCGTGATTCACCAAATTATTATTTTGTTCTTCTATCCCCATACACACTACAGTAAATCGAAAGTTGTTCCGACTTAGCATAATTGTTTGTCTTGCTCAAGACAAAGTTAGAAAGTCTGCACAATAATGTGCTAATGTAGATTCGGGAGTCGTGCCACGAACAAAGAGCCGGCAACATCCATATTACTGCAGAATCCTTTATTACAGTACAGTCTCCTCCATTGGCCTCCCAGATACGGCCCGCCAAGCATCACTTTTTAGCAGATATTTGCGCATACCACCAGACCGTTTTCGTTTCTTTTAGCGCCGAGTTATTTTCGCACTCGCAGTCTGCGCGAGCAGTGTAGTTTACGAATGTGCATGTATATTTGCCGAACAGAATATCTGATCAATCTGATACTGTAGACGCTGGAGAAGCACCTTTGGCCTCACTGGGTCTGTTGATTACATCTCATACATTTGCCAATGGACGGTGGTTCCACCTGCTCAACTCTGCTGTACAAGTACAACTTTCTCCACTAGGGGTCCTCATTAGGTCGGCATTAGCCGCATGCACTGCTGCGTTTAGCACGTATGGCCACATAGGCTAGTATATATAGTTTTTTCTCTTATGCCAACTGAGATTCAAATAACAAGAACTGTTTCTGCCGCTCTATATCCCATAACTGGCATTGCTCTAACCGGCCTTTGACAGTTTGCGCCTTCGCCTGTATTCTCGCACTTTTCAGGTGTGCGACTTCAGTTGGCCCATGCGGAAATAGCCGTAAACTGTACCTCGTCCGAAACAAGAGGCATTTCTGTGATATTTTCAAACCGCACTTTTAAGCGTCGATAGACGCGACAATGTATCCGGTCCAAATTCAAGACTATCGGCGCTGAATCGGGGTCTAAAATGGAGAAGGCCTGTACAGGAGGATTTTTGTCCGTTCACGGATGCAGTGCAGTGATTCCAATTTTTTTTTTTTTTTTTTTTTTAGGGTGCAATTTTTCACACCGCCGTTGTTGACTAAGAGTCGAACTTGATTGGTAAAAAAAGTGAAAAAAAAATCAAAAAATTAATTCCTTGCAACTTCCAAGAGTCCAACGGTCGCATATTACAGAAGCGTACACCTCACTCTGGTTATCTTCACTATCAAGGCGATTCAGTTAGTGTGAAAGGTTCTTTGGTTCTTGCGAAAACATGCTATCTGCCACAAGAACTCGCACTAGCCACAGTGTTTTAAGGCGATTGGCTGGACGTAGATGTGCCTTTGGTACCGCTATTGATGGCTTCCCTGCACTTTCGTCATTGCAGCCGGCTCCTGGATTCGAATCAAGAACACCACCTTATGCCAAGTTGCTTCAAAATCTCTCCAAGGTCAAAGAAGTACTCAATAATCAACCTCTTACTTTGGCTGAAAAGATCTTATATGCCCATTTGGTAAACCCAGAAGAGCTTGCCCAATTTGGGAACTCATCCAAAATAAGAGGTCAAGAATACCTGAAATTAAATCCAGATCGTGTTGCCATGCAAGATGCTTCGGCCCAGATGGCTTTGTTGCAGTTCATGACCTGTGGTATGCCTTCCACCGCTGTTCCAGCTTCCATTCATTGTGATCATTTGATCGTAGGTAAGGAAGGTGCAGATATTGATCTCAAAAGTTCTATAGCTACAAACAAGGAAGTCTTCGATTTTTTGCAAAGTTGTGGTGAAAAATATGGTATCCAATTTTGGGGTCCAGGATCCGGTATCATCCATCAAATTGTTCTTGAGAATTTCAGTGTTCCCGGTCTTATGATGCTTGGAACTGACTCGCATACTCCTAACGCTGGTGGTCTTGGTGCTATCGCAATCGGAGTTGGTGGTGCAGATGCTGTGGATGCCCTAACTGGAACTCCTTGGGAATTAAAGGCTCCAAGAGTTTTGGGTGTCAAACTAACAGGTACTCTAAGTGGCTGGACCTCGCCAAAAGATGTGATCACCCATTTAGCTGGATTATTGACAGTCAGAGGTGGTACCGGTTACATCGTAGAATATTTCGGTGAGGGTGTGGAAGCTCTCAGTTGTACAGGAATGGCTACTATATGTAATATGGGTGCCGAAATTGGTGCTACTACATCTACTTTCCCAATGCAAGATGCTCACTACCGCTATTTGAAAGCCACTAATAGAGGACCAATCGCAGAATTGGCCAAATTCGTGAATGATAATTACGGTTACATGAAAGCTGATGAGAATGCTGAATACGATCAAATCATCGAACTCGACCTCAATAGCCTTGAACCAACTGTGAATGGTCCTTTCACCCCAGATTTGGCTACTCCAATCTCAAAGTTGAGCTCAACTACTGTTGAAAACGAATGGCCAGAAAACATCACTGCAGGTCTTATCGGTTCTTGTACAAACTCTTCATACCAGGACATGTCTCGTGCTGTTTCAATTATCCATCAAGCTGCAAAAGCTGGTTTGAAACCAAAGATTCCATTCTTTGTCACACCAGGTTCAGAACAAATTAGAGCCACTATAGAGAGAGACGGTCTTATCTCAACATTCGAAGATAATGGTGCTATTGTACTGGCCAATGCTTGTGGTCCATGTATTGGTCAATGGGATCGTGGTGAAGCTCAACCAAAGGATACCAATGTCATTTTCACTTCCTTCAACAGAAATTTCCGTGCAAGAAATGACGGTAACAGAAACACAATGAACTTTTTAACTTCTCCAGATATTGTTACCGCTATGATTTACTCTGGTGACATGCATTTCAACCCATTGAAGGACTCTATTCAATTGGAAGATGGTAAAAGTTTCAAATTCGAGCCACCACAAGGTGACGAATTACCATCACATGGATTTATCAAAGGTCGTGAAGAATTCTATCCTGAACTAGAACCACAACCTAAGCCTGAAGTACCTGTTAATGTGTCCCCTGAGAGTGATCGTTTGCAGTTGTTAGAACCATTCGAACCCTGGAATGGCGAAGAATTGTCAACAAGTGTCTTACTGAAAGTCGAAGGTAAATGTACAACAGATCATATCTCTGCCGCAGGTGTCTGGCTGAAATATAAAGGTCATTTGGAAAATATCTCTTACAACACTTTGATCGGTGCTCAGAATAAAGAAACGGGAGAGGTTAACGTTGCCTATGATCTCGATGGAACTGCATACGGCATTCCTGAGTTGATGACCAAATGGAAAGAGGACAAACGCCCATGGTGTGTTGTTGCAGAACACAATTATGGTGAAGGTTCTGCTCGTGAGCACGCTGCTCTTTCTCCACGTTTCTTAGGTGGAGAAATAATTTTGGTCAAATCTTTTGCCAGAATTCACGAGACCAATTTGAAGAAACAAGGTATGCTTCCATTAACTTTTGCTAATGAAAATGATTACGATAGAATCAGTAGTGGTGATGTATTGACAACCAAGGGACTCAAAGAATTGGTAGATACATTCGGTGACAATGGTGGTTCCCTCATTGTCCAAGTCACTAAGAGAAATGGTGAAACTTTTGACATTGAATGTAAGCACACCATGTCCAAAGATCAAGTTGAATTCTTCAAGGCTGGTTCGGCCATCAATCATATTGGTAATGTTAAAAGGGAACTTGAAGCAGCTAGTAAATAGTAGCAATAATATGCTTGCCCATTCACAAGTGTGATATCATAATCTCTAATCTTACTTATTCCTCCTCTATATTCTTACATCTGTTAATAAAATATCCTCACATGCGGGAAATGGTTTTGCTAGGGTATAAAGTAATCCGAAAGCACAAAATTTAAACATAATAGTACATAAATAAAGGTAAACACGATATAGCGTAGGACAAAAATGAAATGAAAAAAAATAAAAACAAGCTAATAAGAATAAAAATTGAAAGGTAAATGAATGCAAAAGGGTTTCATTGATAAGTTTATGAACCCATGCTATTCATCTCTAGGTTGAATATCACAACTCAACTTCCAAGCTCTGTCATCTTCTTTAACGTTAATTTGTTTGACTTTCCAAACTTCTAAAAGGATAAGTTCTTGCAGAGAATTAACGCCGACTATGTCAAACATGTCGACAGAATCATCGAAACTGGTACCCAGCACTTCTTGTTGCTGTCTTTGCAAAAACTTTGTTGTTTCAGTTCTTCTAAGTGAAGATTCTTGGTTGTTATATGTGTGACCTAATTCACCAACGTCCTTGTATGGGATTTGCAATGCCTGTATGTCAGATATAATCTTAGTGATCTTAGAATATTTGTCAACATTGATTAATTTCTGATTCAGGAAACTCTTTGAATTGACTCTGTAATTGGTATTACCGTCAACTACAAAAGTCAGATCCTGTAAGAATAAACTTAAGTAAGGAACAGTAGGAATATCGACACTCTCATCGAGATTGGAAATCAAAAATTCTTTCAGCTTCAATCTGTAGACATTGTAGTTCTTATCGGGGTGAATGATGGAAACAAGATAGTTGAACAAATCTTTGTACTTGTTGGGTAAACTTTCCCAGATCTTGGTCACTCTTGAAATCAAGAAACTTTGCAACGAGGTCATAATGGAAGCCAAAGAATTGAAATTGCACAAGTAGAGACAAGAAAGTGATATTTTCAACCAACACTTCACAGCATGCACACGCTGTCTTATTGTCAGTTTAGGATGCAAAATACTTTCAATCACATAGTCGGAGAGTAAATTGGTAAACAGCACCGATCTTTGAATATTGGGTGACAGATTGAGATGCAATTTCTTCGAGGTGAAGTTTTGGTTAAGCAACTCTTCCACTTTGATAGAACAGAATATTTTACTCTCAATCAAAGTCAGCTGCTTGGCAATTTCAAGACCATTGAAGTTTAGCAAGGCAAGATCTGGATTCAGAATTCTCCAAGATTCCTGAGAAGCAGACCACCAACGCTCCACCAACACATCAGTTGGTGCGTTGGCGAACGTTTTGGTCTGAATCAAATCATCATCCCTGACCCAATGATCTTGCAACATTTCACGATATGAAGCGACCAGACGTGTGATAGATTCGAGCTGTTCGGTGGTTAATAAAGAGGTTGAATTTGAAGTCTTCATGTTCAACGACAAACCCAAGTTCACACTCTTTCTAGCTGCATTTGCCGCACTTGAAGCAGAGACAATACTATCCCTGTTGCTGACTCTATCTAATTCATAAGTATCAATATCATCCAAAAATGAATGGTGCATGTCGAATTCACCGACGAGATCGCTGAAAGACACTCTAGAAAGATGCCTAGACACGTGTTTTTTGTGAAATTTAGGAGATATCTTTCTTGGTACCAGTTGTGCATCGTTATCGATGTTGTTGTAGTAATTCAAGTGGTCTTTATCCGACTCGGTTGGTGGTTGGCGGACCAAGTTGGAAGCAATCTCTATCAATCTAGTCGCCTCAAGTGGGAGGTATTCCTTGACGGCCTCATTGAAGAAATTTATCATTGGAGCCAGTAAAACATAATCTGAACTTGGTTTCCAATAGCTCTCCAACCATAATTGGAAAGTTTTGCAAACAGCTTTCCTTCTGCTCTTCAATTTAGCTTCGGTACTAGAATAGAAGTTTCTACCACCACCACCATTCCTCTTCTCGGATTCTAAGAGTGTATTGTTGACATCCAGTCTACTGACAAGTTCTTCAAGTAATTGATTTCCGTTGGCAAAAATTCTGAAGGTCAGAAAGAAAGTAGAAATAAAGAAATAGTCTGGAGAAGTTGCATCATCTGTCAGCATATAAACAAGACTCTTGAAAGATGCACCGAGTAACTTGTCGTCTGCGTCTCTCAGTATCTCATCCTCAGGATTAAATTCCACGTGCTCCAAAGGAGAACTTCCAGGTGTTGAATTTTCCTTATCAGTACCATTCAGCAATTGAGGAGTATAACCATGGGTCCTTGGTGATTCCTTATTCAAAAGTTGATCAAAAGTACCATCGTTGGTATCGATAAATGGCGAAGAACCTTTAGGATCGATTCCTGCAAGAAAATCTAGACCATCGTTGTTCAGTTCCATATCAGCAGCATTTCCACTTCTGAAAGTAGAGTATCTTTTGGAAGCATTGTTCACAAGTCTTGGAGAGTTCGTCAAAACAGGACTATTAGCAGGAGATGGGTTTTGATATCTTCTGTAATCTTTCAATTGTCTAGAGATATCACGATCATTTGCCAAACCTTTGGTACACTTCTTCAAGAATACTTTAGGAGTTATTCCGATTTCCATGAAATTTGGGTACTTTCTTGTTGAAGGTAAGTCGAAATCTCTTGTGACGAGCAGGAACGACTTTAAAATCTTTGTTGATGAAGAAATGTGGCCAACAAGTTTTGATGCGGCATCTATGACACCACCACCTTCTCTTGTGTAGTAGAATAATCTACCATTTGCGCCCCTCTTACCTTTGTGACCTCTTCTTGAAGAATGATGTGTCTTCTTTCTGCTCAAACTGTTATTGTTTGCTCTTGAGGTCATGTTGTTTGTGATATTTCTTCTATGAGCAACATCAGCCAATATTTTGACATTCGTAATCAGATGACCAATCAATTTGTTCATTTCCAAATTATTCGCTTCCAAATTACGAACCTGGGTAGCTACGGAAGGTTGATTTTTTCCTAATTGACGGTCATCAGGTATTTTCGACAAAGCTACTTTACCAATGAATTGCAATTCATTGATCATCAATACCAATTGTGTAGTGATTTGTTCCAACAATTGACACCCTTGTATGTTTTGCTCCACGAGATCCAATCTACCGATGATCAGCGAGAAATACGAGATCATGAAATGATGCAACTCGTTGACCCTTACCATCGCTTGGGGAGGTGTACTGAGATATGGCACTTTAGCCAAGTTGTTCAAGTCAGCTTGATTCTTGAGTTTGTCTTCATCTTTCAATGTCAAATTAGCACTCTCAATTCCCCAGATCTCTAAATAACTGATAGCTTTCCTCAATACTTGGTAAGTCATTAGCTGCAGAAGTTCAATCTTTGACGAGTCAAAAGTATGGTTGTAATCTTTGGCTTTCAACACTAAATCGTACCAGTCTCTCAACAACTTCTTTCTCATTTTTCTGATAATTGGTTTCTGTTGAATAATATCATTTGTCCTAGAAAGACATTTTGTTTCTTTCAAAAGAGATTTGACACCGTCCGAGATCTCATTGATGTAGTTAATGTCGAAAGTAATCCCTTTCAAAGAACGATCAGCATTGTAGATTGGCTTACTCTGAGTATTCAACAGTAATTTACCTGCAGCTTTAAAAAGTTTACGCAGTGGTTTTTTGGAAGCAGCAAGAGCAGCATTTGCAGAATAATTCACTTCATCATCAGTTTCTCGCTCGATTGGGCTCAATGCTGGTCTGAAATAGTTCATTGGTACCCAACCACGTTTCAAAGAGTTGACTAGAGTTACTTCACCCCATCCAGATTCATCTAATGAGTATGTGAAAGCAATTTCATCACTGTTAAAAGAAAGACAAATAGAAGCGTCACCTTCAGATTCCAGAGTTGACGATTCAAACGCGTAGATTGAGGTGACGAACAAAGCAGACTCGTCATCTTCGTCCTCCTCGTTATCGTCATCAGCATCAGCTCGATCTCCACCTAGAACTTGCCCTAGCACTTCTTCTTCATCGTAAGTGCTGACATCTCCCTTTGCGGATGAGGCTTTGTCCGTGGATGTCGTGTCTCTGTAACGAGAGTTCACATAAGATTCAACATGTTGACGGCTGGAAATAAATTTGTCATTCAAAGGAGACTTGTTTTTGTCAGTTATACTCTGGTGAAGAGAGGGCATGACAGAAACACGAATCTTCTTAGGGGCCGTTGAGTTGGTTGTAGTACCGACTTCATTAGATAGAGTTCCAGACTTGGTTTGTTGCTGAGCCAGCGACTTCTGTATCTTTGGGGATTCTTGTTCAGCTTCACGTGTTTTGGAAGACACTTGTTTCGAGGGATGCTGCTCGATGTGTTCTGGGATCGATTCTTCAGCTTGTTCTGCTTCTTCTTGCATGACAGAAAGCCTTGCAGCACTAAAACGAGAAACCTCAGCAGATCCTGCAGCTGGTGCTTCTGAATATATACTAGAAGAGACACTCATGTGAGATAGATCGGGACCATTCTGGCTCTTGTGCTTGCTGTAGTCTGTTGAACCCACAACACCACCATTCGCAGATATAAGACCAAGTCCGGCGAATTTTGACTCCGTTGGGGATTGTGTAGAATATATGCTTGATGAGGTGCTTGTATGTTTATTCAATGCTCCAGTGGTACTTGCACGGGGTGGAAGAATGGAGGAACTGGATTCCAAGGCCAAAGGATTGAAGATAAGCTTAGCAGAAGAAGGAGTACCGGTTGGTTGAGTGGACCTATCGGCAACGTTTGACTCTGTCTGTGAGCTTTGAGCGTTGGGTATCTGAGGTTGAGCCGCCGAAGAAGCAGGAATATCTGAATGAACATTCGCGTTATTTGTTTCCACCGCAGGCGCAGCTGGTAAAGATTGATCAGACTTGTTATCAGGAGTATGAGCGAATGACGGTGGTCTGTTGGAGCTTCTTTCAGGAATCGGGTGCTGTGCAGATGAGTCTTGCTCAAAATTGAGTTTCTCAAGGCCCTTGGAGAGAGTATCAGAATCGTTTGCAATTACTGGTTTTTGCGGTGTGCCAGACAACGCTGCATTAGCCGCCGTAAAAGCGGCTACTACTTCCTGATTGTGATCAATTTTTGGTAGCTCATTGGTCTTTGGATTAGCAATGGCTTTCTGATCCGTTGCCTGTTTCGTGGGGCTATTAAGGTCCTCCTCTTCCTCATCCTGATGATCCTCATCGACTTCGAAAATAGGAGTCGTTACCAGTGGAGAGTTCACTCTGCTGGCTCTGAATGACGAAGCGCGCAAGTTGTGATCATTGTTGTTATTATGTATTTGTGATTTGTAGTCGTTTATGGTTGGTGTCTTACTGTTTGCGTCAGAACTGCCAACAATAGGAGTCTTTTCTGGGTCTTCATCTTGCAGGAGAGAAATATCACCTTCAAGTACATTTTTCGTAGAAGGCTTATTATCATTGGAAAGGTAGTTGTGAGAGTAACCTGAATTTTCTGGTTGATCGATATCAATGAAATTACTCTCAGAGACCGAGGAATCATCACTGTCTCCATAATCATTCCTGTCATATTGGCTTCTTCCTATATGTTTAGAAATAAATTCTTTGGTTCCCACTGTGGATGCAGATGCAACTGAGGTATCCAAAGCAGCTGAAAGGTCGACCTTTTCATCTGTCGAGTTGTTCAAGACAGAAGAGTCATCATATCCAGGCGCGTCATCTTTACCCTTCAACGATGGTTTTTTGCTCGAGATACCAAAAGCACCAGCTATGGCATTACTCAACTGTGCAAATGGTTTCGATTTCTGAGAGCCCCCCAGTTTGATTCCGCTTGGAGTGTCGGGTCTGGGTGAATTCACAATGGGCGGTTTATGTGATTCGGACTTTAAAGGAGAGCTGCTGACTATTGGTTGACTGTCGTCTTCTGCAAGATTTCCAACATACAATCCCTGAGTGGGAGAAGATAGCGCATCATTCTTGAACTCACCTTTTACGTCAGATGTTTCTATCTTGTAACTTGTAGGGGAATTTTGTGTGGAGTCATTTAGAAATTCGTTGTAATGGTTATCTGTCTCAAGTTGAGTGTCTTCAAATTGTGCTTTTTGCTCCGAGATCCAGGATCCAGGCATTTGGGGTGATAGCTGATCGATAAGATAGTTGAAATCTGTCTTTTCTTTCGGAGTTTTGACTTCGTCCGAGCTTGATCCATGGGGCTTAGGAGCTATCGAGATGTTCAACGGGGAGGTGGTTTTGCTGGCTACAGTGTCGAGTAACCTTGATGTGTCGGGCTTCTGAGATGTGGGTGTCACGAATGTACCCGGTTGATTTTTCTTGGTCAATTCTGGTGTTTCAAGAACGTGATCGTCAAGCGGCACTGAGAACGGAATGTTAGTATTCAATATTGGGTCGCAGGGAGGGAGAGGAGCAGGTAACGGCGGTCGTGAAGGGTACAGGAGGAGGCTGTTATACCGTGTGGATGATATGGGATCAGCTCTGATGGATTTATCTCGACTGAGATTGCTAGCCCAATGGATCCTCAGGTGAAACAATGTCTATAGCCCTATATACGCAGACGCGTCTGGCTTTCCCTCGCATTGGCATGTGAAAACTTACGCTTCAGGCTTTGTTGCACCTTGGGCTTGATCTCGAATGAGAACTCGTCCGTCTGGCTGGTGCTCGCTGGAGGCATTGAGGGCGGTGGTAAGCTGTGGCACTGGAGCTTGGTGTCTGATATGAAATTGAGTCAAGCGATAAGTCAAAATGCTTCAACAAAACTACTTGTAGAGTTTTATGCTTTTTTTCCTCGCTACTGTTACTTGAGAGTTTGTTAGGCAATATAGCTAGCTAGCTAGCTAGCTAGCAGGCGCGAAATCGAAATTCAGCGCGCGGAGCTAAAGCTCAAGCTAAAGAAAATGACGGTTTGGCGACGTGTGCTGCCCAAACTGGACTACGCCGTGGTGACGCGTCTGGGGTTCTCTCGCGGAAATTGCACCTGGCGTTTATCTTAATTACAGTACTTAGTTTCGCGTGCGTGCAAGTCCGCATTTTTCCGTACGAAAGAAGAAGGTCGGTGGTGGGTGTTTACTGTTTCACCCTGTAATTGATCGATCTCTTTACGAGACCAAAGCGGCATATGCACTTCCGATTTTGGAAAGCTCAAATTATGTTCTGGGCAACCAGACCGTGTTTGCGAACAGCCAGTATTATGTATCGTAATGATCCTTGTAAATATTTCAAATCAGTTCACCATTCAACGTGCTCCAGCTCTCTGTCTCTTGGCGGCAGTCCATTGAGTAAATGACAAGGGAGTTTCAGTTCAGACTTGGAATTTACAAAGTGCGTGGTGGCCCTTCGTGGAGTACAGAATTTCTTATGTATGTAACTCACGAGTAAAAATTAAATTTATGAGCTGTAGAAAAATTAAATTTCGATTTTAGTGTAAATCAATTTGCCATCCACATAGCTGATTGACTCAATTGGTATATCACTGGTGAATAGACGAATTACTCTTCAATATCATAATGTTACTATAAGGATCGCAATGCGTGCTATATTCATTATACATATCTCAAAATGAGAAAAAAAAATAAATCTCCTCGTGAGGGGCTCGAACCCTCGACATTTCGGTCGACTCCTCGAAAAGCCTTTTTCTTAAAAGCCGAACGCTCTACCAACTGAGCTAACGAGGACGGAGATTACTACGGGAAACACTGAAAAAATCAAATAGTTCCAAAATCGACTCTCAAATTGGGTTTCTCTTACAATTTCTGTTCTAATTTATCTGTTTCACCCGGTATTTTATTTTTAGTTTTGTACCAATGAGACAGGAAGCAGTGTGAAGTATGGCTCATGAATGCCTGCAACAGGATGGAGTTGTCAAATGGGTTCAAGAGGTTCCGTTGGTCCACGAAAGGTTAATTTGAACGATTCTGCAGACGATCGACCCTTTCCGCCCTTCTCAGCGAAATATCTACACTCAGAAACTAGATTAGTGAGGTACTAGAGCTATAAGAGCTGCAATACTTCAAGTGGCATTTCATTACTGTTGCACAGAAACTAAGACGAGATAATTGTATACTTGGCAGAGATTGATAGATAGGCTAGGACACATTCTCTAATGTTAAGAGCAAAATTGCGGTTAATTTTATTTGATGGGTAATGCCCAGCATTTTTCAACAGCATGAATACATATTTCAAGAGCTTGGCAAAAACTTCACGGTTCAACCGTTTCTCGTAACTTTAAATCTTCAAAGCATCATTACAGAAAAATGGCTTGACAATGCGTACTGGTACATTACAATTGAAATGATTGGATCTAAAGATTGCGTCCCTTATTCGTAAAATTTAGTAAGCGAGTATTATTCAAATTACTCTTTGCCGATGTAAGGAGCCGAGAATGGATGAAGAAAATGGTTAAATGAACGAATAGAGAGATCCATACTGTAAGTAAGAAATGTTTGTACATACATACTTACATGTAACATACGAACTAGAGGGTGCTCACGAAGAAGAAACGAAGAAAAAAAAAAATCAAAGCACAATCCACAATCGCAAAAAAACAAAAAACACCCTATGAGAACATGGAGTAATCGGATATTAAATAAAATAGTGAGGATAAAATGGTTGAAAGAGACTAAATTACAAAAACAAAAACACACCCTACAGAGGCAGGGCAGCTGCAGGATTCTGAGATTTCAGCTCTTTCGGTGAATTTTTTTCCTTTTTTTTACTTTTTCCGCCTACGGCATACAGTAACATGCATACATTACGTACACCAAATCCCTAGTGGGTGAACCTAATAAGTGCATTACACAGCTTAACTATGGCATGTACACTGTGTGTACAGTAAATACTGTACATGTGCAGACAAAAAACAAGGTGAGCACTCGAAGGGATATGTGTGTTTTCGTTGAGTGTGTCTGTCTGTCTGTCTCGACAGGTAATTCAGGGAGCACATAGCAGTGTGCCAGGGCACTCACGCCGATACCGAGCACATGTGGGTAGTGTGCAGCCATCAGAAGGAAATCGGGAAGAAATTCACACTAAGAGCCGTGTGCAAGCGGGTCGGCTACCTCAAAGAGGTGCTCTACTAAAACACAAGTTGATGGAACCGATAAATAAAAAATCAAAAAAATCAAAAAAATCGAACAATAGAAAGCGCGAAAAAAAAAGAAAAACACAACAAAACCCACGCAGGCAGCCAGCGAATGGCGGTGGAGACACAGTTCGTTGCCCAGTTACCCTCTTGGCAGGGCAGGAAAGCAGGCATAACACAGGCATAACACAGGCATAACGCGGGCAGAAAAGCAGGTTGGGGCTGGCCTGCAGCGCTGTTTTGCATTTTTAACTCGCCCGAAAAAGCTTGTCAGGCGCAAAACTGCCGCGAAACTGCCGCGAAACTTGGCATTCGGGTCCTGCTCCCTCTCCCTTTTCTCCCAGGGCCAGCAGCGTATCTATTCCATCAGAATCGGCAAATTCAATACACTGCTTGCAGTAATCACCCACCAATGCGACACTTACGGTTTGTCGAACCATGAGCTGTTTAGCTCTGTTGGTGTATGTACGCTATGCACTTCTCGCACTGCTCGGTGCACCACGTACAGTAGTAGTGGCTTATTACCTTTCCATCGGTGTAATATTATCTTCACCGTTCTCCCGGGAGTGCGAGTGCCTGCAATTCCTGCCGATTTCCGCCCGAGCTAGGGACCCCGCTGTGCTGAGGAAGCTGAGAACGCTCAGCTGAGCTGAGTGAAAGAGAACTCAAAGAGAACTGAAAGTGGACTCACTGGTAACATCTTGCCTGCACAGGAGCGTAATAGCTACCTTCTGAAGATGCCGTAACTGTAGCCCGGTCGTGGCATGTCAGAATTTCATGCTATTATGCTTCAGAACAACCTAAATCTAAACACAGGCAGGCAGGTGTGTGTGTGCTTTTTTGCGGGCTTCCCATTATCGCAACCCGAGGCACTTGCTGCACCTTGCATTAACCCTTCTACGCACCCTGCTCCTTATTCTATTATTCTTTTGGCCCGCTTCTGGTGCTGCTCACCACTTCCAGATGCACCCAATTTTAATTTTACTTTTAATTATAATTTTAATTGTTTTTTTTTTTTTCTTTCAGCTCCCACCCACTACTTATAAGTAAGTTCCTGCACAATTCCTGCCCCTGTTTACCTTGTAGTTCCTCTAGTTTGGTCTGTAGACTTGAAACCTAGTTCTCCCTTCTCCTATATCAGTACACTTACCGGTACACAATACGACTAAGAGTTAGTTCAACCTCATAAGGCCTCTCCCCTCCTTAAGAGATTCACTTCCTCATTTTTTTTTTGTCGTAAGCACACATACACACACACTATAAACAATACACACACAACAACCACACACACACACACACAACCACAAACACACAAACACCAAACACTTGCAAACAAACACTACTTATTATTCAGAGTTAGTCTAGTCTTCAATACAAACTTTTATTAATCATGAAGCTCTCCACTATCTCAAGCGTCGCTGCTTCAATTTTTTATGCAGCCTCTGCTGCTGCTGAAACGCACCACTTCAACTGGACAACCGGTTGGCAAAACCTGAATTTGGACGGTCTTGCTGAAAGACCTGTCATGACCTGTAATGGTGAATTCCCATGGCCTGAAATTAGAGTCAAAAAGGGTGATACAGTCGAATTGTACTTGACCAATGGTTTCGAAGACAGAAACACTTCCCTCCATTTCCACGGTCTTTTCCAACACAACACCAACTTGTACGATGGTCCTCCAGAACTTAATCAATGTCCAATTGCCCCAGGTGACACTATGCTTTACAACTTTACCGTTCCTGATCAAGTTGGTTCTTACTGGTACCATTCCCATACCGATGGTGAATATATGGAAGGTATGAGAGGTACTTTTATCATTGAAGATGATGATTTCCCTTACGAATATGATCAAGAAGTCACTCTTACCGTTACTGAATGGTACCATGATTTCGTCACCCATTTGACTGAAAGTTTCTTGAATAGATACAACCCAACTGGTGCAGAACCAATTCCCCAAAATTTGTTGATGAACAATACCATGAACAATACTTGGAATGTTGAACCAAACACCACTTATTTAGTCCATATTATCAACATTGGTGGATTTGTCTCTCAATACCTTTATATGGAAGATCATACTTTCACAGTTGTTGGTGTCGATGGTATTTATGTCGAACCAAATGAAACAAGTTTACTTTATATCACTGTTGCTCAACGTTACGATGTTTTGATCACCACTAAGAATGATACTTCAAGAAATTATGCCTTTGTTCAGAAATTCGATGATGATATGTTAGATGTTATCCCAGATGATCTGCAGTTGAATGCTACCAACTATATCGTCTACGATCCAGAAGCTGATTTACCAGAACAAATTTATCTTGATTCTATCGATGATTTCTTGGATGATTTCTATTTGGTACCATATG
This sequence comes from Wenyingozyma succiphila, assembly GCA_001599255.1. Taxonomy (NCBI): domain Eukaryota; kingdom Fungi; phylum Ascomycota; class Pichiomycetes; order Pichiales; family Pichiaceae; genus Wenyingozyma; species Wenyingozyma succiphila. Next base: position 338,179 of record BCGL01000008.1, read on the forward strand.
AACCTCAAGCACCTTTCGATGAACCAGATGTTAGAATCACTGTCGATGTTATTATGGATAATCTTGGTAATGGTGTCAACTATGCTTTCTTCAACAACATTACTTATGTTGCCGCAAAAGTCCCCACTTTGGCAACTGTTCTTAGTGCTGGTGAAAATGCTACTGATGTCGCCATTTATGGTTCCAATACCCATTCCTTTGTCCTTAACAAAGACGAAGTCGTTGAAATCGTTTTGAACAATCAAGATACTGGTAAGCATCCTTTCCATTTGCATGGTCATGTTTTCCAAGTCATTGAAAGAGGTCCAGATTATGGTGATGAAGATGCTCCTGTTGCATGGAATGAATCCTTACCATATGAAGCCCCTGAAAATCCTGCAAGAAGAGATGTCCTTTACGTTAGACCACAATCTTACTTCCGTATCAGATTCAAGGCCGACAATCCAGGTGTCTGGTTCTTCCATTGTCATATTGAATGGCATTTGATCCAAGGTCTTGGTTTAGTCCTTATTGAAGACCCAATCGGTATTCAACAAAACCAATCTTTGACTGACAACTGGAAAGAAGTTTGTGAAGCTAACAACATTCCAACCTCTGGTAACGCCGCTGGTAACGCCGACTTTTATGATTTCAAGGGTGAAAATGTGCAACACGCTCCATTGCCTGCTGGTTTCACCGCTAGAGGTATTGTCGCTCTTGTCTTCTCTTCAATTGCCGGTTTCCTCGGTATTGCCTCTATTGCCGTCTACGGTCTTGCTAAGATTCCAAACTTGGATGAAAAAGTCTTGGCCTCTCTTACTGCTGAAGAAAGACAACATTTCTTTGCTGAAAACGATGACAATGATGGTGAAACCGAAGCTGACGTCGTTCAAGACAGCCACTCAAGTGAGATTTCTGAAACCAAAAAACAGAGCTCTAAAGATACTTCTAATTGATTCTTCTAATTGATTGAATCTTGCTTTTGCTCTCTCTTTTTTCTCCCAATTTAAAATTACTGATTTCAAATTCAAACAAAATACTTTTAAAAAAAAACTCCAAATCAAGGAAATAAATGAAATAAAAAATTCAATGATCTGATCCCCAGGTGTTTTAGAACAATAACTCCGTTCACTGTTCCCCGCAGATGAGCACCGTTATATTTCTATTACATTCAGTTTCATTGTGTTAGTTTTTTTATTTCATTACAAAACAATATTGCTTAAACATTCAAATACATGCTTTTGCATGTGGTATTTGCGAGAAGTTGTTCCATATATATTGTCATTCCCCAGACAAAGGATCATAAACTTCTCTCATATATTGCCACATACAGAGCATTGAATGAAAAAATTGTGCTTTTTCTAAATTACAAAACCGCTCGTGCTTATTTGTGTGTCTGTGCGTGTGTCTGTGATTGTGTGTGTGATACTCTACGTGTTTTGCGTGTGTGTATGTGTGCCAGTGGTGATTTATTTCATCGCTGTTCTCCTTTTCTTTTCTAATACTTCTTTTTGTTGCCAATAATTTGGTACACATTACTATGATTCCGAATCGTTTGTTTTCTTCCTTCTCTCTCTCTCTCTCTCTTTCTCTCTCTCTTCTCTCTTTTCTCTCTCTTTCATGACTCTACTATGAAACGTTCCATCGTGTGTGATGACTATGAACATTTAAATCAATCAGATGATTTTTTTTTTTTTTTTTGCGAAACAGTAAGTACGCTTTATAATATATACTCGAATGAATGTATTGTCTTCAAAAACTGTTGAATTGTAATCCCTTTTCTTTCGAGATTCTTAGAACTGTGTGAATTTACTGCTTGAACTACTACATGCAGTTAATCACATTTGATCAGTGGAAATGCAAGAATCATTCAAATCTGGGGCACACAGCTGGGAAGAGATCGGCGCTGTTTGCGGCAGTCTAATTTTAGTACAAGAGGACCCAAGTTGTGGTAGCTGAGGCACCAATACTGATCTTCTCCACAGGTGGTGGAAGCTGCACACAACAGCAGGATGATATGAAATATAATAACATACGGTAGCTAGCGCTTCCGTATCGGTGAATTTACGAATATTACGTAAGCTCGAGTAACAAGCTGTGCACATAATTATTTGCGTAGTATAAAACTCAAAAAGAATTTACTAGATGGACTACTTCATTTTGGATACTTGAGTAGCTGGGAGACAATAGAACCCTTTGCAGTTCCTAAATCGCAAAACAAGCAAAACTTTTCACATTCACATATTTGATAGAAAAGCAGAACACCTTCCTCCATATGGAAAAATAGTTATGCAGGTAACAAAATAAGGAGGATGCAACCCGAGGAAATTCAACCGCTTCTGTCAAAAAAGTTTCGCAGGGCTTGCTTGCTCAATCACAGAGCATTTTTCTGCTTGCATTGTGCTGCTGTGACACGACTGCTTCAAACAAGGAGTTGTACCAGATTTCTTTTGAGCACAGCTGCCAGGATCAATTCTCTGCTACTGAAACTGGCAGGGTTCCGGTTCGGTACTAATTGAGAGTAATTTTTCCAAGGCAATAATTAATTATGTCGGCTTCAATTAACGCCAAGATTTGCTTCAGAAATAAATCACGTGAATTTCAGGTCTTAGCCTGTCAGTAACCTGGTTTGCCAAGACAACTTATTGTATTGTATTGTATATACATTTCTTTAGTTGAAAGCGCTCAAAAAGTGCCTCGGCAGTTTCTGGAACCTTGACAGATTTGGCTAGTAAGCGGTGAAGACTCGGGAATGCCCTACGATGTTGCTAACTTCTACAATGTGTCTCACAAAATTGGCACTTTCTTTTTTTTCTTGCATCAAGCACCGTTATTCGCTAGTGCCTCGTCAGCAGTACATGAATTCATGAAATTATGAATGAAGCTGGAAGAAACCTGTTCCAACAATCTTGCAGTTTTGGGGTTAATTGGTTCAATAAAATAATTTCGCCGAATGCTTACATCAGCAAGGTGCATTGTATGGAAAAAACAAGCCTTTTCTCATGTGATCAGAAGCCCCAGTAGCGTAATGGTTAACGCGTTTGACTTCTAATCAAAAGATTCCGGGTTCGACTCCCGGCTGGGGTTTATTTTTTTTTTATACTGAGTAATTACTGAGCTGCTGAGTATCAGTTAATGCACGCTTGCGTGGTGTCTGGATGTGTGTATTCACGACATCTGAGTGTCGCGATTTTCCAATCTTTTGGTCTTTTTGGTGGACACTCTGATGCGTGCCATTGTCGAGAGGACAAACAAGATTGGGCTGTTGTTTGACCTATACAAGCACCGTGCTACTATGCGGAGCGACAGATGCAGTTAGAATATCTTTTGTGTCAACTAGAGACAAGCTCTCTTTTCAGCGTTCATGGAAATGAAATAGCTTATGCGCGCAGCTCTGCTTGTTTCTAAATATACAAACTTGGGCATGCCATGCGCCTGACTTTTAAAGTGGTGAAGATTCCGCTTTGGCTACTTACAGAAAAAGCACAATTGAGTCATTTCTTCATGTATCATCCATCATCTTAAGGAGCATGTGTGCTACAGGGGAATAAATCACGAAATTAGAAGAAGGCACACGCGAGAACGATCGGAACGACGAGAACTTCATCCCAGGCGTGGCTTGATTTTTGGATGGGTCGTTCAAAACTCGTCTGTGCCAGCCCTAAAATCATCATAGAAGTATCTCGGACTTAGCTTTTCCTCTTGCTTGAATGCTTTGCTACCTTACGTGACATCTAAAATTCTTGCTGGGGCTGGAAAATACCCATCGCGTGGCTGAACGATGTAGGCACATTTTCTTCGGGCCAATGTAACAAGTGACGCTCCTCAAGACAAGCCCCGAGGCCATTAGTAAAACACACGAACGAACCTAGCCACTGATCGTCTTAGCCCTGCTAGTGCAATTCAGCGTGTGCCAAATGGAGAACTCCTAATAGTGTAGGAAAGTCTAGAAACTCTAGCGCCCTATCTCCGCCGCCCGTGCACCGCATAGATTATGCAACCACACGGGCGGAATCGCGGCGCGCACGACCGTCTCCATGGCAGGCTCGCCTTGTCGTGCGGTGGCATAACACTAGCACAGAAAAACAGTATATCTGAACCCTTATTACAAGACTTGGAGTACAATTACTTCTTCTTAGTATAGAAAGGCCAATAGCGGTACATTTCACTCAATTCTTCTGCTAAATCGGCGTGTGCATCCTACACATCGGATAGCAGCAATTAAGAGTCCAAAGTTTCCCATTCCTAGTCTTGCTTTCTAACAGACTCCGAACCACTTTCTCGCAACACCGCCCCCGCCTAGCGCACACACACACACATTTTACCCAGGTTTTTATTGATTGCAAACTAGCATCTTTGTTCACTAAATCACCTCCAAAAAAATTCCAACTACTTCGATCGTTAACTAAAACTTCTGCTATTAGCCATTGATTAACCCGCTTTCAAATTACTGGTTGGCCAATTGACGTTGCTCTGCATTTGACTTCTCAATTCCAATTTTTTTTTTATTGCCACCCAATTTAATAATTATCAACCTATATTCATAACCATGGGAAATGAGCCTTCTAAGTCTCGTGGTAACTCGCAGTTCCCAAGATCCGATACTTCAGCCTCACAAAAGTCGAGTAGATCCCTTCGAAGTAGACGATCGTTATCCGATGGCGCAAGCTTCAAAGGAGGTTCAAATAGCAACACGGGCACTCCGGTAGTGTCGAGAAGAAATAGTTCGAGAAGTGCAATCGATGTAAAAGAAGGTCTTAAAAATCTTTCTTTGAATGACTATAATGCGAATAATGAAGAAGCTATAGATGACAATGAAAACGACAATGATGTTGTTTATTCTACTTCGAATTATGACTATGGCGATTATAATCTGCCGCCTTCAATGGTCTCAATGGCTCCAAAATCTCCCATCTTGAGAGTGAATAGCTCATCAGATATAACCACCTCAGATATCAACTCTAAAGGATTTGGGCCTTCTTCTGCCTCAAACGCCCCTTCACGACCCGCATCACAAATAAATTCTTCTTTTGCCCAATCCGTGGGCCATGCCTCAGCCTCCTCTTCGGGATCGTCTTCTTCGGTGGGTCCAAATGGACTCAGCATAGACATACCAAAGGCAAATACCCCTCTGCAAAACCACAACGGTGAGAACACTATTAACAACCATAGGCAACTCAGCCCAGCTCGTGTGGCTAATGTGGATGACGCTGAAGATGCCGAAGACGCCGAAGAGCAAGTTGGAAGCTACTCTGATTCTATTTCTATACCACATCCCACAAGTGCGCCATCCCCATATATATCCGCAATCAGTACCCCTATAACACCTACTGGCTCCAGTTTCAAGAGCACATCGATCAATTCAAATAGTACATTGACTCCGGGTGGATACCGATCTCCTCTCCAGAACAGTGGTGTTTTGGATGGAAGGAGGGTCGAACTCAACATTGAAGATTTAATTCAGCGCCTACTTGATGCTGGCTATTCAGGTAAGAGAACAAAATCTTTATGTTTGAAAAACAGTGAGGTAGCAATGATATGTTCAACGGCTAGAGAAATTTTTTTGAGTCAGCCATCGCTTTTAGAACTAAGTGCCCCTGTTAAAATTGTGGGCGATGTTCATGGACAATTCAGTGATCTCATTCGTATATTTACTAAATGTGGATTTCCTCCTGCGGCTAACTATCTTTTCCTCGGTGATTATGTTGATAGAGGTAAACAATCTTTGGAAACTATCTTACTTTTATTATGTTACAAGATAAAATATCCAGAAAATTTCTTCTTACTAAGAGGAAATCACGAATGCGCACAAATAACAAGAGCTTATGGGTTTTACGATGAATGCAAAAGACGTACAAATCTTAAGACTTGGAAAATATTTATTGACACTTTCAATACTCTGCCTATAGCTGCAATTGTTGCATCCAAAATTTTCTGCGTCCATGGAGGATTATCTCCTGTCTTGAACTCTATGGACGAAATCAGGAAAGTTCAGCGTCCCACCGATGTTCCTGATTTCGGATTACTGAATGATTTACTATGGAGTGATCCTGCAGACACACCAAATGAATGGGAAGATAATGAACGTGGTGTCTCATATTGTTTTAATAAGGTAGCCATAAACAAATTTTTGAATAAATTTCAGTTCGATTTGGTGGTTCGAGCGCATATGGTGGTAGAAGATGGATACGAATTCTTCAATGATAGATCATTGGTAACAGTTTTCAGTGCACCAAATTATTGTGGTGAATTCGACAATTGGGGTGCTGTAATGTCTGTCTCAGAGGAGCTTTTGTGTTCATTTGAGCTGTTGGATCCTCTTGATAGTTTTGCACTCAAACAATTGATGCGAAAGGGAAAGCATGAAAGAAGAGCAGCTGTCATGAATAACACAAACAACACCGGTTCCATATCTCCTGGAATACAACAATGATGAACAACATCATTCATCAAAAAATCATAGGAACGCCATATTCATAATTGAATTCGCATCACTCATGTCCATTTTTGTACCCACCTTTTTACTACCATCTTATTATCAATTATCCTTTTGTTTTTGTCGGGTTTAACTTCTTTTCTCTTGGGCTTATTTAATTCTCTTCGGATTCTTCAAGATGTATAAAGCATTTTGAGTTCATAATCGTATTGACCTATGTAACTTGTCTATAATCGAGCACTATATAATGCGCAATAATCAAATAAGATATCACTGTTTTTCCACTACTACCCACCAATTATCTCTTTCATAACCATCATTTACTACCTTACCACCAGCACTAATACAGTTTTCTTTCAACTCTCCTTGCTTATACAGGTGATAAAATCTCATTTTCTTATCCACAACCGGACTGGAGTCTTCAGTAGGTGCACTATCAGTATCTGTCTTGCCCTTCTTTTTTGGTTGAGTTTTTGTCTGTACCCAGGGAACCAAAACGTCTTGATCCATTCCTTCTGAGTAACCTCTTCTTGAAGTTTTTTGTTCCAGAGCCCAGCAGTAAATCAATGCTTGACCACCAGTTCGAAGACAACGCAAAATTTCTTTGATTGCCTGCACGCGTCTTTCCTCTGCAGCAAAATGATGTATCACAGCAATACTGATGGCAAAATCAAATCTATTGTCATGATGTGGAAGAGTGAGACCATCGGAAAGTAATATATCATTATTAAGTTCTTTCTCATGAAGCTTATGCGCCTGTTCGATAAGACCGGACGAATAGTCAGATCCCAAAATGAAAAGCTTGGGATTAACCGCAAGATATTTTCCATTACCACATCCGACGTCTATTCCTATAGAGTAATCCTTCTTTTGACTAAGAAATTCAGCCACTATTGGCCAAGGCTTATATCTTGTCTGAGAGAAATGCTTTGCAATATGATTGTACACATCGTGTACGAAAAGAGACTCTTGCTGCTTTGGAGTAGGAGTTGCCTGGAATTTTCTTTTCTCTTCCAGTATTTCTTCCTCTGTCGGCTGCAGAGATGCACTCATGTCTGTATACTTCCAGCCCTTGTGCCGTTACCAGTTGATCACTACCAATAGCTCAAATTTGAGTTCAAAAAATGTCAAGTTTTAAATATTTTTTTTTTTCCCTCTCGAATTTAGTGATTTTGATGTGGGGCTCTGATAAATTTCACCAGGAATATTTAGATCCAAGTTTTTGTTCGCCTTGGGGTTTTTTGATCAACAGGTTTTTAACTGCAATTGCAATAAGCGATGGCATTTGAAAGACCAGAGGACGAAGAGATTAGGCAGAGGCCGTCGCTGCCTGCCAGTGCATATAAAGGATGGTTCTTTCATGGCATTATCATTCTGGCAGCATCCGTCTGGATACCTCAGTTATATGTACGAGCGGTCAATTACTACCTGATTTTTACATATTTACCTGAGCAAGTCATAAGCCATTACATAAATGCTCCAATAAGTGACTTGAGGTTCCGCATCCCTATTTACCTCATATCAGATGACTATCTATTTCCCGATCTCACACAAGCAGTTGCAATACAAGTTGACGAACGTCTTGCAACATCCCAAGTTGAACCACAATGGGCCTTCGACTTCAAATACGTAAACGGAGATTTCGAATTGGGCCAATCTGGAAATAACTCAGATTTGTTTCATGATAATGCATTTCCTTTGCACATGAAAGTCACAGATGCAAATGCAATTTATATCGACCCTTACCAGGGTTTCGGAGAGCTTTATTATCAACTGGAGTCCATAAGAAACAATGATTTGCCATTCTTTGTGACACAAATGCTGTTTGATCACTGCTACAAAGACGAACTAGAACTACTGTCCGCGAGAAAGCTCCTCAAGATCACATATAATACAGATGTGGAACACTCGTCTTTTGTGTACGACAGTGACTATGCAGAAGATACAACTGAGCGCATAGAAAATATCAAACAGCCGACAGCAGTGCTCAAGGACAATCACTTCGTTGAAAGAGTCAATGATTCCCTCTCGATCAATGTGAGGTTTTCACTACTTGGCCAGTACGAATGGGAAATACACGAGGCTGTATCATCATACTTCGAAAACGATGTGCGTGCACTAGAAGCCTTTTTACATGTCTCCACAAGCTTTGATCAAATTACAAACGAGGAGCATCTTCCGACATCTCCTCTGGAGGCACACACATACAGTAAGCTCCCTGACCAACTGAAGAAACTTCCTCTTTTGCACCAATTCTACCTTCAGAGCTCACAACGCGCAAACACCAATAATACCACAGAAGCCAGACCGCTGCATTTTGTTTTCTATCCGTTCGAAGACTTTGAAGAGCTCAAAAACCAAACTCTGGATGAAAATGGCTCGTCAATTATTGATGGCAGTTCCTCCGTTGTAGTGGATGATTGGGGAATTGTATATTTCGCCCATACAAAGCAGAAGCTGCTGAAAGCAGCTGCATTAGAGGACGCAATTGGTGCATATGATGATTACCTGCTAAATCAATTGCAGTTTCCGGGCAGCCAGATGGCTCCCAAATTTCGTATACAGATGGCCAAGAGACAACAAGTGGCAAGGAACCTAGTAAACTTCAGCCACCTCTTGTACAACGTTCAAGCTGCTCTAGCAAAAGACTTGACCAAGTACCGCATACCCAACAGGGTCATAAACTCCATATTGCGAGCCTTTAAGTCAAGAGACAACGCGCTTAAGAGCTGCTGGGACTACGACTTGGACGCATGCTACAAAGAGTCCAAGGAAGCCATTGACAACTTGGTGGCAAGTGGACTTCTGTAACCGCTGATCGTACGCAGCTTTCTACATAAAAGTCTTGTGACTTCAACAATACATGGGCTATGATTTATGATTTACGATTTACGATTACGATTTATAACTGCCGCACAGATCGTGTGTGCCTGAGTGAAGACTTGATATCGTGTGAGTCAGCAGGGGCGTAGCGTAGGCAGGGCCGTGCCGACGAACGGGAGGGACATTTGGAGTCACAGAGGGGCTGGTAAGCACTGGTAAATGATGGTAAGCTCCCACCCCCCCCTCCCCCAACTGGGCGAATTAAGCGCGCGCACGCACTTCTGAGTCTGAATCTGGCGAAATTTTTCAATTTTTCAGCCTGCGCTTCAGTTTTCGCGTGTATCGGGGGGTCTGACTCCGAGGCGCTGATGGCCACTGATGACGAGCGGAAACCCGGCTGCATGTGTGTTTCCAGCACAGAACAAACCAGAGGCTCCCTGTCCACCACTCAGCGGCAAAGCTTTCTGGCATAGCGTATTCAGTCACATCTGATTCGCTCGAAATGCCAAGCTACCCCCAGCTTCGCAAAGAATGAGATTCACTATACTAGATACTGTACTAGATATGCTATACTAGATATACTATACTAGGTACACCCTAATGTACTACAGAAGGAGCACTGAATACAAAGATTGAAGACACATTGGTATACCGTGCCGTGAAACGCGGACTCCCGTAGCTCACTCACGGTAATGTCAACCCTGAAATCTTATTTTGGAAACATCTCCGCTCTCCGAAAGTCCATTTAGTGGTTGAAATTTTTTTCTTTTTTTTCCCTTGGCAGGTTCTATAGTGTATTTTTTTTTTTGGTGAATCATCTTCCTGGAGACATCCAGTGCAGTTTACGGAAGTCCCGAAAGATATTTTTAATTTGTTTCAACCTCAACACGTCTCTCTAGTTTTCTTTTTGTGTAGCTGTAGAAAGTCAAGTCAACCTCGTCACTCGTTCCGTTCATTTACAAGTAACCAGTCGACATGTTAGCTCGCCAATTGGTTAGACAGCCTCGCTTCCTGGCCGGCTTGGGTTCCAGAAGGTTTTTGTCCAATTCGAGAATTGTCTACAATCAGTCTCAATCATCCTCCTCATCCTCATCTTCCTCCAATTCCGCTAAGAAAGGTGGTTTCTTGAAAGGTCTCTGGAGAGCCACTTTGTTGACCAGTTTTGCCGCTGCCGGTTATGTTACGTACCTCGTGTACAGAGAATCCAACCCAGGATCTCAAATTCCACACTCGGAATTGAAACCAAACGGTAACAAGCGTAAGACTTTGGTCATCCTTGGTTCAGGTTGGGGTGCTATCTCCACTTTGAGAAACCTTGACACTACTCAGTACAATGTCATTGTTGTTTCACCAAGAAACTACTTCTTATTCACTCCTTTGTTACCATCTGTCCCAACCGGTACTATCGAATCTAAATCCATTGTTGACCCTGTCAGAACCATTGCCAGACAAACTCCTGGTGAAGTCAAGTATTTGGAAGCCACTGCCACTGATATCGATCCTGTTAAGAAGCAAATCAGCATTCAACACAAGTCCGCTAGATTAAACATTGGTGATGCTTTTGTCAATAACCATGAACCAATTTCTACCACTTTGGACTACGATTATTTAGTCTATTCTGTCGGTGCCCAAGTCAATACATTCGGTATCCAAGGTATCCCAGAATATGCCTCATACTTGAAAGAAGTTAACGATGCCCAAGCTGTCAGAGCTAAGATCTTCAATGCTATCGAGGCATCGAGATTGTTGCCTGAAGATTCCCCTGAAAGAAAGAGATTATTAACTGTCATTGTCTGTGGTGGTGGTCCAACCGGTGTTGAACTTGCTGCTGAAGTTAAAGATTTTATCAACCATGATCTCTCTAAATTGATTCCAAATATTGAAAATGAAATGAAAGTTTCCCTTGTTGAAGCCTTGCCAAATGTTTTGAATATGTTCAGTCCAAAATTGATCCAATACACAAAAGATACATTCAAAGAACTTAATGTTGAATTGAAGTTAAGTACTATGGTGAAAAAAGTTGATGATAAGAACGTTTATGCTACTGCAAAGAAGGCAGATGGATCCTCAGAGGATATTGTTATTCCTTACGGAACTTTAGTATGGGCTGGTGGTAATGCTCAAAGAGATATCACCAAGAAGTTGGCATCCAAGATTGTCGAACAAAGAACTGCTCGTCGTGGTTTACTTGTGGACGACTACTTGAAGTTGGATGGAAATGACTCCATTTATGCTTTGGGTGACTGTACTTTCACTAAAAACGCCCCAACCGCTCAAACTGCTCATCAACAAGGTGTATACCTTGCTGATCAATTCAACAGATTGGCCAAGATCGATGATTTAGACTTTGAAAGATCTCAGACCACCGATTCAGCCAAAGCTGACAAATTGAGCAGAAGAATTATCAAAGCCAAGGAAAACTTATCTCCATTTGTCTATGAACATCAAGGTTCCCTTGCTTACATTGGTGGTGAAAGAGCTGTTGCCGAATTAACAATCGGTAGTTGGTCAACTGTCGCTGCAGGTGGTCAGCTTACATTTTTCTTCTGGAAAACTGCGTACGTGAAAATGATGATGGGTGCAAGAAACAGAATTCTTGTTATTTCCGATTGGCTCAAAGTCTCCATCTTTGGCAGAGACTCTTCTAAAGATTAAGTTAGGGTTTGTTCGTAGCGATTCAAATAATAAATACTTCGTACATTAGAACACTATATAGAAATTCCCCTTCCCCAGTAGATTACCTCATCCATAAACGTGTTTTACATAAACAATACGGAATTTTTGAGGGCATTTTTCTTAGTGCGTGCATCGGAAAACACGAGTCTAAGAGTATAGAAGAATTACACCTCAAATAGTTGCATGATTCATAGAGACAGATGAAAGACCGAGAAACAGTACAGTATTCGGATAATCTTTTGTCAGATATCCTGATAATTCACTGGAAAAGGGGCACTGCTAAAAAATAATGTTACCAAAACGTCGGAAATCATGTTTGTGAAAAAATGAGTTTTTCCGGTTTTCCTGAAATCTTTTGGCCTCAACCAGCCTCAAACAGCAAGTCGTTTTGCAGGCTTGTGCCGTGCACACACCAACTATTGTACATTGCATCTTGCTTCCCGTTTGATTTTTTGAGGGGAAAGCAAGAGTTGGTGGGGTTGCATGCTCAGATGTGGTGGCTACCAACCAACCAACCACTACTGGCCGTTCCAACTGTTTGGAGGCAGCAAAAAGAAAAAACAACGTATACATTTACATATTGCCCGCTGTGCCAAATAGAAGAATATGACATATGAATAATCTATGGAACAAAGTGGAACATATTCATCCAGGGTGAGACACCCACACACCCCATGATTTTCCTGCACCCGGAACCCGGAGTACACGGGTAAAATGTGCCTGAGGGACCACTTTTCGAAAGTGAAATACAAAAGTCTTCTGTTCTTGGCATGCAACTAACCCGATAAAAGAAAGGTCTAAGGCACAAGGGATTTAGTGGACCGACCAAACAGACTACTATTAGTGGCCATATTTTTATATGCAGGTGCGTTTCTTTTTACCATCATTGTCTGTATTTCTCCGGTTGGGGGCGCGAGAAAATCACTGGGGGAAAAAGGGAGTAACAGCACAACCAGGATTCGTGCATACATACGTAAAAAAAAAACACACGACCAGCAGACCACAGCCGGTCGGCTCATTTCGCTCACACACTATGCGCGAACACAGAACACACGGCTGTTCGGTAAGTTTGTTGTCTGCATCAGTCTACCAAGTGTGCGCCTCCAATATTAGCTAGAATAACTGTCCAGATATCTGTATCTTCCCTGATTTCTGGGAAGTAGTTCCCAAGGTGCCACTGAAGCAAAAATTCTTGCTCTATGCTGTGGAAGTTGAAATAACTTCAATACGGCAATGGTAATTTCAAAAGGAGCCATTTTATGAGCAAACAAAGCACGGAAAAACTTTTTTTGCGCTCCGGAGAAACTCGAGTGTCGAAAAAGTCCCGCTTTGTCGTCACTATGTAGGCCGGGTGAAAAAAAGAAACGATAGTTACGTGCTATTCTGCATGTCGGAAACAGAAATTCACCTGAGTTAATCCGATCAGAAACGCTTTTCCCACAGTCCTCCGTAGTTGCCCATCATTCCCCATGGTGTTTGTACCACGCTTTATGCGGGTGGGACAGCTAGTCAGAATATCATCATTAGTTTACATATGCATATGGATTTTCGGTTTCTGCTTCTTTGTGTTTTCTGTATTCTGTATTTCAAAGCAATGCCTTATAAATATAGAGGTGATTCCCCTTCAATTTCTTCATCTTAATTAAATATTATCTTCTGCATAGCTATATCTTTTACACACAGTATTATTTATTTATCATCAATATCATGTCAGCTAATGATAGTGATAAAGCGTCAAAAATCTCTAATGAGAATGACATCGCATCTCAGGGCTCCCCTGCCGCTGAGAATATCTATGAAGACCACACAGTGAGCAAGGCAATCAACGGTGAACCAGTTGTGACTCCACCAGTCAAGGCAAAATCAGAACATTTCTTTGTTGGTCTTCTTTGTCTGCTTATAGCCTTTGGTGGTTTCGTGTTTGGTTGGGATACTGGTACCATCTCCGGTTTCATCAATATGTCCGATTTCAAGAGAAGATTCGGTCAAGTCAACAGTGAAGGAGAACATTACCTTTCTAATGTTAGATCTGGTTTGATTGTTTCTATCTTCAACGTTGGTTGTGCCATCGGTGGTATCGTTCTTAGTAAGCTTGGTGATGTTTACGGTAGAAAGAAGGGTCTTATGTTTACCATGGTTATCTACATTGTCGGTATCGTCATTCAAATTGCTTCTGTCTCCTCATGGGTTCAATATTTCATTGGAAGAATCATTTCTGGTCTTGCTGTCGGTTGCGTTTCTGTCTTGTCTCCAATGTTCATTTCTGAAACCTCTCCAAAACAAATTAGAGGTATCTTAGTTTCTTGTTACCAGTTGATGATCACCGCTGGTATCTTCTTAGGTTACTGTACCACATACGGAACAAAGACCTACACCAACTCAGTTCAATGGAGAGTTCCATTGGGTCTTAGTTTCGCTTGGGCTCTTTTCATGATCTTCGGTATGATTTTACTTCCTGAATCTCCAAGATTCTTAACCGAAAAAGGTCTTCTTGATGAAGCCAAAGCTTCCATTGCTAGAGTTAACAAAGTTCCAATTGATCATCCATTCGTCAATGATGAAATTGATCTTATCTTCACCTCCATTGAAAAAGAAAAGCTCGCCGGAAAAGCCACTTGGGGTGAATTGTTCAACGGTAAGCCAAAGATTCTTTACAGAGTTTTTGTCGGTGTCATGCTTCAATCTTTGCAACAATTAACTGGTAACAACTACTTCTTCTACTACGGTACTACAATTTTCTCCTCTGTTGGTTTAGAAGACGCTTACGAAACATCTATTATTTTGGGTATTGTCAATTTTGCTTCTACCTTTGTTGCGTTTGTTGTCATTGAAAGATTAGGAAGAAGAAAGACACTTCTTGCCGGTTCTTCTGGTATGGCTGTCTGTTTGGTTATTTTTGCTGCCGTTGGTACTAAGTCTTTATACCCCAATGGATACGATGCTGCTTCTTCCAAGCCTGCCGGTAATGCCATGATTGTCTTCACATGTTTGTTCATCTTCTGCTTCGCCACAACCTGGGCTCCAGGTGTTTATGTTGTCGTTTCTGAAACATACCCATTGAGAGTCAGATCTAAGGGTATGGCTGTTGCTACAGGTGCCAATTGGATGTGGGGTTTCTTGATTGCCTTCTTCACACCATTCATCACTGAAGCCATTCATTTCGCTTATGGTTTCGTGTTCTTCGGTTGCGTTCTATTCTCATTCTTCTTTGTTTTCGCTTTCGTTCCAGAAACCAAAGGTCTTACTTTAGAAGAGGTTGATGAATTGTATGCTAACTACACTCCAGGTTTAGCTTTCTTGAGTAAAAACAAAAAAAATGCTAAAGCTGCTGAAGCAGGTCTTGCTATCGAAGCTTGATTAACTCTAGCCTTTTAGAATTTAATAAGCCCATTTATTACCATATATAGAGTTACGAATTTATGATGTTTATAATGTATCATATGCATAGATTATTGAAAAGTCTCTTCCCTTCCCCTTTGTAAAGTATTATTCCTTTCAAGTAAAATCATTGTCCCAGTGTATAACCCATTTATTATTAGGTAATCATATATTACATTTTTCACGGGTGTACATAAGAAAAAAAAAAGTACTATCCAAATATACTGTAGAAGGCCAATAATCCTAATGAGGACTACTTAATCTTTCGCCATCGTGCAAGAACATAATATTGTTCAATTATGGGAAGTGTGTTCTTGCCGCACCTTAGAACTGGGTGGCATGTTGATCAGGCCATCTTGTCGGAGGAAGATAGGCTGGTTATCGTAAGATTTGGAAGAGACAGAGATAGAGATTGCATGCTCATGGATGAACTGCTTTACAATATATCGGTGAAGGTGTCACAGTTTGCTGTTATTTATTTGTGCGATATAGACGAGGTACCAGATTTCAATGAAATGTACGAGCTTTATGACCCCATGACGATTATGTTCTTTTTCCGAAATAAGCACATGATGTGCGATTTTGGGACAGGAAACAACAACAAGCTGAATTTTGTAATTAAAGACAAGCAGGATCTCATAGACATTATAGAAACAATTTACAGGGGTGCCATCAAAGGAAAGGGACTTGTTGTGAGTCCTCAGGATTACAGTTCACTCAACAAGCGCAGAGCGGATGGTTAGATACTATACTGATTGAAAGGAGTATACTTCCGAATCATCGGAGCGAACACAGAGGCTACACTTTTGATTCAATGCCGCCTTCACGAGAACACGAGAACGCGAGTAAAACCTTGCGGGAGAAATCGGGTGTGTTATGGGGAAGCACCTGTGGTCATATTTTCGAACTAGGCTACTTTTTACGGCGGAGCATTGTGAATTGAAAACGATTACATCACTGGGTGTAATATTTTGTGCGCGCCGTGAAGTGTTGTGAGGATTTCCATGCAACGCTACCAAAGTGTTCGCCGTAAAATATCGTAAGAAGATTGTGTGCGTATAGCCGCACATTTTGGCTTATACAACAACCCCTCACATCAATTCCGAAGGTAACTTACGGACTTTTATCAAATATTCCCCTCAAATGATGCATATAGCACTGTGAACATTTTCGCAACTCGGATTCTCCGATGCATCTTCATGCTGATTGAGAACTACCCCGCTATGCTGCAGACAACTCTAGAGCGCGTTGTTATCTCTGTTTCAGGGGCTAGCTATGTATATATAGTGGAAGCTAACTTTCGTTTGCGCCTCTGCATGCGTATAATAGACTTCTTCGGGGCTTTACTTGCACGAAGCTTTATTGTCATGACTGAGATGAATAAGTAGAGTAGCATGTAATTTTGGGGTCACAATAGACTCATCATAGCTATATAGTTATCCCTTTTCTAGTTGCGAATTTCATTGCTTGCGGTTGCTATTGTTCCCACCCCATACCCCTCCAGCAAACAGAGTAAGCTTCTTCGCACCCGAACTGGCGCGCCCGAATTTCGAGCAAGCACGACTACTGGGGGTGAAGAAAAATTGGCGTTCGCGGTGGTTGGAACAAGATTTTCCGCTCTCGTACAGCCCCGACCTTGGTATGCATGCCAGAAGTCTTGGCTCCTCGACATCGAAGTGCTCTAAAAGTTTCTGCACCAATACAAATTTGTGTTCTTGTGGTCCTGTCTAGATCATATCGTCTGTACACAGTGATCCCACGACATTGTACATGTGAGTGTAGAACAATATCTCTACAGTAAACAGCTTTGGAACCATCTCGTTGTACCCTGCATTGTCATTGGGTGGGGCAAACGGGAAAACTAAACCTAGAATGGACATCAGTGGTGGAATTCCACTGTCGCATCCGTTTCGAAGATTGTATAAAATTTTTCTCCTTTTAGTAAGCTTTTTTTCGTGTGCGAGCCTGACGTGGAGCGATTTACTAGCCGACCGAGCTACTTACCTATCTCTTAGTTCATACACTTCCTCGACTTTCCACTTTTGAACATACTGCAATTCGGTTTCCGTTAGTGCGTGTACTCCAGACCAACTTGCTGCACCTTTTGGAGGTAATGCTTGCCACTCCGCGATTCTTGAGCAAATAGAGTTGCCCTGAAATTCAGCGGAGTTGCTGCATGGCACCAAGCCTAAAGCAGGAGAGGGGGGTGGATATCATCAAGATTGTTTACGTTGCAGATGGGGTAGCGAGGGGGTGGGCCTAAACCTTCCGTGAACTTACGTAGATGCGTTCAGATTACAACTCATTCTCATCTCTATGGTGAACGGGCCGTTGAAGGCCCGTTTTCCCCTATTGTTCCCAAGTCCTCAATCCTTTATGCACATTTTCTGCTTTTTTTCTAAAATTTATGTACGGCTTGTAACATCAAAAGTATGAATGACTACTACATATGGACTTCTTAGCGCGCTCATATCCTGCCATTCAGGCGAGTCAGAAAGATGATGACCTTTTGAATTCCTTTTCTGTTGCAAGCATGCATAGTCGATTTTTTTTTTTTCACTTTGTTATTTTCATATATTGCCCGTCGACTGGAATACAAATAACGTAGACATTACCTTGTAGTTTTGCCGTAGTTCTTGATTCAGAGGTTCCTCTAAGGTAATTGCTCAAAAATATTCCATAATGGTGAACGAAGATAATCGCTCCATTCAGACAGCCTCAGAAGCTTCCTTCAAAGAGTATGCTGGCCATCATGACGAAGGGAGAGCTGGTGAGGTTGTAGGAAAGCCTGACTTCTCTTCAGCATCAATAAGGAAATACTTTGTCACAAGAGTCACAGAGCTATTTCCTCAGAAAGCTGCTATTCAAAGTCAGAAACATTTACTAAACCCTTTACCAGGTTTGAAATTATTAACCGCCAAAAACTGGCTCATGATTCTGTCAGCTTTGGCAGGTTGGACATGGGATGCTTACGATTTCTTTTCTGTTTCGTTAAATGCATCTCAGCTTGCTAAAGATTTTGATAAATCAGTGAAAGATATCACCTGGGGTATCACATTGGTACTCATGCTTAGATCCGTTGGTGGTGTTATTTTTGGTTATCTTGGTGACAAGTATGGTCGTAAATATCCTTTTGCTTTAAATCTTGCCTTGATGGCTATCTTGGAAATTGGTACAGGGTTCATCAAGACATATCAGCAGTTCTTAGGTGTAAGAGCTGTGTTTGGAGTATTACTTGGGGGAATTTACGGTAATGCAGCAGCTACTGCTCTTGATGACTGTCCAGCAGAGGCAAAAGGATTTATTTCTGGTTGCTTGCAACAAGGTTACACACTTGGTTATTTATTGGCAGTGGTATTCACAAGAGCAATCGCTGATAACACGTCTAAAAGCTGGAGGGCGATGTTTTGGTTCGGTGCGGGCGTCTGTAGTCTTATTGTCGCCTTCAGATTATCACTTCCTGAAACAGAGGCTTTCAAGAGGAAGAAGCAACAAGAGATTTACAACAAACAAAATGGTATTGTGCAACCTTCTTTCGTTGAGAAAGCTAAGGCATCACTGAAAATTTACTGGCTTATGATCATCTACATGGTTGTTCTCATGGCTGGTTTCAACTTCATGTCTCATGGTTCGCAGGATTTATATCCAACCTACCTCACTAAACAACTGGAATTCTCTAAAGACAGATCTACAGTTACAAATTGTGTTGCCAATCTTGGCGCTGTTGCCGGAGGTATCATCTTTGGTCACTTTTCAAATTTCATTGGAAGAAGACTTTCTATCATGATCTGTTGTGTTGGAGGTGGTGCATTGATTTACCCTTGGATCTGGGGTGGTAAAAGTGGTATCAACGCTGGAGTGTTTTTCCTACAATTTTTCCTGCAAGGTGCATGGGGTGTCATCCCAATTCATCTGTCAGAACTGTCTCCACCTGAGTTCAGGGCATTTATTGTTGGTGTATCTTACCAATTGGGTAATCTTGCTTCATCTGCATCATCCACTATAGAGACTACAATTGGTGAGCAATTTCCACTTGTAACCCCCTCTGGTGAACATGCCTTCGATTATGGAAAAGTCATGGCAATCTTCGTTGGATGTGTCTTCGCATTTGTGCTTATTCTTGCCCTGTTGGGTCCAGAGCATAGAATGATCGATATCGACAGAACCGACGACGAAAGCACCCATGAACAAGAAGAAGCCGAAGAAGAAGAACAAGAAGCAATAGAACTCCGCTCTACAGGAAGTCCAGTTGCAAAAAGCTCTGCGCTACACAAAGAAATCGTGTGATTCATGAGAAACGAACAGTAATTTATTGGTATAGCTTTGTATATTATTCATTAACTTAATATATCCTGGCAACATACGAAATTCCCTGTAAAGTAGAGTAATTGTAAATAATTTGGTTTGCTTACGACAAAGTGGTATGTTGCATCACGTGATACACAGAGCACCATTACCCGGAAAATGTTTTCTCGTTTTCTCAATCCTTGAACCACGGATTTCTTTGCAAGTGTTTACATGAGGTAGATCCTAAGGGCAGTTAGATCAGATCTGAAAGACGACTCAATCGAATCGGCTAATTTACAAAAAAGATCGCACCGTCACAATGCCAGCGGAAGCTCAGAGCTCAACAAGTAAGTTAAATCCCCACAGTGATGATCTACTCATCCACAAGGTGTTTGATAAAGTTGTGACTGACCGCAAATATTTGAAATTAGAGGAAGTAGACTTCTACGCGTTTTTCAATGACTATTTCAACGTATTGAGTCTTATCGACACTGATTTAGGTGTCCTTGCTACTGAATTCCCAGCAGGATTCCATGAACAAGACGGTCGTAAAATTGTGTCATCTCTCTTCAAGTTTCTCGACGAATCTGATGATACCGAAGCTTCAGAAAAGACTTCGATAAAGACGAAATTAGAGGGCCAGCTCTACAATTCAGCTTACGAGATTTATCATGATATCAAAGTTGCCTCATCTCTGAGAATAGTTCGTCTGCCAAGGGGCTCGAGTGAATACTCAGGAATAGATAATTTCTACAAGGTATCAATTGAGCTTCTCCTGAGAGAAAGTTATCGATTGGGGCTCCAACTACAAGAATTTCAAAAGACACAAACGAAATCACTTGAAAAAGCTCACAGTCAAGAGCAGGAACTATCTGAGAGTTTCCACAAGATCTCAACTACATACACCACTCCAACTGGAGAAGCGATCTCTGTATTTGTTTCACAGCTTCCATTGTTCTCGTCACTGAATCATAAATCAGAGCTCGATGATCGTGAGCCAATACTGCAAGATCCTTTCACATTGGTCAAGATCGTTCCTCTATCAATAAGCTTAGACCCTTCGAACCTGTCATTTATATCGCCCACTACGCAAAAGTATAAGCATCCTACAACCTTGCCCACAGAGATTTTGCAACAATATTTCCATCCAAATTGGTACAATTTACCAG
Source organism: Wenyingozyma succiphila (assembly GCA_001599255.1). Taxonomy (NCBI): domain Eukaryota; kingdom Fungi; phylum Ascomycota; class Pichiomycetes; order Pichiales; family Pichiaceae; genus Wenyingozyma; species Wenyingozyma succiphila. Next base: position 358,927 of record BCGL01000008.1, read on the forward strand.
TGGGAAATTGGATCAAGTCCAGCGAAACAGCAGGTTCCTCCTTTGCGCCCAAAATTGACGAGAATAGAGCTGTTGCGTCTAATGAGTGGAGAGGCTTAGGATGGCTATCACAGGTCGGCTTTAAGAAGCTCGCTGAATTAAAGTCAACATATGATGCTCAGCTCGAGAGAGAGCAAATTGTGGCCGCCGATGAGGAGGGCTCTGCCCAAGACCTTGAATTGGCAAAAGAGCCAGTGGAAGAAGAGCATAAGGAAGAAGTCGAAGTGCAGAAAGCGGCTCCATCCGATGGGCTTGCTGTCCAAGCGACTACGTCGGAAGAAGCTGGTAATTCAGTTGCTGTATCTGATTCTCTCCAAGCCAAACCACTCGAAGAATTGGATACACAACCTACTGAATCAGACATTGAGAGCAAACTTATAGATCTAGAAAATGTTCTTTTATGGCAACCTTCCAATGAGGTAAGTGCAGAGGAGAAGAAAGCTGTCAATGGGAATGAAACCCAAAAGCTCATAAGTAAACTTTTGTTAGATCTACAGCGATACAGGCAGGAGAGATATTCATCCTCCCCAGCAGTCAATCCACACAGTGTTCGCAAAGTGGAGAAACCCTCCGCTAAAGAAACGAAAACATTCTTCCAAATAAAAAGACTTCTGGGATCTTTAATCAAAAGCTATGATATCACTCCCCGTGAGATAGGTCTGGGGTTCAGTTCCAAGCTCCCTGTATCGCAGAAAGTCTATGCTGGTACTTTGCCTGCACCACTCACAGGTGCCAACGGCTTTGCAGGTTCAAAACAATCTGACTTAACGCGTGGCTCGAATTCACGTCCATTGAGTAAGAGAAGAAGATGACACTGCTACAACTTTTTATAAAATTGTCGTTATATTGTACATTAGATATTTTGTATATGAATTATTTTCAGATATCATTGATCGTCAAAAGGTGATGAAACATAGGTACCATTGTAGATCAAAAAGTTCTGAGGAAATGGAGGTTCATTTCCCTCAACTTCCACTGCAGTGACAGTACAAACACGATCACTCAATTCAATCTTGAAGACCTGTATTCGATTTCCAGTGATGTCATAGAGCTCCGTTAAGTAAGTGAAATTGTCGTCAACTCCAACAGATATACGAGGACCTTGAGAAATTATCTTGCTCTCGCCCTGCAATGGGTCAAACCGTTGAAGTGCTTTCAATACATATGATGGAACTTCAATCTTACCATTTATTATCACATTAGACCATATGAGAACAAAGTCTGAAATAATTGTCTCGATTACCTGCTCAAAGTTTTCATCTGAACTGGAAAATACCTTGGCAGATACAATAATATCGTGAGAGTGTGAATTCTTTGGCGAACTATCCGGCCATGATTTGAGAGGGGTGCCAAGAAAGTATGTGTTGCCCAAAGGGATCAAGTTGTAGTCGGTCAGTTGAATCTTTGGGTGAGCCCTAACAGTGTCGATTGGAGGAATCTGTGGGTTTTCCTCTATAACTTCTGTTTCTGCTTCATTGACTTCATCAACAGTGACAGTGTCAGTGTCAGAGAGCGCCTCAACTGAAGGGCCACTATCGGAGAAGAGACCGATAAATTTCTCCAGGTCATCCTCGTTGAACGGACTTTCAAGCTCGTCGTAATCACCTTCAAGGAATTTTTGCTGTAGTGCTTCCGGTATTATATCACAGGTAATGTCACTCATCAGCCTGTTAGTTCTGGGTCTGAATATTTCACTGGAACAGAGCGATGGTATCGATATGGTGATTTGATAGCTGCACGTTTTGAGCTCTAGGACTTCTTTGATTTGAGGCTGCAACGAGTCCGTGGAGCAGACATAATTCAAAGTGACAGTACGAGGCTTGTCGGTGAGCTCACAAAGCGCACCGTTTCCACCCGCTTGGGTGAGGTACTTTGATCCATCCAACTTCTTGACCAATGTGAAATCAGACTCGCGTTCGAATGCCTGTGTGTCGAATTTAGCTAAAAGATATAAGGGCACCCCAGTTCCGTCGGGTGTCTCATGATATTGAGTAATATAACGGGGATTGTGGGAGAAGAAGTAAGTCCAGTAACCAGATTTATACCTAATATGACTGAAGTCACGCTCAGCAGCTTTCACCAAGGCAATTGCTTCCAACTTCTCCTTGCGTGGATCTTCTTGTGCATCTGGTTCCTCTTCTTCAACTATTACTTGGTTTATGTGGCACAAGTAGTCGAAGTCTTTACCTGGTAACAACTCGTAATTGGAGGCGTTGGTTCCTCTAAAGTAATCCCTGGCTGCATTTATATCGACATAGTTGTTTGTTAATGAAACGGTGTACTATGGAAGAATTGTTCATTAGTTAGCGACATTCATCGTATTTTGAATCAGCGATCAGAGTCTTCTCTTTGAAAATAACTTACCTTTGGACACTGTTCATCGAGAATAATGCTATGACCTGAAACAACCGACTGTATCAGGCAAGCAGATACAAGACCTAGTGATAAAATCATGATTTTAGCGGCACGGTATGCCAATCTGTCAAAAACATGATCGTCTTTATGACCAGCAAGAGCTATTTGTAGTGCGTCTCTCTATATAGAGGGTTATAGTAGGTGCACAGGTGCGACTCTCTCATACCGATATTTGATTCCATATTTTAGACATGTTATATATTGTTCAACATCAATCATTAATCAAACACTGTCTGTATTGAAAATCCTGCGTGGCAATGATAAACAAGCTGATAGGATCGATACTAGTCTATCTGGCACTGCATGTTGCAGTCACTTTCGGGAAGTCTTTGGACAGTTCTGTCGGATATGAGCTTCTTGTTGAGGACCAAGGCACACTCGGAACTTTGAACTTTGCCGACAATAAAGAATGGGTATTAACGCCGTCTGCCCAAGCCGAAACAATTACCGGAAAGCATTGTGTTGATTTGGTTGAGCAGTTTAATGGAAAAGTGTACCTTCAGTGCTTCAATTACGAAAATGTAAGTTAATAAAAGTTCAATGTTTCCTGTTTCCTACATATACTAACGTCGAAATCCAGTTCTCTGCACCGCTACAAAAACAGCTTGTCATTGAAATTGGCAATGATGGTGAAATAGAAGATTTGAGTTTCATCAATTCTCATAGACATGGTTTGGCTTTGAAACAAATTAGAGCAAAATCAATATCACCAGTACGATTGAGATCTAAAGAGGCTCCTGTGCTTGATTACGACGGGAAGACCGTTAGTACAGAGCCCGAGGTGGAGCAATCATTCATAAGGAAGTATGGTCTTTATATAGTGCCTCCTCTCCTTTTATTCATGGCATTCTCCTGATGATTGAAGAAAAATATTAAACGACATTATGATTTGTGAATAATCGCTAACATCACCGAGAAACTCAATTTTCGCAGTCTTCTTTGTGTCGATGCTTTAATTTTTGTACTCTTTTTTACATATTTATCGAATATATCCACGTCATACGAACTTCTATCCTAGTTCATCTACAATAGTCTGAAGGACCTGCTCGACATGGTAAGAGATGCCCACACTTCAAAACTGCTGGTTTTTCTGGGATATTCAGTCAAATCATGTTTAGCGAAGGGAATATCAAATGCGCAGGCTGCTGCTTGTGCATATGCTGTGATGAATATAACTCAGTCGCAAATCAATTGCAGTGATGATACTTTTGTTGGGTCGACATTACTTTGCATAGATCATTACATTACCAATAAAGCGGATATATCATCGGCGTATAAGTATTTGCGAGATGTTTGCGAATATCAACTTAAGCGCCGGATCAAATTCAATGAACTGGAAGACACAATTGCCAAATTCTCGGACCTGCTAATTCATCCATCCAACACCAGCTTATTGTATGGTGTCTCGCAATCAACATACCAATTATCATTGGATAGTACCTCAGATTTGCTACTTGCTCGAAGAAGGGCCACATTGATGGGGTGAGGACATGACCTTTCGTTAATGACTAATTCTTTTCTGCTACTAACTTGAATATTTATCAGCATTTCTTTAATCACGTTTTGGTGCATTATTGTGATAATCTGCAGTATTGTGAATGCCATACAATGGCTGGTGCCGATAGACATCGTCTTCCGCAGGAAATGGTGCATATCTTGTTACAAATGGCTGGATAGGCCTGTACTAGAAACACACCACTCAAACTCGAAAACACAGAGTAAGATCGCCAAAAACATTCGCCTAGAAGGAATGAGAAACTGCCATGCTGTTGTGTTGATTGTTTATTGCTTACTTATTTGTCTTTGTTTGTTTCTGAACTGCACATTAGTTGAGCCGAACATCATTTTCAAGTGTCAAAGGGGGAAGCTTTTGGTGGCATATGCTGACAGAGCTGGGATTCTAGGTATAATTCAATTACCTTTAGTGTGGGTGTTCTGTACCAGGACACTAGAATTTTCTAAGCTGACAGGTCTATCACATGGTACACTCCAGCTTTACCACCGTTGGATAGCCAGAATAGTTTGGGTATTGATCTCACTCCATGCTTGCCTGTATCTTGCATACTCTGCAACAAGGGGAGATTATACGGCCCGGTGGGGTCTCGTCAAGTGGCGCTGGGCAAATGTGGCTATGGTAGCCGTCAGTGTGGCTTGTATAGCCAGTGTGTTCAGACATCAAGCTTACGAAGTTTTCAAAATCACACATAAGCTTCTGATAGTGTTTTTCACAATAGGTACTTGGTATCACTGTATCACTCTCGGATGGATGGAATATTTGTATGTTTCGATTGGTATATGGATTTTTGACTACTTGGGTAGGACCATTAAGATAATTGGATCTGGAGGAGTCCTGGAAGCGAATTGCAGGGTCATTGAGTCTGAAATAGAATCCGCATCGTCGGTTGTTTCAGTACCACATAGTATTTCAATTGATATTCGACATTCTGGATGGTGGAGACCGGCTCCCGGAGATTACATTTGGGTATATTTCCTTCAGAAAGACATGTTTTGGGAAGCTCATCCGCTGTCTGTTGTCCCAGTAGAGAAATCATCCAGGACACCGACTCTTCGACTCCACATCAAAGTGAAGAAAGGGCTGACAAGAAGACTGGGGGAGATTCTGGCAGATAAACAAGAAAAATCAGCAAAATTTCCTGTCTTAATTGAAGGACCCTACAGGCAACCATCAACTTGTTCGTCATTTCCAAATATACTGTATGTGGCAGGAGGCTTTGGTCTTACAGCTGTTCTAGGGCGCCTGTCTGGGCAAAAGAGTGTTAAACCTGAACAAGGAACTAGTTATCATAGCTCAAGTTCCTTGCTCTGGGTATGTCGAGATCTCGAGTCGGTCTTATGTTTCGAAGAAGATTTGGAAGATCTTACAATAAAGGGGGTGGACTCAATTGAGGTCTACGTTACTAGGTGCAATGTCAAAACGCTGACCGGAGTTGATAGCAGTGCTTCTAGTACCCCTTTCCAGGGCAATATCCAGCAAGAAAGTTTTCAAGCCATACAAGCCAAATTCCCAACTTTCAATTTTCATTTTGGAGAAAGGCCGAATCTTACGAATTTCGTCAAACAGCGGTGCTCGGAGTCCTTGACTTCAACTGCTGTTGTTGCCTGCGGACCGTCCTCAATGACCCAAGAGGTGCATTTGGCCACTACCGAGTGCATGGACGAGCTGACGCACACGTATGTACGCTTTTACGAAGAAAGCATGGCCTGGTGAAGAGACGCGAACGTACTAAAAGAGCTTACTTACTCTCCGCGTTTTGTCTTTGGCCTCTCAGCCGAACCGAGATCACGATTTTGTGCACATGTGAATAATTTTTTATGCAATGAAATCTTTAGTCTATGTATATAAACGAAGAGGTGCACCTAAACGAGTATCTGGCACCGTAGTATTATTGTCTGTGGAGCATAGTGTGGGTCAAATGTCCTTTTCATCACAATGGTTCGCTACGGTGCCAAATAGGCCGCTAGTTCGATCCCGGATGTTTCTTCGTCACACGAGCCATACAACCTTACCTAATGGCTACTCGGTCAAGAAGGCATTGAAGGAGTGGTACCTATCCCTTGCATCTCCCAGGCGAGTCGAGGAGGCTCAAGATAAACTACTCAGATATGCAATTCCCTACTACGAAAGTAAACATCTTGATAGTCCTACGGGTACTGATGAATACAAGGATTTGCGAGCACGTTCAGTGCTCACTGGCATTGGAGATGGTGATTCTTTGAGCGACATTAGAGTGGAGAACCTCAAAAACCAACATGAGCAGAGTAAGAAGAAGAGGCTTGTTATGATTCACGGGTTTGGATCCAGTGCTGCCTGGTTTTACAAGAATTTTCACGCTCTCGTGCGCAACAATCCAAATACTGCCATTCATGCTGTTGATCTGCCAGGATTTGGATTGTCCACTGGTCACCATCTACGGGTGAAGGATGAGACCCTTCACAAATCTCTTGATATCAAATTCGATCCCTCTACCCTACGAAGGGCAGAAAAGATTCATAAGTCTGTTTTCCTTCCCGACAAGTACAAAATCGACGTAAAGAATCTGATCGAATATGCACACAATCAAAAGTCTTTAGTCAAGCAAGTCGAAGACCTCTATGTTGACAGTTTAGAAGCATGGAGAGTTGCGAATGGCATTGAGAAATTTGATCTACTTGGCCACTCTCTTGGAGGCTATGTTACGTTGGCATATACCCTGAAATATCCTGAACGTGTTGGGAAGCTACTATTGATCAGTCCAGGAGGCGTTGAACGGTCAGCTTTTGCTTTGAGTAATCCTGAATACAAGAAAGTACTTAGTGAGGCAAAAGATGAGAAATCTCCTGTTGAGGAATTGGAGTTTGTACCCTCGGAATCACCAGGAGATTATACATTTTTGGGCCGTTACCCCACTTTGACTCCTTCATTCAAGTTTGCATGGCATTACCAAGTCTCTCCATTCGCAATCCTGCGATGGTTGGGTCCCATTGGGACTCGTTTATTCTCACAATATTCTTACCAAAAACTGCGCAACAAAAATAGGCCCACTGAGGCTTCTGAGATGGACTTCTTGACATCATACGTGTACAACAGCTATCTTCAACCATCTTTTGCAGAAACTGCTGTAATGGACTTGTTCTCAAACAGCATAAGCGCAAAGTTTCCAATGCTCGATCGTATAGGGAATCTAAAACATGATACATATTGGGCATATGGTCGAAAGGACTGGATGTACAGCGCAATTGGGGAGGTTGCCACCAAAGAATTGAACAGTCGAAAGGAGACCCATGGTACAAAAGCGGTTTTTGATGTCATTTCTGACTCCAGGCACAATGCCTTCATGGATAATCCTGAAGAATTCAATGAAAAAATCTTAAACTATTTAGGATGGGAGAAATGACTTTCTAGAGCCAATTCTGCAAGATAAAGTAATTTTATATACACCATTTAAGATGATCTATTTATTTTCCATTTGGATTCTTGTAGTTGTGGAAAGGTGAAGCCTGGTTTGTTGGGAACACGAGGGTCTCAGCGACAACTGTGTTTTCTCTTCTTGTAGCTGCGAATACAATGAGCTCTGCAATATCATCAGCGTTTAATGGTTCACTTCCAGCATAGACATTTTGGGCTTTACCTACATCACCTTTGAACCTGACAATTGAAAATTCAGTTTCAACGGCACCTGGATCAACCTCAATAATTCTGATTTTTGTGCTGATAAGTTCTTTTCTAAGAGCATGTGTGAAGGATCTGACAGCAGCTTTAGATGCACAGTAAATGCTTCCACCAGGGTAAGGTTCTCTGCCTGCAATTGAGCCGATGTTGACAATGTCACCTCTGTTTCTCTCTTGCATTCCCTTGACGACCAACTGTGTGATAGCAATCAAACCCAGCACGTTGGTATCGAACATACCGTGGATATCAGTTTGATCAATTGTACCGACTGTTTCGATCCCTAGAGCCTTTCCAGCGTTATTGACAAGAACATCAATGGCCTTGAGGTTGTCAGGAAGAGAATCAAGGTATGGCTTGATGGTGTCGGTCTTGGAAATATCCAATTGGCCGACATGGACTTCTAAATTGGGGTACTTAGAAGTCAATTCAGTCTTGAGCTCCTTCAATTTGTCCAATCTTCTAGCATTCAAGACCAGCTTAATGTTTCCCTCTGCAGCCTCTGCAAATAACTTTGCTGTGGACTGACCAATACCAGCCGAAGCACCAGTAATCAAAATGACTTTACCAGCCAAACGCTGAGCTGTGGCACCGAAAACCATATCTGTATATCTCTGGACTGTAGGAAAAAAAAGCCAAAACTTGCAGTGGGATGTGTTTCAACGGAACGTCAAATAGTTATCTGACTTAGATGAACATATAAATGCACTTGCTGGCTGACAAATTTTCGACGTCCTATCTCTAGATAGATCTTGCAACTGTACAGAATTCCACGGGCCGCCACCCCAGGTCGTGCTTGGTGACTCAAATATGGCCGATGTGCAGCGGCGGCAAACCGTGGCGGGGGGTGTGGCCCAGGGTTCCGCCACAACAAATGGTGGTGTTGTACTGTTCAACTGGCCGGGGAGTTTTTTACTATGGTCAACAATGTGGTGTACGGGTGTGTCCAGATGACGTCAAAAGACCCCAAGTTCTGAGAGGCAAAAACAAAAAAAAAAACAATCTGGCTGTGCCAGGCGCTCGAGTTTCTCGCCTTCCTCGAGTAAGCACTTAGTAGACAAGGCTTGATGCTAGCTGATCCCAGGATCCAGAAGCTTACTTTTGGCAATTGTTCTTTCCAAATTGCGATTTTTGTCATAATTGAGGCGCAGAGAGTATTCTTGGTTTGCCTGAGTCTAAAGTCAGCTGAAATCAAAGCATTTCTCACAAAATACACTCGAAATATTGTCCCTCTCACAGCGTCAAATTTTCAACCGCCCACTACCCTACTGAGATCATCGCTCAATATACCCTGGTGGCTCGATATCCTATTACAAGTTCTGGGATTGCTAACCAATTTCGTGGCCCATAATGCCACCCATAAAGAACAGTAAGCGAGGTGTTCGCAGCCCAGTCACGAACTCTCTGGTTAACCAACGATTTCTCAATGCACCAAGGGAAAGTTCGCCTCTCTCCGGTTCTTTGCCAGGTTCTCAAATTTTCAGGCAAAACCCAGCTTCCTCTGCGAATCTGAATGCTTTAGGAGCAGCAAATAATGATCCCTTGGACCTTGAAGATTTGAAGCACTACAACCTGGACTATCCTGAGAATGACGATGAAGCCTATCGTCTCCTGTTGGATCCCACATCTAGATTCTACGCTACAAATACTGCTCCAGATATTAAGCAGGAAGATCTCTTGCCTTATAAAGTAGAGACTTTACGTGATCAAGCAGAGTACTTGCATCGTATAGTGAAACATATTTACATTGCTGCCAAGAGTTTGGATCTCAAAGGTGATATCCACATCTCGGGAATTGATCTCCTAAAGGCGAAAAGAGAGCTTCGAACAAAAAGTTTGGCAGAGCATGTGACGGAAGTCTCCCAATCATCGAGCAGCATAGCGGAACTAGATCAGGCTTCTACTTCACAACTGCCATCTACTATAGATGACGAAGATGTCGAAGTAGAAGTAGAAGTTCCAGACAACGATGATGAAGAAGACGACGAAGAAGAAGAGGCTGGTGATGAAGAGACTACTTTTGCAGAAGGTGCAGAACAAGATGAAGCAGGATTCGGTGATGGTGATGAATTCATAGAGGTTGATGAAGATGGAGAGGATTTCGGTGGTGAAATAGCTGTCGAAGATGATGATTATGATTCGGAAGATGATTACGTGGGTGTGGCCAGAACACCAGTTCATCATGTTGAAACTCAATCCGCTTCCACTGTGACTCTCAAACACTGGTCCAAAGAACTCATCAACATATTGAGAATTAATTTTCCTATTCCCTTGTCTTTAAGGGCCTCTCTGATAAAATTATACTATGCAGCTATTCTTGCCAGAGGCCAAAAAATGGATACCACTTGGTTTTTCGAACCTCTGAAGCTTTTGATGAAAGAAGAATATCTGCTTGTTTCTTATGATTTCTCACTAGACTGGCATCCACTTTTAGAAGAAATCACAGCTAATATCGGATATCCAAAAGGTTCCGAACCTCGTAACCTCAAGAAAACAATTAAAAAGTTCACTAGAATTGCACAATATGTCTCTTCATTCTTTGACAAGTCTTCACTTCCAGAACTAATGGAGACATTGTTCAAAAAATTCAATCCTCAAACTACTGATGATCTATTATCCTATATTTCTTCATTGGTTCCTTTGGTAATTGAAGAGCCTGTCTCCGTGGATGGAGATCGAGTGGTTTACAGAAACACAGATATAAGGTACTATATACCAATGCTGATAGGTGTTTGGACTTCACAGCGAGTCAATAATTTCGTCTATGTTGCCGGGTTAATTGCTGAAATATCCAAAACTACTCTACAGAGAGCTGCTGAAAATCCAAAATTAGCAAAGCTGGGACCACATGGAATATTTACAGAGAAACAATTCAAATTCTTCTCCAATCAACTGGCGAGGGTCTCTACATCTCCTAGAGGAATCCACAATGGTGTTGAATATCTTGTCTCTTTGATGGAGATCTTCGTATATAGTATGACATCTGATAACGCGCTGATCAAGTACGGCATATTGGATCACTTGCAAACATATGCTTCGTCTATCAGAACATTGGTTCATCCGTCAAATGAAGGTGAATGGTCTGGTATCATCTCAAAGAGCGTATTGAATTTGATTCTCCTATTTCATTCCCGTGTTCTCAAAGAAAATCCTGATAAAACTATCGTGAGAAAATTCTCTGTTGATCTCTCGCCTTTGCCATCAAATATCAAGATCTCTCAGGAAATTAAAGAGAAGTTTGTGTCCATTTTAGAACCTCTTATTCAGTCTGGACTACAATCAAAGTCCCCAAAACACACAAAAAGATTCATCACTGCTCTGGAGGTGCTCACATTTATTGATCCAGAACAGATGCTCGTCAACGTGTTGCGGGATATCTACAGTTCCTTCGAACATGTAAACTCAACGCACAGAGTCAATGTGGCATTACGTCAAGCTGCTCAGCTGAATAGGTTTCTGGCAAATCTTCCTGTCTACCGTGTTCATATTCCTAGAATCTTGTCGATGTTTATTCCTGCCATCGATTCCAATGATCCTGAAAAAACCATCCTGATGATTACATACGTACAACTTGTTGCATCCACAATCCCAATTGTTGATTTGACTGATGGAGAAGGTGATGGTGGTTTGATAGCACTGGATTTTACCAGTCAACATCTCGCTTACCTCGAAGCGAAATTTTATGAGTCCTCTCCCAATACGGAATTGAGAGATTTGTACGAGGGCGAAATTCCAGCAAAATTCCCCTATGACCCTGAATATGAGATTGAAGCTCTCAAGTCTGCAACCTCCTCTTTCCCTGAATTCCTTCGACAATTCTGCAATGCTTCTTTCAAGTACCTTGAAAATTCTCCCGATGTGCAAGAAGACAACGAAATTGAAACTGATGCATCTTTATTGATTCCTCAAGCTTTTGATGCTCTCTTCGCTTCTACTTCAGATTCACTCTTCGAAATCATTGAGTCACAGTTTTTTGAATATGTGACAAACAACGTCAAGCAACCAGTTGCTTTGGTTTTCGGTAAGATTGCACAGCAAATAGTGAGAAGAAACCCAAAGCGTTACTTTCCAAAGTATTTTGATGTTTTCTTTGCCGAAGTTAAAGACGAGCTTGCCCAAGGTGCGGGTGTTTCTCGTACAGGTAGCGAGGTCTTGACCAAAGATGCTCGATTAATCTGGTATTACAAGTTATTAACAGGTATCTTTGTCGATGCAGGTGAAATCGTCATACCATATCTCGATCGTGTCTTAGATCTCATCTTCACATATTCTGGAAGATTCAAAGGTGAGACTTCCAGATCTAACACCTATTTCATCGATGCTATCCTGAATGGTCTTACCTCTGTTCGCTTGATCGAGAGACGTTTGATATCTGATAAATTATTAAAAGAATACGGTGGAAAGATAGATGAGAATGCATGGGGTGGTTGGCAATTCAATCCAAAGAGGTTTGATCCTGAGCATTTGAATTTCCAGTGGTATGTGCCTACTGAAAAGACTGTTGAGGCATCTGTGGGATTTTTCGAGCAATTAACTCAGTCTGCTGTATCACGTCTTTATACCATCATCAATGACGAGATTGGTAGTAATCAAGCCATCACACTCGACATTTCCGATGAAATAATTTCACTGTCCAATACCTTGGAAGGTGGTCTCTCCGGTCTGTGCATGTTATTTGATCCAGCTTTTAAACCCGAGCTTCTTAACAAGGATACCACTGGTAGGATTTTCAAATCGAGCGGTTTGAAACCTAGTGAATCGCAGTCCTCATTCGGTTCAGTAGCGGTCTCTCAATCATCCTCTGAGCAATCATCAGGAGCTCCTTCAAGGCAATCGCCAGTGGAAGCTTCTGTTGTTCCTTCGGCATCAGAATTTGACAAGTTTTCCGGACAGCCCAACATTCCCGAGTTGCTAGTTGACTCTGCTGTGAAAGCTGATGTGGATGTTGATGATGTCGACATGGTGGATATTGACATTGACGCTACCTCTATTTCCACTACACCCTCTGTCAAAGATATTAATCTGGTGGATAGTTCTGTCACTAAAAGGCCCTCGAATCTGTACACATTTGGATACTACTTCGATAGGCCATCATTTATCAATTATCTCGATCCCTTGTACACCAGGTTGCATGCGGCTCGTGAGGCTATTGGAAAATGTCTACATGATTTGGCGAATGTTTTGCGCACTCGCTATGGTACAATAGATGCCCTGTGCAGTGTGATTGATGGAATCAAGTATTGGTTAAAGTGCTGTGGACAATTCAATTATGGTAACCCAGCTTATGTTGATAGTGTGTTCCTCGCTGACGTGTTGGATCTTCCATATTTGAACAAGCCATACACAAGAGTTATCTTTGGAGCTAGATTATCGTTATTGCATTGTCGTAGGATCAATATGGCAAGATCTACTAGGTTGCCTTCCTCCACCGACAAATTACTCATAAAAGATCTTGTTTTGTTGTGCTCATCTGGTTTCGAGGTCATTCTTTCAGTTGCTGCCAGTGTTTTGACATCATCTTTGAATAGAATATTACACTGCAATTCGCTCATCTATGATTTGTTCCCAATTTGGGATAAAGCCCTTGCAGATAACGATATTGAGACCTTGAAATCTATATTACAATTTTTCTCATTAAGGAAATTCAGAGGTTTACCTGCGGGAAGTTATCGTTATCAATTCAAGTACGAAGATTTGTTGGCCAGATCTATCTCAATTGATAACTTTGAAATCAATGCCCTTGCAGGGAAACTGTACACCTTGATCAGAGAGCAAATAAAGATTCCAGCTTTAGTATGTCTGATCGATGTTGCTTCAATCAACGGTCTTTCTCCAAGTGAGAGCCAGAAACAAGATGTTGATTTTGAGATAAAGGCAGTACAACTAGCAAAAGAGAAGAAAAAATTGGCATACATCAAATTTTCAAAAGCTTTTGAGACCACATTGTTGAAGAGGCTTGAAAATAAAGATATTCATTGGAAATTCATGTATCATATTGTTCAGCTATTAGCAGCATTACAAATGCATTACGAACATGAAACTAGTGCAGAAGTTCTTAAAGTGTTGGCCAAATGTATATATGGTGTTCATCCTGCAATTTCTAGAGATTCCATCAGTTGGCTCTCTGTGATACTTGGCATTGTGGACGACAAAGCAGATAATAGATATGATCTCAAAAGTTTGTATCGTCTGTATTCACGTGATGATTCTATTGTTCCAGCTACATCTATTATTGGACCTTATACTCCTGCTGATCTTGAGAATGAGTTCCACAATTACAAGGATCCAAAATTCTTCATTGATGCATATCAATGGGTCGGTGGTATATGCTGGAATACGGATCTCCAAGTCGTTAAGAAAGATGTAGATCCTAAGTGGCATATCAATCAACATGATTTGGAAGCTTTGAAAGCCTTTGGAGAAGTCATCACAAAAGATGTTCTTTTAGGTTATTTACGTCTTCACATTGATGAAACTGAATCTAGGTCCGCTTTTTTGGCTGATCTTGTTTCTGTTCTAGGTTCTATTGGTGTTCTAGCTAATTACGGCGTGATTCCAAATTTCCGTTTTGAAGATTTTTTCGAACTGATTGATGAAGTGTACAAAGCAGATGTCAGTCAAACTCATGTTGTTACAGCGGAATTATTCTGTGCTATCATTTTTGCAGGTGTTAAATCGTATGCCACTCCTGAAAAACTTGCTTATGCAGATAAAGAAATAGCCAGAAGGTTGTCCATAATTTTCACATCAGAAATGTCCCAATCAGTTTCACAAATTTGGGATATTTTCATCTCATGGCTTCCAACTAGAGTGGATCCTCGTCGTTTCCCTGAAATAACTAGGGTTATATGTGATATTGATCTGGATGACAACTCCTCTCCTTTCATTTTGTCTACGAGAATAAACTTCCTCAGCAGGTTCATCACTGTAATGCAAAACAGATTCCACCTCTCTAGAGAAGTTTTGGACAAGTATTTCCCAGTCTTGGGACATCCTTATCTGATTGTTGCAGCAAAGGTTTCTGTTACATTGTTTGATACTCTATTGTCATCAGACTTGATTGTCCATGAGAGTTTCAAAGAATATGCAGAAGAAACAGTTGCTACTGACTTGGGTGTGTTACATTTCAAAATGGATGAGCGCTTCAACGATCATTTCAAGGTTTACCTTGCAGAAGTGATTGCATTGAAGCCAGAAAACATTGAATCTTTGACCCCTCAAGAATTTTTGGATCAAAAGCCTTTCTTGTTTGCTGTAAGAGGTTTACAACTTCTTCTTAACAATTTTTTCAATGTAGGACATAGCTATGTTCTCTATCCATATTTGAAGGATATCATACCTTTGTTCTTCGAGTTGCAGTTGAAAGGAGATGCTTGTAATCTCGTGGGTATTAGTCCCATTGTTGTGCTTTTCATGGTATCATATATTAGATTCAATGATCAGCAGACAGAGGAGATTATTGATTTGATGGTGAACAATTTTGGAACTGTCAAACCTACTTTAGCGCAGAAAATGGCTATGTTGCAAACGGTGCATTCTTACTACACTGTTCGCAGTTTATCATTGGAGCCACACCAAAGAGAGAAAATTGTTGTGTACATATCCGATTTCATCTCCGATAATCATTTGGAGGTGCGTGAGTTAGCTGCTAAGCAACTTTCCACTGTTGTGCATTCTTTCATCAGTAGTGATAGTGAAGAGTTCATTGGTTATATGACAAAGAAGTTTTCCAAACAGTTGAACAAGGCAACAAAGAAAAAGAAGAAGCAAAACACTAATGGAAAATTGTATTCTGCAGAAGAATTAAACAAGGCACATGGAGCTGTGTTAGGTTTGGGAGCACTTGTAGAAGCATTCCCATACGTCACGCCTTTGCCCAAATGGATCCCAAATATTTTAGCCACGCTTGCTTCGAAATCGTCTATTCAGGGTGCAACTGGTAAAACAGCTAAAGATATCTTGAGTAAATTCAAGAAGGTTAGACAAGATACATGGCATCTCGATTCCAAGTTCTTCACAACAGATCAGACAGATGACTTGGAAGGAGTCTTGGTTAAGTCTTACTTCGTTTAAGTGAATCTTTCTAATCATTATATTCATCATTTATTGCATTGACATTTAGTTTCTTACGAATTACGTACAAAATCAAATAATGTAAAAAGTATTATTTTATTCTTAGCTCGCCATCAGAAATGTAGATGTTCTAACTCTTTGGTCATTTTCGCTGCACCATCGACTGCTGTATTACCACCCTCTATCATTACTTTTGCCCTGTTTACATTAAGACCTTCTAACAAGATACATGCTTTGCATATCCTGTTCAACGACAAGTATCCGCATCTTTCACATCTATGTCCATCGCTCATTTGCTGGTTAGTTCTAACATTTTTGAATTTCGAAGAAGGCAACACCACAGATCCATCGGAGTTGACTTCGACCTCCGCCGAGTTCTCCGGTTTGGCAGAAGAAGGTTTCTTAATGGACTTGGCTGCCTTTGCGGTGGCGAGCTTATTTTTCCGCTGTTGCAAAACAAAGTGCTCTCCAGAATAGATGATATCCAAGATACAAGAAGGTCTAACGGCTTCCAAATTTTTCATCAACACTCTGGCGGTTCCTCTAAAGGCCTCAGGTGCGTATGTACATTCAGTGGAGAAATAATCTAGTTGTTTGTAGTGGGCGTAAAGAACGATTTCCTTTTGATAGCTGAATTTGAATGGTTTTGATCTCTTAATGGGCGAGCCCGAAGATTTGGTCGTGATATTTACGGAGCTCTCCAATCTCGAAGTATCGCCTCGAAGCAGGTTCATTAGCACAGTCTCTGCCATATCATCAGCGTTATGTCCAGTAACAACATGGTTGATACCAAGTTTAGCAGCTCCTCTATCAAGCGCCTGTCTTCTCAACACTCCACAATAAGTACAACTCGATCGTATTCCTGCGCATGCCACAATTTCATCCATAGACCACTCGTACAATTCTTTATACGACACGATTTCAAGCTGCATCTGGTACTGTTTCTGGTTCCTCTTCACGGTTGCCAGGGAGTCATCTCTATACCCCACTATACCTTCGTCTATACTGAGCAGCACCAATTCCAATCCGTATTCGTAGCGCTCGTTCAGAGTCTTCAACACAGAAGCGAGAACAGTGGAGTCCTTACCTCCTGACGCTCCTATAGCCACCTTCTCGCCCTTGTGGAAAAGCTTCTCTTTCATTATGGTAAGATGAATCTCCGTTTCAAAAACATGGTAGAAGCACTCCTTGCAGAGCTTCTGCAAGTTCTTTGGGCGCCTCATAACGGCTTTCCTGCCGTGGCAGAGCTCGCACAGCGAACCCAGCTTGACCGTCTTCTTCAGTGGCTCCACCATACCGTGCTTATTCTCTCTCTGGACCCTGTACGCTAACGAAAGTCTGATATTCCACCGCTCAGCACAAGACCTGATCTATAAATCTCTCCTAACACAGTAGGGCTGAAAAAAATAAAAAAAATAAAAAAAAAATTAAAGCTTTTAGTTAATAGAGCAGAATCCCTCAGAAGTGAGGCTCACTCTGCTGGCGCCGATCGGCCCCGCTCAAGCGACGACAAAAAAGCTCCAGACATTACCCGGCTGTGGTAGCGGAAACACCCGTGCCCCAGAGTGCCTCTGAGTGCTTGCGCGCCCACACCCGTGCACTGGGCTCTTGAAAATTGAGTGTCGTTTCCCAATACAAGAACGAAAAAAATTTTGTTTGGTGAAAAAATCTCAGTAGAGGAGCTTCGAGAGGTGGTGCGTGACAAGGGAGAAATCAAGTGAAAGATTGGTCTTGTTCAGCCAGCACAGGCGCAATTTTATTCTGTCTTGCCATTTTCACAAAGACAAGTGTGTTCCATATACGTGCCGATCCTTCAGTCGTATTTGATAATATAGCAGGATGTCCAGATTCTTTGCGAAACCACCAGCTGACTCCGACTCGGACGATTCGTCTGATGAAGACTTCTTGGAATCTTCCTCAGAGGAGGAAGAACTTGTGTCATCCAGCGATGAAGCGTCGCAGAAGAAGGGCAAGTCCGCCTCTTCGGGTGACGACTCGGACTCGGATGCAGACGACGATGAGGACGACGACGATGATGATTCTCTATTCAACGATGAAGACGACGAATCAAGTTCCGATGATGACAATGAAGGACCTGTAAAAGGTCCATCCTACTTCTTGAAGAAAGACTTCTTGAAAGGTGGAGCCGCTGATTCTGACAGTGACAGCGATGATGATGAAAGGAAAGTCGTTAGAAGTGCCAAGGACAAATACCTGGATGAAATTGCATCTGCCTTTGATCAAATTGAAAACTATTCAATGGTTCAAGATTGGATCAAGATTGCCAATGAGCTCGAAAAATTCACCAAACTTGTCACACGTCACACACTTTACCAAATCCCAATTCCTCCATTGTACGTGAAATCTTTGGCTATCTTAGAGGATGCTGTACAAGATGCTGGTGCTCCAGCTGATTTGAAGAAAAAACTTAATGCAAGTGAATTCAAAGCTTACAATGTTGTTAAACAACGTGTGAAAAAGACTGTGAAAGATTACGAAAGTGAATTGGCAACTTATCGTGAGGACCCAGAAGCTTATGAAGCTAAAATTAATGAATCTACTGCTGCAACCTCTGAGTCTACCCCTGCACCACTCACAGCACCAATTGTTAAAACTGCTGAATCACAAAATGCAGATATCTTCACAGTTATTAGAACAATCATTGAAACTCGTGGTAAGAAAAATGTTGATCAACATGAACAGATAGCACAACTTGAAGACTTGTCTACTTTGGCAAAAGCCCCATTCCAATTGATTTCAATTTACTTACTTTTAATTTCCGTTAGATTTGATTTGTATTCAAGAGCCACTTATATTCCATTAGAACAGTGGAAAAAATCTTTACGTGATGTTAATGCTTTGTTAGATATTTTGGAAACCAATCAACACTATATCATCAGTGAAGCAGCTGTTCCAAATGATGATCCAGATGTTGAACCTGAGGCTGATAAAGATGGAAACAAATACATTGTGGGATCTATCGCATCATTTGTTGAAAGATTATCAGATGAACTTTCATACCATTTACAAGCAATCGATCCTCATTCTACAGAATACGTTCAAAGATTGAGAGATGAAATTGGTGTATATGCTTTATTAGTCCGTTCTCAGATTTATTATGAACGTGTCATTCCAAGAAGTGAATACACTACTGAAAAAGGTGATCAATTGGCTAGAGTTATTCTTAAAAGATTGGATCACATTTATTTCAAGCCTTCTAAATTGATTACATTTTCTGAATCCAAGGCATGGAAATCATTTGAAGATAAATTCAATGTTGATTCCAAGATATATCCTAAAATACAAGAAAATGGTTCATTACAAGGTCTTGATTATTCCAATGGTTTACTCGATTCTCTTTCCGCTGTCCTTTATCAACAAGAAAACTCTGTTTACCGTAAAAGAGCTGCTCTTTATCACATTTATTATTATGCATTCAATGATCAATATTACAAAGCTCGTGATATGTTATTAATGTCCCATTTACAATCAACTATTCATACATCTGATATTAGATTGCAAGTTTTATTCAATAGAGCTTTGGTTCAACTTGGTTTGTCTGCATTCCGTAGTGGGTTGATAATCGAAGCTCAACAATCATTACAAGAGATTGCCACTTCTCCAAGACAAAAAGAACTTTTAGGTCAAGGTGGTCAAAGATTCCAACAACCACAATCTCAAGCTGAAAGACAACGTTTATTACCATTCCACTTGCATATCAATCTTGAATTAATAGAGACTGTATTTTATACTGCATCTTTACTTATTGAAGTTCCACAAATTGTTCAATATCCTGATAGTAGGAGACGTCAACAACCTGCAAAATCATTTAGAAGAACTTTGGAATATCATGAAAGACAATATTATGATGGACCACCTGCCAATACTCGTGATCAAATAATGGATGCTGCAAGATATCTTCAAAAGAGTGATTGGAAGAAAGCAAGTGAATTATTAAATCAAATCAAAGTTTGGGGTTTAATCAATAATTCTGAAGAAATTAAGGCTCAATTAAGATCTAAATTACAAGTTGAAGCCTTAAGAACTTATATTTTCTCCAATAAACATTATTATGAAAGACTTTCTATTAGTCATTTAGCACCAATTTTCGAACTTTCTGAATCAGAAGTGAAAGCCGTGGTCTCCAAGCTTATATTTAATGAAGACATTAATGCCGGAATTGATCAAAAGACCAATTCTATTGTCTTTAGCAAAGCAGCTGAGGTTTCAAAATTACAAGAATTGGCCTTACAATTGGCTGACAAAGTCAGTTCTCTTGTGGAGAAGAATGAAAGAGTGGCCACTGGTGGACACCAGGTGAATGCGTCGAATAATTCTGGTAATACTGGTAACGCAGGTAATGATAGGTACAACAATCAGCAGAATACTGGTGGTCAAGGTTCCAATCAAAAAGGTATTGACAACCGTAACAAAAGAACACAAATCAGAGCTTGAGTAACCCCCATGAATGAAATACCTCTTTTTCATTGCATTATTATTCAATTCCACCTCTGATCAAACTCTCTTTATAATTTTCTATATCTTTAAAAACTCTATCTTTGTCACTCATTATTGATAATACTTGTATAGTAAAATGTGAAAAGCCTCACACAGCCCGAGAAAATCTGAAAATAGTAAAGTGTATCTTCACATCATGCGTTTTTTGGATACAGAAAAGCACTTTTGGAGCTTGAAATGATACGCAAATAGTCAGGTATTTCTTTAGTGAAGCTCTCAGTGACGGAAAGAGTACTTGCATCGTGATTGTTGAGCACTGGGCTATGTCAACTTGCGGTGTCGCAAAGTTTTGGTTTCTCTAGAGTTTACAAATTTGCAACTCGTTGGGCTCCTAGGGTGACAAGCCTCACCCCGCATATTCAAGCAAATAAGGGACCGAAGAGAACGCTTCTCAAGACGATAAGGCAAATAAACCACAAACAAGATGAGATCCTTCATGAAATCGCATAAGCGAGGATCATCGACATCTGATGTTCCTCTTAGTCAAACATCGCCTAGTATCGGTGACCACCAGGTGTCTAATGGAGCAAAGAATCAAGATCTCGTATCTTCATCTGCGACAGGTTCGCCGTCTTCATCATCCTCCCGTCCATCATTTACCATCTCTTCCAAGCCCTCTGTGTCGGTGAATACTGCATTTTCACCATCTGTTCATGATAATTCCAAGCAACCGTCTCCTCTCTTTGGGAAAAGCTCGAGAATAAAGAATTTCTTGAAACAAAAAGTTTCATCGCCGACCACCAATAACACTTTCAACTCAGACTCTACACCTCCAACTACATTCTCTCCGGCATTTATCTCCAGTTCATCTATATCATCGCCTGGTAGGCAAGCGAATCATAATAATCGGAACTCAACTGATCAGAGTATTGATGTTTCGTTATACACTAGTGGTGCTGCTCACACCACTACTAGTGCTCCTAGTGCCATTACAACAATAAACAATTCTGCATCTGCATCATCCACGCCGACGTTGGGACAGCCGTCTCCGAAAGTCAAGCATAAGAGTAGTTTTTCAAACTTGGCTAGTATAGCTAAAAGTTCCAAGGGAAACTCGTTCAAGATTACACATACGCAAGACTCTCCTCAATTCCAAAATTTTGTTGTTAGCAGACCAAATGGCTCATCACCTACAATTTATGGCACAAAAACGCACGATTGGTCCGCAGATGATAGACCATATGCTCTCAGAGCTGTAAGGAGCGACAAGGAGCAAACGCATAATCAACAACCAATTCCTGTTGTTTTCAGGTCCTCTACATCGCTGACCGATATCAATGAGGAACAACAGAAACAGCAAATAGCGGATTTGAAAGTATCCAACCTCACAGTCGACACAAATTTGTTACCTGATCTTTACAATCTTAGTAGACTGAAAACCACAGACTCAAATGCATCCTTGGAGGATTCTCGATCTGCTACGGCAAGAAGAAGAGAGACTTCTGTGATGGGTGAAGAAGGCTTGATCAGTCCACAACTTGACACAAGCCACGTTTACAAGACACGATTACAAGGGATATCGAGCGATTCCAATTTGCCGGCATCTGTCTGGAGGAAAGACTCTTCAGACCAGCATAATAGTAATGAGGCAATACAATCTGTCAACAGTGATTTAAGACCAGATTTTTCAATTGTGCAAGTGAAAAGAAACAAAAAGCTCAAAGAGAAGTCCAAAACTGTATCTGAAAAGAAATCAGATATTGAAATAGAAGGTGATGTTGAAGAAGAAGTCCATTCAGATACCTCTTCACAGTTTTCATTCGCTACCAATAGCAAAAGTGGTCGTAACGCTTCTATAAAATACTACAAATCTGTTGATCAGATCAGGTATGAAGAGGCCAAACAACGCAGAGATGATATGCATAACCAATTCATGGAAGGAATAGATGTACAAGAAACCGATCTTCAAGAAGATATGAATTATGTTGATTTCGAAGAGCAGGATGATACTGAGGAATTGTTCAATAGAAAGTTATTCTCCAGTGATGAAGAAGATAATATCGATGATAACCTAATAGAAGACCAGTTGCTTGATGATGATAATGATGAGCGGGAAAATAATGGTCTTGATGTTGAAGAAGATGAAGAAGGAGACTATGAAGATTACATTGATGAGGTCAATAATGATTCGGAAGATGGTGGTGATGATATTGATAATGTACCTCTTGGTAATCAGTCTTTGAATTTAAATGGGAAATATGATTATATCTCTGAGGATGAGACTACAAACGAGATCTCCAGTCTTCCTTCTGATTCAAAGCTGGAACCATTCGATGATGAACCTGAGACAGTTGAACCACCTTTACACAATGAGATCTTCCAACTGTTAACCAAGTTGAAACTGTCCAAGGATCACGATCACAAATCCGCAGCTGATGAGACATTGAAGAATGAACAAGGTTCAAGGTCGCAGTCTTTGCGAACTTCTACTTTAGGATCCAGTATAACGTATATTGATCCCAGTAATGGTGCTGGTCAAGAAGTTCCTGCTTCTTCCAAGAGAGATAGTGGTTCAACAGTGAGACAACATACATTGGTATCAGATACTAGCAAATCATTGAATGCTGATTCAGAAATTACAAGCACTAATTCATTACTTAAAAAAACGTTACTTGGACCAGTAAGTAAGCATCGAGGTATCAAGTACTACGACGTGGATAAATCTCTTGATAGTGATCTTAAATTCTTGGAGAATAAGTATCATTCATGGTTATCGAACGATGATGAACCAGATGATGATGATAATAATAATAATGATGATGATGACAACGGTGCTGTTGATACTTATGGTGATTTCGACGATGCTTTAATAGATGAAGTCAATCTTTTGCCCGAAGATTATGATGCAGATGATGATGATAGTTTTTTCCGAAGTCCCAGTGGTAATCATGGATCATTTGAAAATCGTAAAAAGACAAGAAGAAGCACGTACTTGAAATCCTCATTGCATTCGAAACAAGGTTATATACCATCACTAGGTAGGACGGGATCTTTTGGGAATAAATTTGAGAACAACGATAGGACAAAGACAACCACGTTATACAAACCAATTAATCGTAGTCAAACGATGACATCGGCTTTTAAATACAGCGACCAAGCTAATACGGTTGCAGGCCCTGCTCATGGGACTTCTTCACAGGGAATACACTTGCAAGGATCACGCCGCCGTCAGCACCATCCCTATGAGTCACTTGTTGGTTTACAGAGGGACGCAGATGATACACATCCTGGAAACGTCAGTGAGAGTAGCATGTCTGATACCGATTCACATTCAAAGGATACTGTTACGGTCAATACCAAGAATGATGATCACGAAATTCCACCTGTGATTCCAGCAGCCCCACGATCTCCATTGACTACTATCAGTGAAGCTTCGTTTTCTAGTTCAAACTTAACAAGTTCTCCATATAGATAATGTACAATTAATTCATGTGTATATATATATATTTTTATCTACTTATCTGCTTGACCAGAAGAGATTGGTTTTGATTGGGGGATTGGTGGGAACATTTGTAATAATGAAGATTGTCTTTGCTTTTCCATATAAGCTGTATAAACTGACAATGGAGCATATTGGTAACTGATTTCTCTTGTTCCTGAAGTACGGTCGTTTTTCGTGGAATTCTTTGGCATAAAGAGAGGTTTTAAAGAATCTTCATTCTCTTGATCCCAATTAGATACGGGTTGGATGGATGTTTGTTCATTAGTTGGTGAAGTTGGGCTTGTGAGTCTGTTGGTACGTTGATCATTCTCTGAGGTTTCCCTGAAAGGTTGGGACTCGTGGTATTGTTTGAGTGGTTGTAGTATTGGTACATGAGGTAGTTCTTTGTGAGTATCATGAGTATTGCTTTCGGTATTCTCGGAACGTTGCTGGAGATTTGGGGTTTGTTTAGGGAAGGAATAGTCGGCCATTGGAGATGGTGGTAGTGGTACATGTTGGTTATACCGAAGTGGAGAAGAGGATCTACTTCTCGTTTCGAATCTATGTGGTAAAGTATCTGCAGAATTGGGGGGTCTTGAAGGTCTTGCAAGTTCAGTCGTTACAGTTTGTCCTCTAGAATCAGCACTTGCAGTTCCCAAACGACGGTCTGGTGATAAAGAGCGCGAGCGAGAATTCGAGTAAAACCCGGGGCTCCTCTTCAGGTTAGAAGGACTGTTGGGAGTGAATTTAGGTTGCTCAGTGATTGTTGGGGATGCATAAGTCTTGGGAGCCGATAACGGTGGTGGGACTGGTGTATTTATCTGCAGGTTGGATGCCTGTTTAGGAGTAGTTGGATTTGGAGATTGTTTGAATGATGGAGGAGATGAAAATGGAGGCTGTTGTTGTGGTGGTAATGGTGGTGGTGGTGCTTGTTGCGATATTCCACTTGGGAGAAGAGGCAAGTTATCTTTCAAATGTGGTAAAGTTTGACTTTTCGATCTTGTATGTCTAGTTGATATTTTTTGTGGGAATACAATTTGCAAAGGGTATGGGACACCATTGTGAATGACGTATGTATGTGAGTTTCTTGGAACGATTCTATTATGAGCTATGCAAGAATCATAATTTTGTTGCTGTTGTTGAGTATAAGTGGGTAACAGTGGTTCAGTGGTAAGATGTGATTGAAGAGGTATACCAGAAGCAGCATGATGAGATAATAGACTTATACTACTGTTATTGGAACTGGGTGCTGTCAAATAGTTTTCATCTGATGAGTACGAAGGAACCGATTTCAAAGATTGTTCGTAAGAAGCCATGGTCAGCTTGTTGTTCAGCGGTTATTTAGGAAGTATCTAAAAGGATAATAAAGTGTGGAAAGTAATAGTGAGGGGGGGCTTTTGGTTCTTTGGAAAAAACGAGACTACCAATGAATAATTGATCCCAACCAGTGTGAATGCTAGAACGAAATCCACGGATCAATTAACTCAAATGAAATATTTTTGTGTCACTTCTTTGGTAAAGGGAACTGAACAAATTTCAAAAAATGTAATTTACCGTTTTCGGTAATTTGTAAACAATGGCATCTTAAATAGGAAATTTCTTTTACGGGCGGTGAAATGTAATGGTTCGACGCGTCGAGTGGCTTTGAGGATTTGGGAGCGAGCCGATTAGGTAATGCTGGGAGAGTAGAAGTGATTAGTGCGTGGTAATACGGGTCATTGCAGTGATTCACTGAGTGTGTTAATCAATGAATCGGTCAGTCAGTTGGTCATTCAAACGTTCACCCCGTGGCTTGTTCTCTCCGGTAATGAACGAACACTGATGATCTAGATAGCGCTAATACAAAAAACAAAAAAAATAAGGATGACGATTTGCAAGAAAGAGTGTAGAAATTCGGGTTACACATTGTAGTGTTGGATTTGATTTTAGCTGGGGGGAAGAAGCTAAGATAGGTGTGTTGCAGTATTAATGCGCGTAAATACCCGTAAAATAGTGTTACTTGATTAGGAATGGAATTTTTTTGTTGATTCCTGAAACGTAATTTACAGTGTGTAGAAAAGTGCCGCACGGCAGTCAGATTACTGTAAATGTAGGCACAAACAATATGGGCTGCAAGGCATGAGTCATGGAACAAATCAAGTTACAGCACCTCGCCTTGTTTTGCCTCTGAGTATTTAATAATTTATTATTTTTTTTTTTGCTTTTACGTGGGATTCCTTGGGCAGTGTCGGAGTCGGGAGCAGCAGCGCGGAGACACTGTGTGAAGTGGGGTGTGATGTGTATGGCTGAAGAAGGAGGAGTTCAAGCTCTAGTGCAAAGAAAAGAGTACAGACCAACTAAGAAAACAAGTGAGGAAACAAGTAAGAAAACAGCTAAGAGAAACGCATAATAGAATATATGAATTACTCATCAAATGCGCACTACGCCACCCAATTTCTTTCGGTGGCGTTCAGCGCGTGAAAGTTAATCGACCAGGCAGTTTAAAAACGCTGGGCGTGGGGGTGGCCGTTGTGCTGGCTGGCGGTTTTGCTGGCTGGCAGTTTTGCCCTGCCGTTTTTCGCACAGCGGGTGGCTCGCTGTATTCGCCCATTTCGCTCTCTTTCGCTTTCTTTGGGTTTTTGCCACTCGCTCCTAGCGGTCGCTGGCCGCTCCATATGGTCGCTCCAGCGATTGCGCTGCTCGAGTACTCGATCTACGGGTGGCCCCGTATGTGAAGTTGACTTCGCAAATACCGGAGTGAGGACCCAGTGTGGATGGCCACCTCGCCGTCTCGCCCTTACGCCCTCACCCCTTCGAGACACAAGACGCCCGCGAGGCTGTGGTCCCCAGGCGCATCTATTTACAGGCATGTATTTACAGGCCTGTATTTCTCGCAGGTATTTCTCGCAGCTGGCGCGCGCGAGCTCGCGCAAGCTCGTAAGGCCGTAACACCGCAAAAGTTCTATTGTTCGCGCTCGCACTTAGACGGATCTTAATTCCGAGCGAGCCCGTCCGTGGCAGGAAGAAAAAAAGTTCTTTCGCCGTGGGGAAAACGCACCCTACGGGGACGACTCAATCACATTGATTGGGAGTAGGCACACTGGCACACCACCCACACTCTAGTGAGTGAGTGACGCATTGGAATGGAATGGAATAGAATAGTGTTCACTACGGAAACCCCATTCCAAGGTCATGAAGAACCAATTCCCAGCGTAAACACACGGAGACACACACACTCACACACGCGAGCGCAATCAGATACGGAAACGCAAGCACGATAGACTAATGCAGACGCAGACGCAAGCCCAACAACCACTAGTAATAAAAAAAAAAATATTGAGAAATTTGTGTGTGTGTTCTTTGTCTTCTGGCTTGACTCAATTGCTGTTCATTTCGACTCGGCTGAGTGCTGTACCAAGTGTATTTCACAACAGCACCCGCGTCAAGCCTCAAGGTCGGGTTCCTACATGCGTTTACGGTGTATATGCACTGTAAGTGCACTTAAAGTGCACTGTAAGGTGCACTGTAAGGTGCACCCGATCCCCTATTTCTGGCCCCGTGCAGTTTCGGAGAAAAGTAAAAAACGCAAAAGACTAAGCACTGAGTACAAACTCGTACAGTAATACTGCGCTGCGTACCTTGTTCTGGGTATTGGTACTTCGTTTGGCTTTTTCCCCCGGTGCTTGTTCTTGTTTCTTGTTTCTTGTTTCGTGTTCTTGTTCTGGTTATTGTTCTTGTCCTCTGAGCCCACAGCTTCACGTCCCAATTTGCCTCCTGTCCTATATATCCGATCCCCTTTCTTCTTGTTTCTGTCCCTTCTCATCTTCACCCGCTTCCTTCCTCTTGTCTTGCTGCTTTGTTTGTTCGGCTGTTCCTTTGTCTTGTCTACTTGTCTGTCTACTTGTCTGCCTGCTTGTCTGCCTGCTTTACTTCTCTACTCGCACACCAGGCCCAATTGTCGGCCTATCTCTTTTCTGGTCTGCATTATATGGCTCCGCCAACTACCCTGCATTATCTTGTTCCAGAAGCTAAGCTAAGCTAAGCTGAGCTCTGACCCTTACTCAATTTGGTCCTCCCTACTGAGTAGCCTCAACCAATCTTAGCTTTCACCTTTTTGCCAAACTCACTCACACTCAATCGCACTCACACTCAATCGCACGCACTCGCAAAGATGGCCTCCAAAGTCCCCAAAAGAAAGAGCTCTTCCACTTCTTCATCCTCCTCATCTTCTTCCAACTCCAAATTTGACTCCACCTCTAAAGCTGGAACCAGCAATGCTAACGGTGCTGTCAAATTTCCTGTCTCTTGTTTAGAATGCAGACGCAGAAAAATCAAATGTGACAGATTTGTCCCTTGTCATGGCTGTATCCGCAGAAAATTGGATTGTCACTACCCTGAAAAGTTCAGATCTATCAAAATCTCCCAATTCCTACCACAAGTCGCCACGAGTCTGACCCAAAAATATGGCAATTCGGACGAGGACAGTGATGAGGTCGATGATGATGATGAAGATATCGATGCTGATGATGGTGACATTGACAATATTGATGATGTTGACAATGAAGGTTCTACTGATCTCTCGAATAATGACCCATTGGGTGATGGAGATCACCATCACCATCATCATGATAATTCTTCTTCGCATAGGCGAAAAATCGGTTCAAATTCATCTAATATTCCTGTATCACAGAAGATTAAAGATTTGGAAATTGAAAATGCTAGATTGAAATCTTTCATTGAATCAGTAACATCTGGTGATTCAAATATAAAACCACCAGATTCACCATCTATTTTCCTTAATCAAGAAATGTACAAAGATAGATGGGTTGAGTTCAATCCAATATATAATAAAGCAACAAATGCTTATGAACTCGTTTTGAAAAATAAAGAACTTACCACATTACCAATTATTACTTTGAATCCAGAAGACAATTTACCAGCAATTGAGAAATTATTAGATCTTTATTATGATTCTAAAGGTCATTTACGTTATTCAAAGAGAAAAATGATTAAATATTTAAGATTGGAACGTCAAAAATTTGAAGCAGATAAGCTTTCAAAAAATGATTCGACAAAATCGAATATTAATACCACTTTTTCAGCATCTAATTTACAGATGATTGCACATATTTCAATGATTTGTCTTTATATGTTGGTAAATTTACGTGGTAATACTTCAACATTTCCTAAATTGAGCAAAGATCCAAATATTTTGATTTCAGAATTATATGCAAAATATGCTGCTACAAAAGATTATTGTTCCAATAGATCTTTAAGATTAGAAGAAGTTGGTCTTGAAATTGAATTATCCATTGTTGAATTCAAAGTTATTAAGAGTTGGGCTGCATTTTTGGAAGCTGCATCTTTATCACAACAACCTATTAATTCAACAGATGAAGATTTTGGTGATGTGGATATTCAAAATGATTTTGAGATTCTTTCCCAAATCATTGAACTTTATTATCATTTGACATGTCTTGTTACTCGTAGACCAATTGTCAATTTATTTTCTGGTGTTCGGAAACCAAATTCTTCTGCCACAATGGCCAAAGTCTCTGAATTAATTTCAAAGACAAATTCGGAACTTTTGGCAATTTCAAGACGTGGACAAAGTGAATCAGAAAGAAATGTTGGTATTGAAAGAATTTTTGCATTAATTGAAGAAATTGAAAAATTTTTAAAAATTGTTAATGAAAGACTTGCAGAACATCGTAGAACAATGTCAATATCTAATTCAAACAATAGTTCAGTTGATTCTTTGAGATTGGTTTCATGTGAAATGATTAATTTGGTTGGTATGAATTATTTGATTTTAAAATTAACTTATGCAAGTTTCCATGATATCAAATATTTTTTACATTCAATGACTCAATTTTTGAATAGATCTTTAGAATTGGTTCAAATTATGTCTGAAAAGCAACCTTATGGTAGATCTGCCAAATATACAGCACCATTCTTACAAATGATGTTTAAAGATGCTTTAGTATGTCATAATTCAATTACTCATCTTGATATTAAAACATTATTTCCTCATAAGAAACTTTTGATTCATATAGTGAAGAAAATGCTTGAACTTTCAGATCTTTCAAGATCCAAACCTACTTCATCAACTAGACGTGCTTCAACAAGTTCCGAAAATGAAGATATGCCAAATGAATGTCGTGCCTTTCTTGATGGAACAATTGGAGTTGCCAAAGTGATTCAAAAAATTGATAAAATGTCAAGAGATTTCCTTGAAAGAGAAGAAAGAACAAATCAAAATAAACGTCATCATGATGATGAAAATTCTATTGAATTTGGTATTCGTAGTGATCAATTGGTTACAATCTTGAACAAAAATGAAGTAAACATTATTGATGAATTAGGTTCAAAAAATAGAAATTTACTTTATTCCAAACCTTCAACATCAGAACCTTCTGATTTGGATATTTATGGTGCTGTTACTACTGTTATTGATACATCTGGTAATCGACCCACAACAGAGAGAAGAGTACAAAGTGATTTAGGAGATTTAGAATATGGTGTATTCAAATCTCCTGGTGAACTTCAAAATACTGAAGATATTATAACTGGTGAATCTGGTCCTTCTATTGATACAGGAGGACTACAATCAAGATCAGATGGAAATACTGGATATCCACCTCTTATTAAGGATGGTGATAGTAATTTCTCTTCTTATTCATCTTCGTTATCTCGTGCATCATCTCCATCAACAATAACAAAACAGAATATTCAATATAATGAAGGATATTCTCAATATTCAAGTTTCCCAATGAATTCTCAATCAATTATACAACAATCATTACCTTCACCTACTCCCGTGACTTCTAATTCATATGATGGTATTGGTGTAGCAACAGGTATATTAGAATCATTGAATATGAATACCAATTTCGGACCAACTTTGGATTCAACTGGATTTCCAGCTCCAACAATAATTGAATCTGCTAGATTTCAAATGAATTCTATAAATAATAACAACTTAAACAATCAAGGTTATAGTTATGGTTTTTCCAATTACCTCGCTGCGACTAATTATAACAATTCTGCAAACAATTCTCAACTCCAACAGATTCACAATCATCAACTCCGACAACAACAACTGCAGTTACAACAGCAACAGCAACAACAACAACAACAGACTTCAAGTTACGATTCTGATGCTGTTGTTATTGGAGAAAGCATTAGCGCTGGCGCCGGTGTTTTGGCAACAACTCCAGGATTTATTGATTCTTCTGATAAATTCTTTATCCATGATAGTAATGATGTTGATCGCACTG
Source organism: Wenyingozyma succiphila (assembly GCA_001599255.1). Classification (NCBI taxonomy): domain Eukaryota; kingdom Fungi; phylum Ascomycota; class Pichiomycetes; order Pichiales; family Pichiaceae; genus Wenyingozyma; species Wenyingozyma succiphila. The sequence goes on from BCGL01000008.1 coordinate 389,819, forward strand.
CTGGGACCCCATTGGACGCTACTAATATTTTCTTCTCATTCAACAATGGCTCTCTTGATTAAGTGACCTCCCTTTTTGTTTTTTTTTTATTTGTGAAACTGTGTTTTCAATTTTGCCTTTTGTGCTTTTTCAAATCCCAGTTAACAGCACGCGCTTGTATTTAATGATGATTACTGTATCATCTGCCTGTTTTTTTTTTCTAGTTTTACTCGATAACCATTAGTTACGCTTGTACATATAATTCATGAAGTAATAATAATAAAAAATTAGTGATTAACCATCTTTCATTCCTCTGTAGTGATCCATAACTAACTTCTATATTGTATGAATTTACAACTTCGCGAAAAATGAAAAATATCAAATACTGGAGATGTGGAGAAATTTTCGGATTGTTTACACATCAGACGGCGCTAAAAATCATTCAGTTGAATTTGCTAAAATATTGAATTTTCAAGCAACAAGCAAGATGTGTATGAATCTCTAGCATAAACAGATAATGGAACGGACGACACAGGCGTAGCATCTGAGCAGAACCCGTGGGAGGTGCAGTGAACGAAAATAAGAACCATTTGGGGAAACTTATTACTTTTCCTAATCCATATGCTTTATAACACGGTCGTGACCAGAGACTGAATTCCCCGTTTTAACAAGTGAGGATACGCTGAAGCACCCATTATTAACTTTGTGAGGCATCTCTGAATATTGAGAGACCCGTGCCCAGCCGTATAGGAAGTTTTCCGGATTACACTCCAATGTATGCTTAGGCAAGCACCAGAGACTGAATTCCCCGGCTTAACAAGTGTTCGCGTACTATTTGGGTTCCCTAAAGAATGATGAACTGTGGTTTTGTCCTGTCTTTCGTTCTCTTTCTTGACGTACGCTAGAAACATGTCTCAGTAATTACTCAGAAGTACAGTATCACTTTGTGGCATTTTTACGAATGCTCAATAATCATTGCTTATATGTGTACATAGAAAATATGAAATAATAGTGACAAAATGTATTGATAATAAGCTTTTTCTTTTTTTTTCTTCACCCTTAAGTCGTTCATTCATTGTTGTTGCTTTTCCTTTGATTTCAAAGGACTCTCAAGTTCTTGTTTCAAAGGAGATCCACCAATATTAACGCTACCGCGGACATTGCTCTTATTTGCAATGTTATTTGTACTGTTAGTATTGGAAACCCCACTACTGGGACCCAATGGTGTACTAAACTGAACGTAGTTCCAAAGCGCTGGTGAAGAGCCATATGCTGATCCACCTGTGATTTCTGTTCCCGCGTTACCATTTGCATTTGACTTGTTGTTATTTCCTTGAGAATCCTTACGCACTGGTGTATAAGCTTCCAAAGGTGGGACCTGAAATTTCCGTGGACTTGTGTTATCAGCTGCAGGTACTTGGTTTCCAACGGTGGATCTTTCATGTGATGATGAGTCTTGCCTTGTTAATAACTGATTAGGTTGTGTAGGATTCACGAATTGCGATCGGAGATCAGCTAACCCAATCCCCTTTATGGGTGACGACAGATTGGAATTACCAACATTCAAACCCGTATCATTAATATTGTTACTATTGCTGCTGCTGCTATTGCTATTGTGGCTGTTGTTGTTACTGTTATTGCTGTTGTTGATGTTGTTATTGCTGTAACTTAATGGCGGAGGAGCGATGATAATCCCAGAGCCGTCTTGAGCGAGTTTAGAAGGTGAAGGGCCAGTACCAACACCAGGCACACCACCGTATGGGATATACTGTGTGACTCCGGAAGTCAGTCCTGAGCCAGACAATTGTCTACTATGCAAAGGCTGATGCTGGTATATACTTGTGGAGAACTGATTGGGGTTTGAGTTTTGGTCTGCGGTAGTAGAAGGACGCGGTATGTTGTGATGTGAAAATGTATTTTGAGTCTCATGAGTCTCATTGTGGTTGTTATTGTGGTCCACGTTCTCTTGTTCCAAGTTGGTGCTTGAGTTCTTTGATTGCAATAGTTTTTGCTCAAGATTGATAGATGAGTTAGAAGTACTAATTGGTGCCCTGCCAGAATCGGGTAACCCATTGTTCTTACTAAGATACAATTGTAATTGCCTTGAAACACTACTTCCTCTTCTGACAGTGTTCAAAGTACCTTCTTCCCATTTCTTCAAAAATTCTTTACGATAAGATTCACTAATTTGCCATTTCATTCCTTTACCAGGCTCATTGGGTTTTCTGGCGACTTTTTCAAATGCTTTGTTTAATGATAGATTATGTCTTATTGAATTTTGCCAACCTTGTTTACTATGTCTGTAGTAGGCATAATGACTTGAAATCCAATCATAAATCTCAGATAGAGATAAAACCCCGGAAGGATTCGATAAAATGGATTGTGTGATCATTGTTGCATATGAATATGGAGGTTTTAAATCTTTTGCTTCATCTTTTGAGAGGTCTTGGTCATGATGGCCATTTGTTCCAGCACCTTGTAATCCTGAACTGTTGAATGAACCACCACCTAAACCTGGTTGTAAGCCATCAAAATTTGAAGATTCTGGTTTACTAAACATCTGGAAACCTCTCAAAACGTTATTATTACTATATGCATCACCATATGTTCCTTGACTTTGGAAATGATGATTATGACCATTTATAACAATATCATTTTTATTTTTCTTAGGTTTTTTAAGATTGTTTAAGAAATTGCTCGAAATTTGAGGTGTTGCATCTGGTAATATAAACATCATTTGAGTACCACCAATATCTAATATATTCCCAGAATTTAAGATAACTGGTTTACCATCTGGTGTTGATGTACCTACTCTAACACCATCCAATTTAAGGCCGTTTCTACCATAAACAATCAATTCCCATCTCCTGGATTCCAAATTATATTGTATACAAGCATGTCGCCTACTAACCACTTTTGAAGGTCCAAGATCAATACTAACAGCAGAAGATAAATCTTCTGGTTGACTTGGATTATGCGATTCTGTGTTTCTTCCTATCACGATACTCAATTCTTTGACGAAATAAGTCCAATCTTTTCCTGCGATCTTTGCGTATGCTTGAATTTCATTTTGGAGATTTTTTGAATTGTTATATATTTGGGAGACATTGGTTGGTATATTATCCTGTGGTACACTTAGGCTCTGTATTACCTGGTTTATGACATCGTTTTCATCATCATAAGGTAGATCGTTGAGATTGTTGTTCTCAAAAGATCGTTTGCGGGATTCCATTATTGTGAATTTTCAGAAACTTATATGTTACAGATGGATGCTTTTTTTTTTGAGACTGAAATTGGAAGCGATATGGCTGCGGGTAGGGGTGAAAGAGATGAGATATGGCTTAAGGAGCCTTTGACGGTTATACTCGAAATATGCAGCTATTTTCTCTGCGCTGTATGGTAAAAACTATGTGACTAGATCAATGAGCAACCAACCATCTAGATTGTCAATGATCTCAGTGTGTGGTGTGGTGAGGTGAGGTGCAGTGTGGTGCGGTGTAGTGACGCTGAGGATGATCCTAGAGGTGCAAGAAGTGAGAGATACACGCCTGGACGTATGTACGGATCGATTGAGTCGCTGATGCTGCGATTTTATCCAAACCCACCAGAGGAATACGAGTTGTTTTGGTGGGGCACTAGATCGGGGTCCTGTTTGGCTCGTTTGATCTTTGTATATTTATTATTCCTTCGCTGACTGTTTTTTTTCTTTCGTTCTTTTTTTTTTCTCTGGTGTTTGTTTTTGTTTGTTTTCCTTTTAAATTTGAATTTTCCTGCGGGTTTTCACGCGGAGCTGGGGCCGGTGCACGGGTGTTGCTGTTTTGGGGGCTTACGTAACCGTGCGTGGGTTTTTCCCGCTGAGGTAGATTTTGAGCTCTAATTAGACAGATTCAGTTCTGTTAGGGTGGGTTTTTGTTTTGCTTCGTGGTGGTCACAGACGCAGATTCAGGTATGGCGACGGTGCTGGAGGACAAGCGAGCGCTCTTCGAGGAGCTGGAGGCGCTGGAGTGGGCCGTGGCGCAGCGGCTGCTGCGCAACCCGGCGATACGCCCGGGACCGGGGCGCCAGCGCCAGGGCGAAGGAAGAGCAAAGATACCCGTGGGGCAAACGGTACTGCAGCAGCATGAGGTGGCTCGGTTTGTCGACAGATACCACACTGTCTTGGGGCTCTTGAAAGAGTACGAGCGGCAAGGCGCTGAGAGTGTTGAGGACCGCGAGACACAGACGGCGAAAGCGAAAGCGAAGGATCCCGCTCGAAGTGAACTTTCAGATCCAGATTTCAAATTGGACAAATTCGACTCCTTGTACCGAGCACTTGTGGAACGCGATGAACGAAGAATCGAGTCGGGAGAATTATATACCGCGAGTGGTGTCAAGGACAGCTACAGACTGTTCTCTTCGGGTGAGACGAGAGGCGATAAGAGAAGGGTACTTAGTTCATTTGCAAAAGATATTCGATTGGCAGACCTGTTCACCAAGGAAGAAAAGTACGGTAGGTTTTTAGACCTTGAATCGTTTTACCATACTTGGACACAACTGCCACATACCACTACCGATGTGAAATTCGAAGATTTACCCTCGTATTGGCAATATCTCAATTTTTTCAACAAATTCGACAGTTCCAATCATGGCATTGTTCGCAAGGATACAGTGGAGTATGTTGATTATTTGCTTGCATTGAAGGAGTATCTTGTCGATTTCCATCGCCGATCGTATCCTTTGGGAGATACAAATAACGATTTGGCACTGATTGAGAGCGAATGGCACCAACTAAAATCCAGTGTTGGCACAAAGTCCAATGTGAATGAAGATGGTACTGTCTTCTGTGAAGCATGTCAGAAGACCTTTGCCAAAGAAACTGTCTATAATGCGCATTTGAACGGGAAGAAGCATTTGAAAAATCTTTCCAAGCAGTCAACGGCAGAGAATAAAGAAAAGAAAACCAATGATCAAAGGGAATATCTTGAATTCATTATTACACAGATCACAAAACAATTATTGGCTTTACAAGTAACGAATACCAGGAATGAAACTGAGCGTAAGAGGTTGTTGACTCAAAGAGAGTATGAGATTGAACAGCGAGATTCAGAGCATTTATCCGATGTTGAATACGATACTGTCAAACGCAGACGAATTGAAAAAACCGATACCAATTTAGATTTAGATGAAGATCATACTGATTCATTTGATGAATTAGATTCTGAAGATGATGGAGAAAAAGCAGGGGGTGATGGATCAGATGATCTTTATACGAAGTACCATAATCCTTTGAAATTACCATTAGGACCTGATGGTAGACCAATGCCTTATTGGTTATGGAAATTACAAGGTTTAAATTCAGAATTTAATTGTGAAATATGTGGTAATATTATTTATCAAGGTCGTAAGAAATTTAATTCTCATTTCACAGAGAATCCACGTCACATTCATGGATTAAAATGTCTTGGTATAACAAGTGATTTTATACCTGTTTTTAAAGATATTTCTAATATTTCAGATGCATTGAAATTATGGGATAGATTACGCAAAAAATCAAAAGATGAATTAAAATTTAAAGATGAATCAATTCAAGTTGAAGATGAAGAAGGTAATGTAATGAGTGAAAAATTATATAAACAATTACAAAAACAAGGTATTATTTAACTGTATTTAATTAAGTAATTATTACAATCTTTTAATAAAGATTCATTTCCTGTACGTTCAGCATCTTCTTTCATTTCTTTGAGTAATTCAATACAATTTTGGAAAACAGGTGGTCTGAACATAATCAAATATAAAAGTGTTTGTAATCCTAATTTAGATCTTGCAGGATCAACACAAATCGATTTAATCTTCCATATCAAGTTTTTATCCAAGTATGGTAATTCCGAAACTAATCTGATAAATATTTTACGATCCGTTGATTCTAAAATGGGTACTAATTGATCCAAGATTTTGGAAGTCCATTCAAGATATACACTGGATGAGGCACCATTTGTTGTATTTTCTTGATTCTCTTCTTCTTCTTGTTCTTCTAATCTAATTTGATAACTATACCATTCTTCATTCAACCAATCAATCACATTACCAACATGTCCTTTCAAATCTTGTTTGAAATAATCAAATAAAGATTCTCTTAAAGAATTCGAAAGTTTATTAGAGTTTTCTTCATCTTGGGTAAATTCAGTAGATCCTATACCTCTAGTTACCAATCTAACATAGATCTTCAACCATGATCCTTGTTTCCAATACGGTATCGCCACTTTACTCAATTGTAATGCAGATTCTTCAGTATCATTTGATTGTTGTTCATCTTGAGATTGAAAGACAGGTTTAGATGCAGATTTGAAAAAATTAGAAATTATTAATTTTAAATGCTGTCTTTTTTGTGAACTATCAAGTTTTGTTGGTGGTATACGTACGAAATTATCTTCATAAGCTTCAAATTCATCATCATTTTCATCACCACGAATATCATTATCATCATTAATCCGACTATCGGAATTATCTGTCTTAAGTCTCTTATTATTATTATTGTTATTTGCATCCCCATTTGTGGTAATGTCATCATCGTTATACTCACGTTTGGTTCTAACGGCTGGACTGTCCGTGGCAGCACTTATAATATGACCACCACTTGATGATTTCAGATCTTGATGTTCTTTTTCACCTCCTTCTATTAAATTTCTATATCTTTCATAAGCTATATCCAAAGCCGTACCCAATTTATCTTCACTGACTTTTTGTAATGCTGTAATCACCATGGAATTAAGAAATTCTATTGGGATTTGAGAAACGTCAAAATCAATCAATTGATCCGATGCGTTAATTAAAGAATAAATCGATTTATAATCATTTGATCTTGCAATTAATGATCTATTGTAAAAATAAGTTTCTCGTTGATAATTAGGATTGGTTTTCAATTGTTCAAGTTTCCGCTCTTTAATTCTTTTAACCTCTTCATCTTCTTCATCATTTTGATCACTTAAAATACCTCTTTGTTTTTGTAATTTTGCATTATCTTCTAAATATTTTAATTTATTTTCGAATCTTTGTTCAAGATTTGAATCTTTTATAAATCCACGACTCAATAAGAAGAAGATCAAGACTTTATCTATTCTATCATTAAATCTTCGTATCAATCGCGGTATTAATTTGTCCACCACAGAAGCATCTTCTAATGCTGGATTTCTTTTAAGTTGTGATTCATATGCAAGTATGAAATTGATATATCTTGAGCCTATAAGATTTGGTCTTGTTTTAAGAAGGTTCATCAAAAGGGTTAGCAAAGTGGAAAATAATGGTGTTGTTGTTAAAAAATCATCATTTAAGAAGTTTATTAACATATCGGCTAATGCCTGTGCTTGTATATCCAAATTGGCACTATATAAAAATGGATGATCTCTTTGTACTAATGATAATGAAATATCATCTTCTAAACTAAGATTTTTATTTTTCTTGTCGATAGGTAAAGGATTTAATGAATGTGTTTTTATAATTTTTGTAGCTAATCTAGCAATTGCAATTTTTGTAGCCACAGATCTTGAAAGGTCAGTTTCATAATTCAATTCCAATAATGGGTAACTTGTGGGCCATTTTGCCAATATCAATTCTCGTAATTCGGATAATTGTTGCCATTTATCTAGATTTGGGTTTTTTACAAGGTCATAGAAAACAAGATCGTAAATTCCAGTTAACAATTCAATGGATTTTGATATTAGGAAAACATTTGTTGTGTTTATCTCCAAGAGAATGTATTGAACCACCGATAGCACACCACCACTCAATTTGACGCGAGTTTCGAAATCTTGCAGTTTCCGAAGGTAAAAAGCTCTGTGAAGAATGAGCAGACTCTGCTTTTGAACTCCGAAATATGAGGAGGAAAGGCAGATAGAAATCGTCTGCTCCACGACTTGGGAAGCGTATTCCAGATTGGAGTAGATCAGCTGCTCCGCGGTCCGCAGCTGCTCCACTATGACATCCTCGTCCGCAGAAGCCATCCCTTATCGACTACAAGATAGACCACTCTAAGCGACTCAATTACTGTAACCAGAAACAAGAAATAAGAAACAAGGAACAAGACTCTGATACAATATCCACCGATATATACAGTATGTCTCTGTGTGTTTCTCTCTATGTATGAGAAAAACTGTCCGAGAGATATATTGCGCGACTATCGACCGCGGCGGGGTCTATCGGCGCGTGGGGTCGATGGACGCGGCCACTGCCACAGCAAAACGGGCCCCCCAAAGCCCCAAAGCACCTTCCTGATCGGGACAAAAGACGGCTGTGCGCGCGCAGGCAGTGAATGAGAAATTAATTCGAAATTAATTCGTGATTGCCACTCTATTGCGAATCTCAAGCACCAGAGCGACTTTGTTAGCCAGCGGCTCCAAAGCTGAGCTGAGCTCAGCTTATTGTGCGAGTACAATGCAAATGCATAGGCCATTTTCAGAACAATTTAGTAAGCATTGAGGCATTGACTCTTGTCATTGCGTCAAATACACTGCCAGGTATAAATACCCTTGCAGTTGCCCTTAACCCCTTCTCTTTATTTGAAATTATAATTGTAATTGTAATTGTAACTGTAATTGCACTAAGAAATAAAAAATGGTTAAATTAGTCACATTCCAAGAAGTCGGGTTACCCCAGAACAACAAGGTTTTACAAGCTGCTACTATCACCAAGTCGGGATTGATCTACACAGCCGGATCTGTCGGTGTCAATCCAGAAGATGGTTCTATCCCCGATACAATTGAAGAGCAAGCAGAGATTGTGATCGATGCTCTCAAGAAGATCTTGAAAGGTGCTGGATCTGATCTTGACCATGTTGTCAAGGCATTGGTTTTCGTTACTGATGATAAATTAATCCCTAGATTCAACGAGGTTTACAAGAAACATTTCACTTCTACACCTCCAAGATCTGCAATTGTCGTTAAATTAGGCAACCCTAAATTTTTGGTTGAAGTTGAATTGATCGCCGAAGTTATTTAATCAGGTATGTAAGAGAAAATTAATAATCATAATAAAAAATATTCAATAAATAAATTTATTGTTCTTTGTTTTGAGCGTAAAAGAAATTGACTGCCCAAAGTTCCAATGAATTTTTTAAACTGTATTCAGCAGCACCATAACCTGGAATTCCAGAACCCCAAGTTGGTCTATCTGGGGGTGTTTCTGGGTTAACTCCCTTTTTCTGTTTGTACAAGAGGAAGACATATCTATGTTTTCCTGTCTTTGGTGGAGGTCCCGGAGGATAATAAGGTAAAATATCTTCACCAGTTTTTGATTCGATTCCTTGAGTAGTTAATTGATCTTCAATTGAGCTACTACTTTCTGCATCATTTAATTTAATATTTGTACGAATATAATGTGCGAATTCCGACCATTTTTCATCTCCTTTTGAAGGAGCATCTGGATCGGTTAAGATTAAAGTAAATCTATCATCTTTTGAAATTACTGCACTATCCGTACTTGAATCATTATCGGTATTCGTAGATGTTTCTTCTTCCTGAGGAGAAATGGTGAATGCAATTTCTGGTTTAGATTGAGTCTCGTCGGGTTTAAGAATATTACCAAGGGCAACTTCTTTATCTTTACCATATGAGATCGTTAATAACCCTTTAGGTACGAAATCCTTATCATGAATAACAGTTGGGATGACTTCGTGTTTCTCAAGTGAACCCCGGATAGAATTGGTGATTGTCACCAAAGATCTAGTAAGCAATGGCATATTAAGTAATGAAGAAGGTCTTTGCAAAAGAGTAGTGGAGGAACGTGATAATAATGAAGTATAGAAAAGAGCGGTAGTAGTAGTAGTTGTATGCAGTCGTTTATTAGCGGCGACAATTCTAATGGGGAACAGACTTGTCATATGATAATTGTGAAAATAAAAAGAGCAAACAAAATAGAAGGGAAAAGAAACAAAAAAGTAAGAGACCTGTACAGTATACAGTATAACGCAATTATTCTAACAAAACTCAAATTGCCTATAAGAATCTATTTAATACGAATAATGTACATAGATTGCACTCAATTGCTTCGGCTGCTGGTTTGTGGGTTTGTGGTATGGCAGATGGGAGACCGGGGATCTGATCCTGCGGGGGTCGGTGGGGTCGATCGACCACTGGAGTTCGGGGTGCCTCAGGGCGCGACAATCCCGCGTGTTGTGCCGCGTGCCTTTGGCGTTTGTCTGTCTTGTCTGTCTTGTCTGTATTCACTTGTCTGTAATTACTTGTTCTCAGGGTCTCAGAAACGCGCGTGGGGGAACGGTCATGGTGAATGGCGGTTCCAGCTCTGAGCAGTCTGTGTCGTCTTGCTGGTTCCTGTTCTTGTGCTTGTGCTTGCACAAGTAGTAACTTGTCTCTGGGCCGTGAGCGTTGTTTTCGGTCTCGTTATCATTGCCATTGCTATCTTCGAGTAGCAGAATGTCGTAGATCTTCGACAGAGCCAGCAGTCTGTCGTCGATCACCATTATCCCACTGGGCACGTCCGGGTTCAGAGAGCCCGCGCAATTCATGAGTAAGTCTGCATCTATAGAGAACAATTCGTAATCAGACATCTTGACTCTGATAATGCTTGGTTTCTTTACATGTCCTGGATTTTGTGGATCATTTATAATACTGAATAATTTATGTTTTGCAATATATGCATCACATTTACCGCAAAAGTACTGCTCTGTGCTTTCTTGACCCAAAAAAATCCTTGTTATCAAATACTCAAGACTATTCTTGTATTTTTTACTCATCACCCATTGTTGCAATTCTCGGCGCTTTCTCATCTTTCTGTGCCCTGTTAAATCACAGCTCTCAAGTAATTCCTCCAGTTGTTGGGTTTCACTGGGGATCCCTTCGGTAGTCATATCTCGGGGAACGTTGTACATGTATGGTGCTTCCTTCAGCGGCTCAAAGATCAAAGGATGCGACTCATTCGTACTACATGCGTACTTCCAACTACTAATTCTAAACATCGTTTTAGCAAAGAGACACTTGGCTTGCGGCTGGGATTCGCACTTGAAACACAAATTATTATCTATTATTTACCCCATGGGTTATATTTATAGACGAATTTTCAAATACAGAATACCCAAATCAATGTTGGAAATTTAGATTTCTCACGCACGTTTCTCTCTTTAACCCCATACGAAAACAAATTCGTACATCTAAAAATGCATTTTCTGTTCAGATCCTTAGTATCATGTGCTTCTCTCATTGCAAACAGTACGATTCTTATGCATGACCCCACTTCTGATCTGTTTACTGCCACAGAACCAGAATATTTGAATTGTGAATTTTTACAAAAAACTTATGTATATATTGAAAGGGTCACGTGATCGAGGATTAGATCTCGATTTTGGAAATTCTCATTATTATTTGTGAATCAAGCGATATTGTTAGACAAGGCATATAACAAGGTAGTGGGCAGATTATCGCTTACCGCTGAATAAAGTCGTTTACCCATACATTGGCATGCCGGCAAAGACGCTGTATATACGGAATCTCAATGAGAAAGTCTCCAAGAATCGGCTTGTGTATGAACTGCATAAGAAATTCGACGAACTGAATATAGAGGTGCATGCAATTAAAGTGATAAAGAATCTACAATTGAAAGGACAAGCATTTGTTGTGCTTGAGAAGGAGGATGATGTTCAAAAAGCTCTTACAAAGCTCAATACCCAGATACTACTGGACAAACCACTAGATATATATATTGCCAATCAAAGCACAGATTCAGAAAATGAGACAACAAGTCCCGAATTGAAAAAACAGCGCCATGAAAATAGATTACGCAAACTGGCAAGTAATCCTAATTTATCCAAGAAAAGACTACGTGCGCTGAACTCCGATACATCAAAGGGAACCAAGAGAACGCAAGATGAAATAACGGATGATGAAAACAAAGAAGAAAGCTCAAATAGTGGGAAACCCGTACAGAATAGTGCTACTAAAAGGGCAAAACTTGTGGAAAATACAGAACCAAGTAATACTTTATTATTACAAAACTTACCAACGGATATAACGAAGCAAGAAATTGTGGATATTTTTGATAAATTCAGTGGATTTACCGATGTACAATTGGTAAATATAAGGAATCTTGCATTTATTGAATTTGAATCTGAATTACAATCTACTCAATCTCTTGAAAGTTTAGGAAAAATATTCACGATTAAAGACTCAAATTGCTTGTTAACTTATGCAAAGAAATAATATATACATGTACAGATAATAATTAATTAATTAATTAATTGATTTAATTTAATTTTTAATATTTACCCGTTATGATTGTTGTGAAGGCTGCAACAAGACCTTCTTTGACGTTACCACCTTTCGCAACATCCCCTATGAGTCTATTGTAGTAATTGGGATTACCCTTTGGTTGCAGTAATTTATCATCAATCTTGTATATATTGGAATATTTGTTATCGTAAATGTTTTTTAAAGCTCTATATTGTTCTTGAATAATTTGATCATTATAGAGGTTTTTCTTATAATCGAATTCGGTCACTTCTTCACTAAAGACCATTCTCTTGAGTCTTTCTGTATCGATTTTCACCAGTTTTGCAGGCTCTTTAGGTTCAAAATCTTTAAGATTCTTAGGAACAGGAACTCCACCAACATTACAAAATCTTTCTATCTGTGTTGTCTTAAAAGAGGCGAAATGCTTCAGTGTATCATTTGGGAATTTCTCCAACAACGCAACCACTTTCTTCGTGCTCTGCTGTAATGACATCTTGGGTATTTGGGTACTTCGATAGTAAAGGTATATGAAAGTTAGAACAAGTATGAATAAATACCGTGGATCCCATAATAACCTGGAAATCTTAAAGCACACCAAGAAAAAATAAGAAAAAAAAAAAAAAATACGATTACATAAGCAGGAAATTCAAGACCAATCAAAAGCTGTTTGATGCTAATATTGACAATTACTTGTGATCACAAGTGATCTCACTTGTGGCCTCACTTGTAAGAAAGTTCGTTTATTCATTAAAGATATAAAGTACATGCAGGGCGTTTGTGGGAAGTAGAGACAAACAGAAAAGCGTATGGCGGTGAATTAAAAGCGGGGCCTTAATAATGAGATTTAAGTTCTAGTGCATGATCAGATCAAGAACAAGACAAGACAAGATTCAATCAAATAATCAAGATCAGATCAGATCAGATCAGATCAGATCAGGGAAGCCAATTTGGGTCCTGGATGAAGCTTATGAGGATTTTTGAATTTGTCTGTAAAAGTGGGTGAGAAGCCACGATGTTTATAAATTTTTCCAAACCGCGTCTTCTCTCCTGGATGACTTGTTCATCGAATCTGTTTGAATAATTGAACAAGGAAGATTTTGCAGGTAATTTCGGGATCACCACACGTGATGAAATAGATTCTTTCTCCAGTAAAGATCTAAATTTATCGAAATCGCTGTATCGTCTACGAACCCTAGAGAATTGATTTTTAAAAGTTGGGATATTTGTACGACACACAATTTCGTAATCTGTGTAAGCATCAGATGAATCGATACTGTCTCCATGTGTTATTGGGTTGACCACCTCTATTTCCAGGAAATTCTCGGGCTCGCCATACAGCTCGTCAAAAGTCTGCTTGTGGTCTTTCTTCACCTGGGCATAGCTCTGGAAAGGGTTTGTCGTGGGCATGGCGGGGACAGAGCGGGGACAGAGCGGGGACACAAGACACAACTCAACTCAAGGCAACTCAAGGCAACTCAGCGCAAGGAAACAACCGGAACAGATGCACAAGAAACGAAAAACGGCAGCGCACCCCACTTCGCACTTGGGTAACAAATAACTAATAACTAATAACTAATAACAAAGCTCCAAACAGAGATCCCTCTCCTTACAGATAGACCGCTTGTTATCCCCCAGACAGACAAGGCCCAAAACCGATACGGCCAGATATTATTATTAGCAGAAAGGGTGACAGCCGGCGTTACCCGGATGTGGGGGGCACCCGGGGGACCCCGCGCACATCCCTGCACCATGGCATTCTATCTGCTGAGTTTTCACCCCCTGTTTTCCCACCGCTGTCCGGTGCACGGGTGGCCCGGCAGAAAAAGGGTCTCTCGCTTCTCGCTTCTCAGTTTTTCTGCGAGCCGGTGGAAAATAGTGAAATACACTCTTTTCGCATACATCGGTCGCTGAAAGTAGCGAGGTTAGCCAAGCTAGCGAATCCAATAGTCATCATCACCACCCCCACCACCACAATCACCGAACTTCAGAGCGCTATTCACAGCGGTCTTTCTGATCAATTTGCACCACATCGCACCATCTCTCGCACGCACGCACACACGCACGCTCGCTCGCTTTCCACCTCCGCATAGACCCACCCCAAATCGCCTGAGTGTGCCCATATACACCTAATGAATCTCGACCGTGATGACAATGACAGTGTGGCGTCTGCCGCAGCCGCCGCAGCGGCCATTTCTTATAATTTCAACGGCAACCAGATCCCTCAGCACCAGCAACAGCGTCAACGGCACTTGCAGGGCTCTGAGAGCCGGGCAAGTAGTGGGGTTGATGCAGCTGGGAACTACATCAGCTATGCAGAAAACAGCAATAACAATAACAATGATAATGACAATGATCTAACTAAATCAAGCAGCAGCAACAGACCCCATAATGACAATGGCAATGACGACAGTGTCTTACTTCATGCGCCTGATCGAGACGATGATTTAGAAGATGCAGAGGACGATGCCGAAGACGATGCAGAGGACGAAATTGATGAAGATGAAGATGAAGAAAATGACGATGTAGAAGATGATGATGGTCAGGTCGTAAATGGAGATCAAGGAGAAGGCGACGAAGATGACGACGAGGAAGATGAGGACGATGATGATGACGATGATGACGAGGACGATGATGACGATGATGATGACGATGAAGACGAGTTTGGTGGTCCAGGAGGAGCTTTTGCTAATGTTGGTCAAGGTCTAATAGGGAAATATAAAAATATGATGATGCAGTATTGGCAAGAGACGATCAATTCAATTGAGCGTGATGATCATGATTTCCGTAATCATCAATTACCATTGGCTAGGATCAAAAGAGTGATGAAGACAGATGAAGAAGTTAAGATGATTAGTGCTGAAGCTCCAATTTTATTTGCAAAAGGTTGTGATGTTTTCATTACAGAATTAACAATGCGTGCATGGATTCATGCTGAAGAAAATAAAAGAAGAACATTACAAAAATCAGATATTGCCGCAGCTTTGCAAAAATCTGATATGTTTGATTTCTTAATTGATATCGTACCACGAGAAGAAGAAAAACCTAAACGTCCAAGTCATCAAAGATCGAATACTTCTTCGAATACCAACAATGGACACGGTCTTACCCCTGTTAGTCAACAATATAATCCTCAAGTCGTTTCTGCTGATCCTGAAGCTAGTAATCACCTCCAACAGCAACTTCAACCTGTGGGTACGTCCCCTCCTCAATACCTCTCGTACGAACAGCAGCAACTTCAGCAGCAAAAATTGCAACAACAGCAACTACTCCTTCTGCAACAACAGCAACAGCAACAGCAGCAACAGCAGCAGCAAGATCAGTCTTCTCTACAACGGAAATTACCGCAATCGCCTTCATCCCAGCAACAGCAGCAACAACATCTTTCTGGACAGCCGGAGTTGTTCCATCAAATACCATTACCACCAACCACCAATTCTCAACAAACTAGTCCCACTTTCAATCAAGGTGGATGGAATTGATCTTAATGATTGAATTGATTTAATAATAATGTATTTTAGCAAAGAAGAAAAAAAATAAAACTAAAAAGTCATAAAAACGTTAAAAGATAAAAAATTCAGAAACTATATGTATTGTATATCATTATTTAGAGGTGTCAAGAACGTATCTACCAAGAATTTTACCTTCTTCCATAAGTTTGTAAACTTCTGGTAATTCAGATAAACCGACAACTTTGAATGGAGAGAAGACTAAACCTCTAGTGAAGAAATCTAAAGCTTCAGCTGTATCAGCTCTATTACCAACGTATGAACCTTTAATCTCTAAAGATTTCACAACTTGAGTAAAGACACTTGATTTTGCAACTGCACCAGCTGGTAAACCAACAAGAACGACCTTACCTAAAGATCTTGCGTATTCAAGACTTTGACTTATTGCCTTTTCAGAAACGGAAACATTGATAACACCATGAGCACCACCATTTGTAATTTCAACAACATCTTTAACGATATCTTTTGATTTTGTAAAATCAACAAATGCTTCAGCACCTAAAGATTTTGTTAATTTTTCCTTATCTTCACCACCATCAATAGCAACAACTCTTAAACCTAAAGCCTTTGCATATTGAACAGCTAAAGTTCCTAAACCACCACCAGCACCAGATATAACAACCCATTGACCAGCTCTTAAATCTGCGGTTTTTAAAGCTTTATAAACAGTAACACCAGCACATAAAATTGGTGCAACAGCGGCTAAATCTGTACCTGGTGCAATTCTTGCTGCTTGAACAGCATCTGCTGTGGCATATTCTTGAAATGATCCATCATGTGTATAACCAGAAAGATCAGCA
This sequence comes from Wenyingozyma succiphila, assembly GCA_001599255.1. Taxonomy (NCBI): domain Eukaryota; kingdom Fungi; phylum Ascomycota; class Pichiomycetes; order Pichiales; family Pichiaceae; genus Wenyingozyma; species Wenyingozyma succiphila. Next base: position 406,316 of record BCGL01000008.1, read on the forward strand.
TCTGGACAATTTGGTTCATTTGAAGTTTGACAAAATTCACAACTTAAACATGAACCATTTAACCATTTAATACCTGCATAATCACCTAATTTCCAACCTTTAACATTTTCACCTAATTTAACAACAACACCAGCACCTTCATGACCTCCAACTAATGGTAATTTTGTAGCTAATGGCCAATCACCTTTCCATGCATGTAAATCAGTATGACAAACACCTGAATATAATACATGTATAAGAATTTCATTACTCTTAGGTTCAGGAACTGGAATATCACCGAAAATCAGTGGACCACCGTTTTTTTCAAAATAAACGGCTTTTTGAATCTTTGGAATTTCTGTAGTAGTAGACATAATTAATTAATTGAATTGAATTATTTAATTGATAATTAAAAAGAGAAAAGTAATGTAATATCTAGACATGTCTTATTAAAAAAGAGGATTTGAAGGAGTGTTTATATATAAAGTTGGGGGATGCATGAGTTTATCAAAGCATGGCTTTAACGTAGGTTAGTACTCCGATGAAAAGTTTCGTGCAGTGATAATGATTCCGGGACTAAATGAGATGATCGATATGCACGGGGGCGGTGGGATGAGTTAGCAGCATCAGCAGTATCCAAAGAAAAATGGCTGCACAAACACCCGAACACTCAGTTGATTTTTTTTTTTTACAAAATCTCCAGGTACTGTATCAATTCAATTGTCAATTGAGTGAATTTTGTCTCACTTTTTTTTGGGGTGACCGGTATGTGATCTGCTGTATTACAAGTGTACATCTAGCATTGCTTTAGGGGCTGCAATTGAGCTGAAATTGGGTGAATAGATCTCGAGTGAAAACTCTCAAATGTTTTTACGGAGCTGAATGAATTAGGTTCAAACGTTTTGTTTTTTTGTGGGATTTTTTCCGATGTCACCAGACTTTATGCACGAGTGCATGAAGCGCTACCAAAGCAGCCAGCGAGTCTGTAAAGAAGTGACTTGGTGAGGCAGTACGTGGGATGGACTTAGCGATGCGACAGTACAGTGCGCAGTGAACTGTAGATCGACGATTTACTAGGCACGGTGCTGTGCTGCTGTGCACCGTGTCGTACACCGTGTGGTAAACCGCGTGGTGCTCTGTTGAATCAGTTTATCTAACATGGGGTGTAGGCTCGTAAATCGTAAAAAATCCAACGGCGAGGGGGCCCCGCCCCGCGCGGAAACGAAAAACGAGAAAACGTAAAAGGCCACAACAAGGAAGAAATCAGGGTCAGCCAGCCGCTGGCAGTAGCAAGCCAAGGCAGCTTCACTAGGAAAGAGGTGAACCGTGTTCTTCTGGAGTGGAGAAGGCCAAGACAGACACAACCAAGAGACCCCTGCCAATCAGATTAGATAGAAGCAAAAATCACAGAGGTCTGGGTGCGTGGTACGTGAATATGCCCGAAGGTGTCCGAAAGTGTCCGCCACGCCACGGCACAACACCACTCGAGAGCTAGTAGAAATGCAAAGTGCCAAGTGCCAACACCACCCGTCCCTCTGCTGGCTCTGCTGCCCCTGCGAGAAACGAGCGGCCTAACTAAAACTGCCTGACACCACTCGGACGCACTTCCAGCGCACTTCCAGGCGCACTTCCAGGCGCACCACCTGGAGCCATCGGCCAGCGGCCAGCCAGAGGTCACGGGGGCGAAAAACACAGAAATTGAGAAATTGGCTACCTGCACCGCCACGGCCACCCGCACCGCCACGGGTGCGCTTCTCTGTCACCGCCACGCGCCCCAGATTTCTGAGATTTCTGCCCGCCGCTGACTCAGCGGTGTTTGAATCCTCGCCGGTCCAACCCGTGCACCGCGCAGCCTTTCTAATTCTAATTACACAGCCTTTGTAGTTTTGTTTGCAGTTTTGTTTGCAGTTTTGTATTTCTGCCCACGTGGGCCCTGTTTTTCCCCTTTGGGCGCGGGAGAGGCTCGAGAGTGCACACAGACTTCTGGCCCCAGAGCGCACTTTCAGGGTTTGGCCCCTCCAGATCTGCCAAGACAGGAATTAAATAATTCTATAGTCTACTATAATAGTGCCTGCTTGTACGAGGTTGAAATTCCCGACATCAACATGTTTCTCGTACTGCTCTATTCACACGCTTTTTCTTCGTTCTTCATTCTTCCTTCTTTCCATCTGTCTACTTAGACACTTGTTCCATGCGCACACCGGCCAGCGGCTGATTAGACTGCGCGCCAGCGGCCTGCAGGTGGCTCAGATCACTCACTATGAAAGTTCTCCCACTTGCATTTTTTGCTTTTTCCACTCGTGTGCTCAATTTCCCAATGCGGCCACCCCTACTTTTTTTTTCCTTTACCTAGCTAGTAGTAGCTAGCTACTACCTGGAACACTCTACAAACTTAATCCCACAAGCAAAATTATTCCAAACTATTTCAAATTATATTCCCTTAAAACCACGGTTCATTTGCTCTTTTACAAGCTCTCGTTCTTAGCTTGCAATCTGAACTTGAAGAGGTATCCATAAAACTTCTCAGAACCCCAATACACATCTATGAAGTTTTCCCATTCGTTACAATTTAACGCCGTTCCCGATTGGAAAGATCATTATATCCAGTACTCTCATTTAAAGAAAGTAATTTATTCATTACAAGAAGCCGTTCTTGCTCATCCAGATGCCCTCAATAATACCCACAAGCCAAAGCATTCAAATTTGCTAGTTGGCAGTTCGTCAACCGCTGCCGCCAATACCACAGAATCCGATGGTGCAGGTGTCACTACTTCTATAGTAAAGGCAAATTCCACCAATAAATTTCACAGATTAGCTCAAAAATTCAAGCGTCGTGACTCTTCAGAAAGCAGTACATATGACGAAGAATACGAACTTGAGACTCAGACAATAGATTATTCGCAATCCAGTCATGAAGAGGAAACTTTGGATGATGAAAGACAGTTCATCGATCATCATACAGGTAAGTTGGATTACTCCACTTTAGATTTCAGAAAATTCCCACCAAAAAAGTTTTTCAAAATTAAATTGGACAAAGAATTACATCAAATCGATACATTTTACACTGAAAAAGAGACTGAAATCTTCTTTGATGTTGAAATGTTACTCAAAGATCTCCAAAGATACGATGAAAATCATCATGAACTTTCCAAGCTTAAGTTGAGTCACACCGAGAAGATTTTCGTAGGAACAGCCAAAAATCGTTCTAAAGAAGACAGCACTGATGCTGATGAAGACATCAGAAGACAAAATGATGAGGAGGAGGAAGATGAAGAAGACGAATTTGATATGGATTCCACAGCTGCATATTCTGCACTGTTGGGAGATAGAGAATTCAATCTTTCTTATCAACATGAAATCACGTTTAAAAAGCGGATTACCGATGTATATGTGGACCTTGCACAATTGAAATCTTATATTGAACTGAACAAAATTGGGTTTGGTAAAGTTTGTAAGAAATTCGATAAAGTTATGGATGAACAAATTAGACAACCATATGTTGAGTCATTGCATAATAGAAGTTATGTTTTCAACAAGACCACTATTTTAAAAGTTGATGATTATTTGGAAGAATTAGTGCAAGTTTATAGCTCAATCACAGGAAGTACTCCCGATGCTTCACGTGCACAATTAAGATCCCATCTACGTGAACATATCGTATATGAACGTAACACTGTCTGGCGAGACATGATTGGGTTAGAAAAGGCCAATAATCAACCAATTAGTGGTGATGGTAAAGTTTTAACAGGTGATGAATCAGAATTGAGAACTTTATATCAAATTGATTACTTTTCTTGGGAATTACCAGATCGTTTGAAATTTAAAGTACCTGTTTGGTATAGTAAAAAACAATTTGAATACACAGATATTAATAATTTCAAAATACCTAAATTGTTTTTCAGACCAAGAGCTTTTAAGATTTATTTGGCTGCTTTGACAGGTGGTATTTTATTAGGGGTTCAAACTCTTAATGATGAACAAGAAGCAAATTGTCTTGCCGTGGTGGCTATATGTGCTATCTTATGGGCCACTGAAGCGATTCCATTATTTGCCACTTCATTATTAGTTCCACTCTTGGTTGTTGGTTGTAAAGTCTTGAAAAATGATGAAAAGACAGGGGCAATGTCAGCAGCTGATTCAGCCACTTATATCTTAAGTACCATGTGGAATTCAACTATAATGTTATTATTAGGAGGTTTTACATTGGCTGCTGCATTATCAAAATATAATATCGCTAAAGTCCTTTCTTCTTATATTCTTTATCTTGCTGGATCTAAACCTAGGAATATTTTACTTTCCATTATGGGTGTTGCATTATTTTTATCAATGTGGATTTCAAATGTTGCTTCACCTGTCTTAGCATACTCTTTAATATCTCCATTATTAAAGACATTACCAACAGATTCCGGATTGGCCAAGGCTTTAATTCTTGGTATTGCCCTAGTTTGTGATGTTGGAGGAATGGCAAGTCCTATTGCATCTCCACAAAATATGATTGCTATTGAAGCTTTGAGTCCACAACCATCATGGGGAAATTGGTTCAGTTTTTCAATTCCTTTATCAATAATTGGTTTATTTGTCATTTGGATAGAAATGATTACAACTTTTAAAATAAATACAATCAAGATCAAACCTATAAAACCAATTAGAGAGAGATTCACATTAAAACAATGGTACGTCATTGCAGTTTCCATCACTACAATCATCTTATGGTGTCTTGAAACTCAATTGAATAGCCATTTTGGTGCTTCTGGTATTATTTCAATCATCCCAATTGCTTTGTTCTACGGTACAGGAATCTTAACCACCACAGATATACATAATTATCCTTGGTCCATTGTTCTATTGGCCATGGGTGGTATGGCATTAGGTAAAGCCGTTACAAGTTCTGGTCTACTCCATACGATCGCTGTCTCACTTGCCAAAAGAATTGGAAATTATCCACCAATCGGTATATTGGCAATTTTCGGATGTCTTTGTTTAGTTTTTGCAACTTTTGTCTCGCATACCGTTTCAGCACTGATTCTCATCCCTTTGGTGCAATCCATAGGCCAGGAAGTCCACCACGAATTCTTGCTTGTCTGCGGAATTGGTCTCATTGCATCGATAGCAATGGGCTTACCATCCAGTGGATTCCCCAACTCCATTGCCATTTCAATGACAGACGACTTGGGCAAAAGATACCTTACCACGGGACTCTTTATCAGTCGTGGTGCGCCCGCCTCGATCATCCTATTTGCATTTGTCATCACAGTGGGTTACGGTATAATGGTCTCCATCGGCTACTGAAACTCCCTGCTCAAATAAACTCACATTTCATGCTTGTACTGTACCCATTATTTAGAATTAATATGTATTGAATTATAAAATGCCTGAAAGGGTCTAGATCATAGAAATAACTACCGACCTCTCGGCACGTGACCCCTCCTGTCGTCGTGCGTGAAAAAGAAAAAAAAAATAATAAAAAAAAAAACTTCGCGGGTTGAGTAAGCAGGGCCCACATTCTGTGCCTGTACTACTATCTTCAACAAACTCACGTAATGCCTTGCACCACTGCGCTGAGCGTGCCCGATTCAACTCGATCTAAAAACACACTGCCGCACTATATATCGGTCTTATTTTCGTCCCATAGACTACGTCTGGAGAATCGAGTACACTCCTACACTTGCAGAACCTGCTACACACTCCCCCTTTCTCAACGTTGTCACCAAACAGGAACCACTAGAAGGAGGCTGTGTGCTATTTATAAATCCCTTCGTTTTTTGACAGCAGATTTTCCAAAATCGCATATACCTAATTCAACGCTACAGAACGCAGTGGGATCCTGGATCGAATTAGATGGCCGTCATCCACACGCTATCTGGCGACAATCTGGGGAACCTCATATTTGGCCATAATGAGCTTGGAAGCGCGTTCCAAGCCCTGGACAGTGACATACTTTCAGAACATTTCGATACTCAAAATCATGATGATGAGGAACACATTCTATTAGGAAAACGAGATGATTCAACCCCGTCGTCCACGGCTACATCCACATCCTCATCGCCACTAGGCAGCTCTTCGGGCTCGTCTTCTGGTGGATGTGTCGTTTGCGCTACTACTCCTTCGTGCCCCGAATGTGACGAAGGTCAGCAGTGTGTGCTTACAATTCAAACATGTAGCACATGTCCCGTGACGTACTGTGCAAATGTGACTTCATCAATAGGAGCCGCGGGCTCAAATAGTAACTCATCAGCATCTTCCTCTTCTTCGCTTTCCTCTTCATCTTCGTCTTCGTCGTCTTCATCGTCATCTTCGCTACTACCATCTTCCAATAGCGGCTCATCAAATAATTCTGCCAAAGTTGGTGGTATCGCAGGTGGTGTGGTTGGTGGTGTAGTTATCATAATCGGTATAGCACTGTTCTTCCTATACAAAAAATGGTACAAAAAGAAATATCCAGGTGGATTCGGAAGTTTTTCTGATGGAAGCAACGATACAAGTTTTGCATACGAAGGCAAAGATCCAGATTCTGAATATGATGAGAACAATAATAACGGTGGTGATGGTGCAGGAGGAAATGGTGGAAGCCGTGCGGTGGTAAGACAAAGAAGAATGTCCCAAGGTACAATATCCACTGTTGCCAATTCGATGCTTACAAAAGCATCCAATGTTATCAATGTGACATATATACCTGGTGTCACAACGAGAATCAATAATCAAAGGTCCACGACTTTACCAAGAGGGCAGTCATCCAAAGGAAGTACGAAGGCAATGAGTGTTTTCTCAAAGGAAACATATTTCAGTGATATTGAAAATGCATCGATACATGGTGAAAACATCGCAATGGCTACTCGAGGAGGACATCCCAGGCTTGTCGATGTTGAAAAACAAGACAGTGAGGGTACGAATACATATTATGACGAAGATGCATTCGCAGATGAGAACGCGGAAGCTAATCAACCGAACTTCAGATTAGCTGCTAATAAGAGTGGTTACGTTCCGGGATTACAAACGGACTTCATCGAGGAGGAAGATGAAGAAGATGAAATTGCAGATTCAAACGCAAACACAAACCCAAAGGAAATCGTCACTGGAGACGATGATCGTATAGGAACACTGGTAACACCAGTAGACTCATTCGCTCTCCCTGTAAATACAAAGAGACACAGCAAACGACAGTCTCATAGATCATCGAAGCAGCGATCTCAAGTCGATGAAAATGGCATAACTGATTCCGATGACTCTGATTCTGATTTTGCAGACTCAGATGAAGAAAACATTGAATTCCTAACTACACAGCATCAACTTGGTAAATTGGGAGATGGCCCACCATCGGCATCATCACAGGCAGTGACTCCCGGTGAGAACTCAAATATTCACTCCAGCTCCTCGGGCTCAGCAACAGTGGTACCAGGTCCTTCGTTCAATCAACATTGGAGCTTACCGCTGGAACTCGTAGACGATGAAGGTGATGAAATTGATGACGAAGTTTCTGCTCCTACGGGAGGAGAAAATGCTCATACCACTGGTACTCGTCGTGCCGGTCACGATCAGGACACTGAGTCCAACAACAGTGAGGATGATTTCTTACTTGAAGTCGATCTTGATTTATCCCCTGGCAGTCCTGTCAATGCTACCCACAGCAACGTACGTTCTACGCGGCAACAGCACGGACATTCTGAATCGCAGGGCAGCTCATCTGGCAGCCCGTTCGGTAGTCCCTTCGATTAGTGCAACCATAGATCTATCTAGTTTATAGCGATTCTTATATCTCTTAATGAACTAGTCGCGTGCTCTCTAACAGTTATATATTTACACGCTGGTAATAGTTTTTTCAGTGTCGGGCACCGTAATGAATATTCCCACTGTTATCGAAGAAATAGAACCGAGCCAATCGTAAGCCGTAATGCAGCTGAGAAGGCGCAAGAAGTACTAAATCGTGCACACGGATGCTGCATGCTGTTTGACTGTCTCAATCAACTCCAAGTCGCAGATTTGCAGATTTGCAGATTTGCGCGGTTACCGAGTAACCGCGCACCTCTGCAGGAGCGCTACTATTGTTCACTTAGCGAGATTAACTATCACTGGTAGATAGATTACAGCGGGGGAAAAGAAGATAGCGATGTTTCTTGGAATACAGATGTACGCCACAGTCTTGTTCGTGGAGTGATTACTGCGTGGAGGGTTCCTGGTGGAGACGTTGAGCGCAGATGGTCTCGCAATTTGAACAACGCTACGGAGAAATCTCGTGGTGTCCATCCAACATGGGCAAAGCCCGGTATGGGCAGTTAAAATTGTGGATGTGGAAAAAAAACAGCGCTAAAATATTGCTTAATGAAGGAATGCGACCGATAAATTAGCTTACGCTAAACTTTACCGGCCGCCTATAGTGAGTCGATCGTGCCTGTAATGACAAAAAGATCTTGAAATCAGGGCATATTGCGAGCGGCTGAACAGCACTACGCAGCAAGCCCTGTTCTGTTTATCATTTTTGCACGCATCTTCTCGCCCGAGGCATATGCCCCGCACCGTTTTGCGATACTATTGGCGTCTTCTTGGCTTCGGGCTTTATGATCTTGGCGTGCGCCACGAATTGCATGCTTCAAGACATGTTCCCTTTAGTACAAGAATGTGACTCCCTTCGTAATCTGACAGTCTCACAAAACGTAACTGCGAAATAGACGTGCATGCGTGCTACCCTTTCTATACCTTTCCATCTGCAATTTGGTCTCTTTTATCCATATTTGGGTTGGAGAATCCACAGTATGTCTGTTCTTTGCATGGGTGGTGAATGTGTATTTACAGTACATCTTGAATGATGTGCTCATTTACCCAACTTTTGCCGAATTTCCTTCAACCTTGCCTGTTTCTACCTGCCTTTGCGAAACTAATAGGACTATCCATTGTGTATTGTGCTCAGTTTGGGTACTTGGGGTAACGTTGCCCTTTCTTCCCAGGTCGCTTGCAACTTGGCATATATAAATTGCAATTGAAATCCCAGTAGGTTGGCTTATATTGTGTATTTTCTTCCTACCTTATGATACAAGCACCTCGATGAGTGAGATCAAAGCAGTTGCCTCTGGCGACCTTGATGTCAAAGGTTTAAACCCTGATGTCGCAATAGAAGATGTCTCGGGAGATAATGCATCAGATGTTGATTCCATTCAAGAGATCGATTATAAGCCCAATGATGTCCATTTGCTAGCTAAAGCCATCGACTTCGACGAAACACTACTGGGAAAATTCAGGAATATCAAAAGGTTGTTCTTTAAAGATCCTGCTACAAATGATGAGAACATAGCAACTCGTATATCTGTCTTTGAAGACGAAGACCAAAAATTAGCAAGAAGATATTGGCCCACAGCTAAGTACGAGAACTACAAGAGGTTCGATCCTTATTACCGCTGGACTTTCAAAGAAGACAGAAGAATTACAAAGAAAATTGATTTAAGAATCTTCACATCTATTTGCTTCTTATTCTTTGCGTTGAATTTGGATAGAGGAAATTTAAGTTCTGCGGTAGCCGGTGGTATCCTTAAGGACTTGAAGATGACCACGAATGATTACAATACTGGTAATACTCTACGTGCTGTTGGTTTTATCATCTCCGAAATCCCTTCTCAAATGATTGGCAAGCGGTTTGGTCCTGATTGGTGGATCCCTACTCAAGTATCGATCTGGAGTTTAGTCGCTTTGTTTCAATTCTTCATGAAGAATAAACATTCATTTTGGGCCTTGAGATTTTTATTGGGTATCACCCAAGGTGGATTTATTGCAGATGCCGTCCAGTATCTGTCGTATTTTTACACAAGAGAACAAATAACTTTACGTCTCGCTCTCTTCTGGTTGACTTTGAGTGGTTCGTATGTTGTGGCTAATTTACTTTCCATTGGGTTTCTAAGAGTAAACCTCCATGGCAGAGAAGGTTGGAGGTGGTTGTTCTTGTTTGATGGTATTATCAGTCTTGCTCTTGGAATTGGTGCTTACTTTTTCATGATCCCAGGTCCCACACAAAGTAAGACGAAGTTCAACAAAAAGGGTATTTTCACAGAACATGAAGAGAAAGTAATAACGAATAGATTATTGAGAGATGATCCTTCTAAATCAGATATGCATAACAGAGAGGCTATAAGTTTCAAAGGGTTCTTGAAAACATTGACAGATTTTGATCTTTGGCCTCTATTCTTGTTATCTTACACTTTCGAAATTCCAGAAGCTCCAATTGGTGCTTATTTAAATATAAATCTTGGTGTCTTAAAATTCACTCGTGACCAGATCATCTATTTGAATATCCCAATTTATTTCCTAAATATGATTACAATTGTCTCTCTCACTGTGCTGTCAGAAGCCCTCAATGAAAGATCTTTTGTTGCGTCAATACAACAGATTTGGTTATTGATCTTTATTTCAATCGAACGTGGAGCCGTGGATAGATTGAGTCCATGGGCACAGTATGTTATTATGTTCTTTGCCATTGGAAATCCATCTGCTCAACCGATCATTGTATCGTGGTGCTCACGTACTTCTTATGCTGTCAGGGCTAGGACTATAGCTTCACCAATTTCTAATATCGGTGTCCAACTTGCAGGTATTACGGCTGCTAATATCTATAGAAAAGATGATGCTCCCAAGTACAAAAGAGGTAATTCTATCTTGATTGCCATAGCCGCATTCAACATTTTCTTCTTTTGGGGTACCAAGTTGTACTATATTTCAAGAAATAAATGGAAGAAGAAGCAATGGGCCCTTTTGACGAAGGAAGAACAAACTAGATACGTGATTGATCATGAAAAAGACGGTAACAAACGTCTCGACTATTTGTTCGAACACTAATCCATTCTCTGTATGTTGAACTTTTACTGTGTACCTACCACGAGCCATATGTATATTCTATTAGCTTAATCAATGATTTCTTTAATTTATATTGCTGTCAGATCTACCAGTACTACTACATTCATTGACTAAGTCTAGTATTGCTCGGCGTCTAAGGATTTGTTCTCAAAAAATGTATGAAGATGTATGCAACACCTGTGCACCCCAGAGTCGGGAGTATTTCAGTCAAGTGATATCAATCAGGATTATTCAAAGACTATTATGAGACATCGTATTCAGTGCAAGTTAATCAATTGAGAGGTATTTATCATGGTCACAGCGTAAGTTTCCTTGGGAATTACAAACTCTAAGTGCACTTAAATACTAATCAGCTTGAGTTTTCAATTCTAAAAAGCGTTTTATTCTCGCAAAATGCAGCTCCTACAACGATCACTTCTTTCCATGATATGATATCCAATGAACTACCACAATCACTGGGGCCATGGAGTTTTGATCTCAAGATCTTTTTGAATAACAAATATAGTAAACCCAAGAATGTGGAAGTGTCAAAAGTGCCGAATAGGTATCTCTATACGTTACAACTCTCATACTTGCCAGGGAATCAATTGGTCAGTATAATAAACAACACGAAATCAATTACTACCACTGTTCCTTCTTCGTTTGTAACGGCATTCCCCTCGCAAAGCAGTATTGACGGGAGACCTCATTTAGGAGGGTCCCATGTGATAGATGCGGAGAAAGTGCGTGAGCATGTGGAGAAAGGTGCTAGTTGCAATTCCAATCCCACTTTAGGGACTTCATCAAGTGATCAATTGGATTTTCTGTTAATAAACAAATTGCAGAGTCTTTGGACATTGAAACAGACCATCAAAGGCGAAGGTGGAAATGGTTACATTATCAGCGTTCCGGGAATAACAGAAGGTAAAAATGAATTGTTCAAATTGAGGACCTCGAATTGTTTTTTGCATGGTGTATTTAAGGGGTTCTCTATAGAAATTGAGCATTTGGATGAAAGCGAAGATGAAGTTGATGGTGAGGATGGATCAAAAAGTGAAGTAAAGAATGAAGAAGCACATGCAAAAAATCAATTGATCATAAAATTTACAAATAGTATATCCAAAATACAAGCTTTAATAGCCCATTACAAGTTTCCAGAAGGTAATTTATGTTACAATGTATTGAGTGATTCAAAATTGGATTATCTCAGTGATTTATGTCAACAATATTGTGATGCTTTACAGTTTTAATTATAGAATAATAATGTATATTTAAAAAGTCTAAGTATGCGATGATTTAAGCTGATAGTATTCGCGTTCTATACGTGATAATACTGCTTTCCTACTCTGTTCGTATAATGGTTTATCGATGGATGACGAATCAGATAGAGATGAGACATTCTGTGGTCTTGATGATGAAGTTATGAATGGATTGGCTAATGTTTTCTCAGTATGCTCTGCGCTAGAGTTTTCCGCGTTACTGTGGCCATAGTCCAACGTATCTGAATCGGAATCAAAATCGGAATCGTACTCAAATTCATCCTCGTCATCAGAATTGGGGACGGCCATGGAATCATCCGTGACTGAATCATAAAGTCTATCGATATTGAGTATCGACATGGAAGGTTTGCCCCGCAAAGTTGTCACTTTGCTATTGAATGGCGAAGGCGTAGGTGATTGTGATGATCTTGGTGTATACGAGTGATCTGGGGGTCCGTGGCGATGGTCTCTCAAGACTGCAATTGACTTGGAAGACCGAAGTGGGGTCGACAAGGTTTGCGATTGTGATTGTGGTGTTGAGTCCGCTGTTTTAGAACTGGGTCGAGAGGGCAGAGCTCTGAGGTTGGGAATGCTTGGTTGCTTTGAGATAGCAGCAGTTCTTCGAGGAGAATGTTGCATGAGGTTCATATTGGACCGTGAAGGTCTCAGTACGTGTAAAGTTGGAGCTGGAGCCGGTGAAGATGCTGTGGACCCTGATGTGCCTGCTGAACCAGGTGCACGACTAATAGCATGTGGTAAAGGTCTCAAAGTATCATGGTTATGCCCGAGATCTTTGGATTTGAGTGTGGCTTTATAAATGCGTTCAACTTGAACATGTACTGCCAATTGTTGAAGGTATGCGCTGATTATTTGAGCTCTATCATCTTTGTTCTTGAGAACTCGTTTGTTGTGGAGCGACCAAATATTTTCAAAGATGTCCAATTTCACAGAATTGGGTACCTTGTGCTCGTAATATAGGTAACTATCATGGACCAGTTTCTTGCAATATTCCTCTTTAGTACTTGATGAATGTAATATCGTGAACTGAAATGTATGTAATTTAAAATTGGAATTTTCGTGATCCAAGGATATATGTTTTGGATCATCGCTGAGAATCAACATGGCTCTAAATTTATTCTTTGGATAATCAATGAGGATTCTGTATGGGTCGTCTATTAAGGTTCTCTCAAACTGAGTTCTGTTATAGACCGAATCAAGCCGATCGTTGCCCGAATTCTGCGGATCATCTTCGTCTTCTGGTACAGAAAAACTTGGCGTTTCAAACCAGTCCAATGTGTAGTTCCCTTGATTATCACATTTCAAAAAATGCTCTAGTCTGGCTACTTTCAAGCGACGGAAGAGGTATAATAGTGACTTGATCTGAAGATCCACGGTATCCTCCGATTCCCCACGTTGATACTGGGGTATACTGAGAGGCGGGCGAGCTGGCGAGCCGCTGGACTGGTCCGTAAACCGCCGGAAGAGGCTCAGCATAGTGGTACCTCGTCGTCTGTGCCTAGAACTGTTGACTGACTGGCACGTCTAGTGGGTTCCTGAACAGCTCCACTAAGAGTATGAATTGTTTGGTGATGATATTCCCCGTAATCAAAGAAAAAACATAAGGGCTTTTAAGCACTGTTTACAGATTGCCAATTTCAGAATTTCTTTGGAGATCTCGAAAAGGTGCGCGCGTAAAATAAAAACTCTGGGCTGTGCTGAATTTCTTGAATTACGTAATTAGGTTTATTTAATTGTATACTCAATATGATTATAAGGATTTTGTTGAATGCAGTGTTTTCATTTTGGTTGATCGATTGATCAAATAGCTGCCCGTACATGATGGTATATATGCAGTTTGATGAAGGGGTGGTTGCGCGAGGGGAGAATGAAGGATGGAAACCCACTAGAATTGGCTTGCTGCTGCAATGTTTGTAAGAGGTTCTGTTTCCTGTTCGATTTCGATTTCGAGTCTTGGTTTCCTTCTCTTTGCACCGTCGTTGAGCTTGGAGCGCTTTCTACTGCTTTGTTTGTCGTCATTGTCATCGTCAGCTTCGTCTTCATCGCTATCACTGTCGCTGTCGTCGTCAGAGGAGTCCTGTCCAAGCCATTTTTCGAGATCTTCCATTTCAACAAATTCATTTTCGTCGTCTTCATCTGCTTCCACGTATTCGATCTCACCGACATCGGATTCATCACCAGACTCAAGCTCAACTTGGTCTTCGAAATCTTCCTCTTCTTCATCCTCTTCTTCGCCATCTTCTGCGTTTTGTTCCACGTTACCAAGAACTTTCCTCCAGATTTTTTCATCGACATTGAGTGGTTTATCACCGTATGCACCAGACTTGAGTCTGTCCAAAAGCTCTTTTTCAATTGCTTTTTCGATCTTTGCGGCAGTTAAGGCTTTGCGCTCTCTTTTTTGTTCTCTTCTCTTAACTTTATGCTTGACACCCACCAAATGTCTTTCATCATCTTGATGTAATGCAAGTCTTCTTTCTGTGATTGCCACTTGGTTCAATCTTAACAGTCTCTGCTTACACTTGTAAATGAGAAACTTGTTCCAATACGCCAAGTTTTCGTCTATCTGTGTCATTGCCTTTTTCAAATCTTTACTCAACTTGATCCTTTCCCATAACCTCTTGGGTTGATGTGCTCTTTCTGCTGTTTTCATGTAAAGATATAGTTTCCCATCGACATTCTTCACCGTGGCGTAACGGGCGTTAGCCAATGGACACGATTGTCTACTGCAAAGACCTGTGACATTGTACTCATTACGGCAGAAATTTTGATCCTTGGTGGTTTTTATCTTAAAAGCACAAAACTGCTGGTTGATCACCTGCCAAATAACCTAATCAATATAAAATGGAAATGTTAGTACTCATTCTTTTTTTTGCGGGAGCCGGACGGCTTGAAAGCACGTGGTATCTACGTACTTCGTCAGACATTGTATATGTGGGTCTCTTTGAGCTGAATGGTAGCAAGATGGTCTAATCTGATGAACTTATTGAATCCTCCAATACTTTTCAGTCCCATAGTAAGCTGCTAAAATTTTTTTAATTTTTTTATTAATTTTTTTTTTTAAAGATTTTTTTTTTCAGTTCATGCAAAAGAAACTTACATGATGGTGTAGGGATGGGGTGAAACAATTTGATGATAGACTATAGACGCGTCGCTAGACGTAGTCCATCTACGGGTCGATCGACGCGGGAAAAACAAAAGGGGCGGCAGTGTAATTACTTTAGTCTTTTCAGTCTACTCAGTTTTCATGGTTTCTCCCCCGAGGAGCCATGAAACTTTTCGCGGATGGAATTTGGGAGTGCGAGAAAGCAGGTATCAGCCCAGAATGCTGGAAAACTAGCCAGAGCACTAAATTAAGTTTAAGTTTTAGTCTCTGAGCTCTTTCGCGTGCATTACGTAATGCACGCAGCCAGGGGGAGGTTCCCAAACCTAGTCAGTACTTCTCTGCTTGCAGAGGTGTACGTGTTCACTCGCAGGGCTCGGAGGGCTCATGGGTGCTGTCCTCGGAGGTCTGTCTTTCTTGTGCTACGTGGGGTGCCCCAGTCTAGTAGATGAAGTGGGCGCTTGTGGCAGCTGGAGGCCCTCTGGGCGGTCCTGTCGGTGCAGGCAGGCCAGACGCGCGCGTATGTGGGCGCGCGCGCAGGCACAATTCCCCAGCAGATTTCGCGATTCTTCGCGCGCTGGGGCACACTGGCTGATTTCATCCCATACCTACTCGGAGCACATTGTAGTAAATGTCGAATGTAATGCAAGGCTCACCCAAGGCTCACCCAAGGCTCACCCGCAGTTAGAAGTTCTTGGTAGTCCAGTTGATCTGAGTCTTGTCCAGCACAACCTCCTTCTAGCTACTATCCCCACACCGAGCTGCCTGGAGAGTCGGGGTCAATGTCTACCACGATCAGTCCCACCACCCTGGGAACTCCAGATTTGAATCAGCAAGATTTCGTTCCGCATTCCTGCAAAAGGTGCACCAGACAGATAAGAGATGGTCATGCTTATGAATTGGGTTCAGACAGATGGCATGTAACTTGTTTCCGGTGTTCCAAATGTGAGAAGCAACTGGGTGTCAATTCGAATTTCTTGGTCTTAGGAACGGGAGCTTTGGTGTGTTCTGAATGTTCCTACTCTTGCAAAGCGTGCAATAAAAAAATATTCGATATGGCAATTTTGACCGGTGACCAGGCATACTGCGCAGCTTGTTTCCGCTGTAAAGCATGTAAGAATCCAATAGAGGATCTCAAATATGCACGAACCTCAAAGGGTTTGTTTTGCATGCCCTGTCATCACAAGCTCGTGGAACGGAAACGCCAAAAGGAAGCTCATGTCCTTGAAGCCAAAAACCGCGCCGAGGCTCAAAAACTCCAACAACAGCAGCAGCAACAGCAACAGCAGCAACAGCAGCAACAGCAATATACCCGGGAAACTACGCCCTTGTCAGATAGGTTGGCTCTTTCGTCTGAGAATGTATCTGAAACCGCAAGTACCGATAGTGTGATTCAAGAAACTACGTTTAGTAAAATCGAGGTCTCCACACCCGTGGCAAAGCCACGCAAAAGTCCTATACCTCCGTTTCAGAACAACTACAACAGCAACAACTCTGACTCTACATTTTTATCGCCAACGGCTAAAGCACATCGCAGTCCGTTAATAGAGGTTGATTCGCCGTCTCCTGCAAGATTAAGGTCATTATCGCTTTCCAATTACGATACAGATTCCGATGAGGAAAACCTCATCATCGCCTTGGATGAGCAGCAGTTAAATTCGCTACCGCCTCCTTCAGACCAACAGCAGTCAAAGACCCAAAGTCCAAACTCTCGTTCGAACTCTCGTTCGAACTCATCACCAGCGGTAAAGACACCTTCTCAGCGCCATCCCGAAGATTTCACTTCTCCTCTCTCGGTCAACAAACAAATAACTTCTCCTAGAAACAGGCACGCGCTAGTGTTCGATAACGAAGACGAAGAAGAAGAAGGAGATGAAGTTTACGACTATGCATCACAAGACGGCTTGAAACAAGCCACTCGCAAATCACAATCACAAAATAGCGACAATAACATTACATTATTCAATCTTCCATCACCAACGACATCACCTCGAGGCAAGTTGCCCCCTGTTCCTAAGACTGACTTGCCAGCCCCCGTCAAACTAGATTTTAGCACTAACAATGGCTCAATAGATAGCCAGCATATTCCTAACGCAGATCAAAAAGATATAAAGGGGCTCAATATCAACCTTCCTGGAACATCTAATCCTCCCCCGGATTTGCAACACACTTCATCGGCTAATGCATACCCAAAGACGCGATCTCAATCACAAACCCAAACGCTAGCACCTCAATATCAAACTCAAAATCCAGGATCATCATCCTCCCCTTTCCTACAGGACCAAAATGAACAAAGTGGCAGCGATTTCAAGACCAAAATAGGGAGTCCTTTCAAGTTTGGTTCCAAATCCACGACGACAGATGGGAATGCTCCTGCGCAAGTAACGAGATCAGCGTCCATTAGCAAAAGGTTGTTTGGAAGTAGGCACAAGAAGAATAGTAGCACAGATAAATCCAACGGTAATAATTCATTACAAGTGACGCCTGTGCAACACAATCACTCTCGAACCGTTTCAGATCAATCCATAACTGCATTCAAAACACCAGAACTGCCACCGAGTCAAAATGGGTTTCTTGACGTTACTCCTCATGACGAAGGTGAAAACCAAAGAGCATTTTCACCTCAGCGCATCGCCGACTCTCGAGTTCATCAGCATCAACGTTCGATTTCTGGTACTGCCACTGGAAATGCAGCTTTGGATTCGTTACATGAATTGATCACGCAGTCTGAACAGCAATTGAGGATTTTGAAAGGTGATATTAGTTCATTGACTCAAAGCAAGTTGAACATCCTGAAAGAAATCCAGAATTTGACAAATGACAAGAAAGCACTCGATCGAGAGATTGCTGAAAGAAAATCGAAATTGAATGAATTGGTGGAATCTCCATCACCTACTTTAGTGGTCAAACATCACTCTGGTGAATCGTCAGACTCAATACCAAGTCAGCAGAAAGCATCATCAAGCTCATCTTCATCCATTCCCAGGACATCATCAACCCAAGGAACATATGTGCTACCGCAGCAGGAAGAGGCATATGCAAATGTATCATTAGCGGATCCTACACCACAGCCCAATGGTGGTAGAAAGGGTAGAATCATGAGACGTTTATTTGGAAGTAATGGAAATACTGGTATTTCCGGTACTCCATTACAAAATTCTGCATCAGATAATGGGACCAATGGAGCATCTCCCAATACAGTAGTGGCTAGTGATAGTGGTAATCATCAACAAATCACCCACTCACCTTCAATACAATCTATAAGCGGGCCAACGAATTTCAGGCAAGTTTCCGGAACGAGTAAGTATGGTGCTGGAGGTGTTGACCCTGATACATCTTCGAGTACAGTTAGTTCATCTGCTGGTGGTAATGGTCAAAGTTTTTCATCCATAATCAAATCCAGGTCTACGAATTTTTTGAGTCGTAGTCTGGCCAAGGATTCGAGTTCCAATGGGAATATCAATGCCAATGGAAATGGAAATGGTAACAATGGTCCATATGGCGCGCCTGTAGTTTTAGAAAACAGTTTCTATCAATCTACGTTACAACAGAGAATAGAACTTGAAGGTGGGTCGATTCCATTTATTGTTTCAAGATGCCTTGAAGAGCTTGAGGATCGTGGTTTGCAATCCGAAGGTCTTTATAGGATTAGTGGGTCTTCTGCATACATTGATACCATGGAAAGAGCATTTGAGAACCATCAAGGAGGGTATGATGAGCCATTTGATTTGAAATTAGACGGAGACGTCAATGCCATTGCTGGTTTACTGAAGAGATATTTAAAGAAAATTCCCGATCCTGTGATACCTTTTGATCAATACGAGTCATTCATAAGGATTTCCAAATTAAATGGGATTTCAGCGCGTAAAACCGAATTGGGTGAGCAATTGAAGCAAATACCACTAGCCAATAAAAGTGTGTTGTTTACTTTATCAAAACATTTAAACCATGTGGCTCAAAATGAAAGATATACAAAGATGACTATTGGATCATTAGCAACTGTTTTTGCACCAACTTTGATTAGGGATAGGGAATTTTCACCAGAAAGAGAAATTTTGGATGTCCAAGCAAAGACGATTGTAATTGAACTTGTTTTAAGACATTACAAAGAATTTGAATAGTTAATATCTATTTATATGTACATGAACTTTTTGGGTAATTATTATTTTTATTTATCAATCAATGGACATCAGTAATTGATGTTGATTTATACATTTCATAGCGTCTATTACCAACTCTTAGCAAATGCTCAATTGCTGCGAAATCACGTTTTGGTATGCTTCTATATTTCTCGAATTCTGTATGTATAAATGCTATCCAATGGTGTTTTTTATCCTTTAGTAGGGGGTGTTAGTTTGGTTAAGTTTCTCTGAAGGGGGGTTTTGCGTGATGTGTGGGGGCGGACCCCAATGTTTGTATAGATGGAGAACTTACTTGAGGTTTGGTCCGTACTGCCCGCAGACAGCTACGGTACAGTGTGAGTACTTCCTTCTGTAACCCTGAGAATTTGCGGGCCATTGTTGAGGTTTTGGAATAGGTTTTGGAATAAGTTTCAATCAATGTATATGGACTAGTTCGGATAAATTGTACCATAGAAATACTAACTAAGGAAAACACCCTCTCTTGATTAGTCAGGATTACTGTTATAGTACTGTATACACTTAAGGTGGAGAATTTTTTTTTTTTTTTTTTGTTCAATTTTTGATTACTGTATTAGAGAAGATTACAATCGACTATAAGACAAATACATGATAGATATTTATATATATATGACTTAGTAGAAAGTAGAAGGACGCTTGGCAGCGTATAATTTGTTTGGTCTGGTAACTCTGTGAGGTAATGGGAATTTCAAGTCCTTTGACAAGAATTGTTTAACGTATTGTCTCTTAACATCATCAGTCTTTTCTAATTCAGCAACTTTCAAGATGTGGATAGACCTATATCTAGCTCTGTGTCTAGCGGCTAAATCTTGGTACAAACCATCGACAGCACCTGCTCTTGAGACATCGCGGAATTCTTTGTATAAGTTGTGAGTACCAGATCTTGAATCGTATCTGACCCAGATACCAAAGTTCTTAACTTTAGTTGGGTGAGCTTCACTGATGGCGTTAACGCTGACAATTTCACCAGAGGCCTTCTTGACCTTGTGCAATTTTTGTAAGAAATACCAGTAACGAGATTTTGCGATAACTTCGTTAGAAGCAAAAATTCTCATACGGTACAATTTTGGTTCTGGAACGGTTTCAGTTGGTAGTCTTCTACCAATGACTTGGTATTCTTTGTAGTGAGTCACTGTAAGAAAGAAATAGTAGTTAGTATTTGGGTGCTTCTCGACAAAATTGGTGGGCTTCTCATATATCTCCTTCAATCATATTTCAGTTCAGATCTCAAGCATTGCGAATGTGAACATGGCATATATTTGTAGCAGGTCAGGGAGACCGGCACGAGATGGTGCAGGTGCTTGGGCAGTGAGATTGTAGGTTCAGCACTTACTTGCGGGTGGTAATAAGTGTAAAAGTGGGTTTGGTGAAGTGCACAAACTGGTCTTAACAAGAGGGTTGAAAAATCTTTTGAGATGCGAGTGAAAAGAAGTTCAGGCCAGGAGGGGGGAAAGAACTAGGAGAGAGATGCAGGAGAGTGGTGATGCCCACCGGGAGGTGTATGTGTGTGGTGAATACGTACTCTTTGGTACACGAACAAGTTGCTGGGACAACAGAGCAGATCGTACCAGACACAAGTGCACTTGATGACTTGTAGACTTGTCTGAAATCTTGTTTCCTGTTTCCTCACCAGCTAGCGAGCACACTCAGTGTGTGCCGCCAAACTGGGCCCGCCTGCCAGCCAGAGCGCGGGCCAGAGCTCGCTCCCACAGCCAGTCGCTGCCAGTCTCTGCCAGCCAGCCAGCCAGTACTGGCGGGTCTCACACAGTGGGCTCTCTCTCTCCCTCTCTCTCTCTGTCTCTGTCTCTGTCTCCCAGCACTGCCTCGTCTCTGGCTCTCTCTGTGTCTGCGAAAGTGCTCTCTCTGGCTGTGGGCCAGGCAGTGCCTCTTCCTCGGTGTGCGGTGTGCGGTGTGCTCGCAACTCTTTTCCCTCGAACGGGGCTTGCAAGCCCTGATGCTCAGCACGTGACTATCAAAAGACCGCGGTGATCACGTGTTGGTGTGTACGGGTGTTTGTGTCAGGTCGATAGTCTCTGCAGACGTGCGCGCGTCGATCGGGAAATCGGCGCTGATCGTAAATTCAATATTCTCTACCCGTCTTGTCTGTACGAGCAGAGCAAAAAATCGTCTGACTTTGAATTCCCGCGCTTGCGTGTATTCACTTAGCTGTAAACGCTAACTACAAGTTAGTACAATGTGTTATACAATGCATTACGCTGTCATGTATGCACGTAGCTATTAGATTAGCCCACATTGATTCTATTCGTTTACATCGTTTAAATTCGTTTAACTTCACCTTATTGTATATATTTAGATCTCTTCCTGTTCTCTTCTCTTCTCTTCTCTTCTGTAATGCTAGTAGACCTGTAAGCTTAGAAGTACCAGTTCCAGCTCCAGCTTCAGTTTCAGTTCTCACTCGACCATGAGTCTCGCCCATGATTTGAATCTCAATTCAACGATACCACACACATTCGCAGCTGTGGCGCATCAAGTGTTTCAAGACAGACTCGACTTGAATGTGGCAGAGAAACTATGGTTATCATACTACACATACATGCAAAATGATATTTTGGCTACAGGTTTACTATTCTTCGTCTCTCATGAATTGATGTATTTTGGTCGTTGTCTACCTTGGTACATAATTGATAAATTTCAATTATTCCAAAAATACAAAATTCAACCTACATATATCCCATCAGATAAAGAACAATGGGAATGCTTAAAAAGTGTACTAAAATCTCATTTCTTAGTTGAAGCATTACCAATTTGGACATTTCATCCATTAGTCGAGCGTGTTGGTATATTATATTCAGTCCCATTCCCATCATGGAAGACAATGTTGGTTCAACTATCAATTTTCTTCGTCTTGGAAGATGTATGGCATTATTGGGCGCACAGATTATTTCATTATCGTTTTTTTTACAAGTTCATTCATAAACAACATCATAGATATGCTGCTCCATTTGGATTAGCAGCAGAATATGCACATCCAATAGAAGTCATGTCTTTGGGATTTGGAACTGTTGGATTCCCTGTAATTTACGCATTCTTTAGAAATGATCTACATTTATTCACCGTGACTTTGTGGATTTGTCTTAGATTGTTTCAAGCAGTTGATGCCCATTCGGGATATGAATTCCCATGGTCTTTACACCATTTCTTACCATTCTGGGCTGGAGCTCAACACCACGACTTGCATCACCATTACTTCATTGGTAATTACGCATCCAGCTTCCGCTGGTGGGATTTCTACCTCGATACAGAAGCTGGCCCTGAAGCTAAAGCAAGCAGAGAATTAAGAATTAAACAAAAAGCAGAAAAAAATACACATTTGAAGAATAATTAAGTATTTAAGTATGACGTAGCGTACGTATTACGTAATTCTAAAATAGTTCAAAAATCATGCCTGTTCTTGCCCCCGCGCCCTCTTTTGAGAACATCTCCATATCTACATATCTAAATTTACAAAGAGGTATTCATTAATTTTGTACAATTGCATTGTAATAGATCGGAGTACCGTTCGCTCGCAAAATGGCACAGATTAATCGCCATTTTCTGTTCTTCATCATATTTTTGCTGTTTGTCCTACCAGGTCCCCCGGCAGACTCCATAGATTACCCAGAATACAAAGCCAAACTTGTAGCATTAGAAGGGATCAAGCAAGAATCAAATGAACTACGACAGCAGTTGCTGAATGCCACATATGAAACTGGTTATGGGAATATAACAGGTTATAGGTTAAGTTACGAAGACGCTACTTTGGGTAGGAACCTTTCAGATTGGCCATTCGCAGATCGTATAGGGGTGCCATTCCATGAATCTGAGAGTTTAAGTGTGCTTCCTAATAAAGTTAGCAATCTTGCTAGAGATGTATGGAATAGTGGTTCAGCCAGCTTGGGAAATCATTGGTTGAATCTCACTAGTACCTTAAGAGGTTCTTTCCATGTATTGCAAAGAGATTATGTCCCACTCAGTATGCCCCTTCCCAGTTATTACGCAAACTTGACAGAATTGCAAAATCCTGAATTGGGCATTGATCCCGGAACAGATGCTACAACTTATGAGCAATCACCCATTGTGATCCCAATAGACCCAAGCAAACAGCATAACCTCACTTTCGATGAAGGTCCATTAAGAATCCACCTCACAAATAGACTTGCTCCTGGGGTCGATAGTAAAAACAAGAACAATCATAACCAGAATCAAGAAGAGGAACAATCCAATACCTCTTATGTCTCAGCAAGAGTGGTTTTGAACAACAAAAACGAGGATGAACAAGAAAGAATTGATTTATACGGTGTTTATCACCGAGATACCGGAAATATTGTTGCTGCTACTAGAAGCGCCAAATTTGCTGGTATTTACGGAATACCTTTCTTGAACCTCGGTGATAAAACTGGCTTGTTTGAAAGATCTCGTTCGACTATTTTAAGTTTTTTGAACAAGACCTCTGATCTTGATAATGATGATCAATACAATCTTGAACTAGTGGATCAGTTGTTAGATGGGTCAAATAAATGTGAATATATCTCGTATTTTCACTTGAAATCCACAGAATTATCCGATTCAGAATTGGATGATATAGATCAAGAATTGAAACATCCATTAGGTAGACCCATCAAGAAAATTCCCAGTGTTATTGTCGAAAACGGGGTTTTCTATTCACCAGATTGTGGAATTTTGATCAAAATAAATGAAAGTGTTGGTCCAAGGGATGAATCCTATTACAATAAAACTCAAAATTTTGCATTGATTCTCACTTTAATTTTATTAACCCAGGTGATTCTATTCGTCAGACAGATAAATGCATCTCCTACTCCATCAGCTCTTTCAAGGCTGGCGTTCTGGACAATTGCAATTCTCGTTTTAGTCGATGGTGTGATGAGTATAATACTCAGTGTCTGTTCATTGGTATTCGATGTTCTGTACAAGCAATTGGCACTTACATCTTTTATTGCCTTCATATGTTCTAGTGCTTTTGAAATGCGTTATTTATTGTCGATTTGGGCTTCACAGGCAAATGAGCGTACAATCACTTTCAGGACGGCTTTTCAAGGTACCCCAATTGATAATGATAATGCGACTACAAACGAAGCAAATACCGACACAAACAATGATACCCCTGCTACTACAACAACTACGCCTCAGGACGCACCAGCTGCAACTCCCCCAGCGCCAGCGCCAACACCAGCACCTACACCACCAACAACAACAACAGACATACCAATCACACAAGACGTCAGTGGACAATTATATTTCCGGTGCATGTTTCTTTTGATTGCTGTCTCGATAGTGATTATCAATTCAATGTTCTGGCCAAAGAGGCAGCGCCATATTTTCGAATATGTGATCACACTATTGGCAAATTCATATTGGGTTCCACAGATTTATAGAAACACTTTAAGAGGTTCAAGAAGATCATTTCAATGGGAATTCATCATAGGAACTTCTATCTTGAGATTGGTCCCCATTGTCTATGTATTACAATTACCAACAGAACCTTTCTACCATCATAAAGATCACACATTGATATTGATTAATTGCTCATGGGTTGCATTCCAATTATTGGCATTGGCCGCACAAGAATTTTTAGGTCCTAGATTTTTCCTACCTGGTAGTATGCTACCAAAGACACATGAATACCATCCATTGCTCACGTATACAGATTTAGAAAATGGGTTCAACATTGATACAGATGATGAAGTTGCTGGTTCTCATCATCATAAATGCAAAGTTACTTGCGCTATTTGCATGACTAGTCTGGAGATTCCTGTTGCCAAAAGCTCGGAAGATGACCAAGGAGCGGGTGCCGGTACTGGATTATCGAATTTGATTGCAAGGAGGGCCTATATGGTGACTCCTTGTAGACACATCTTCCACACTGAGTGCTTAGAAGGCTGGATGAAGTATAAATTGCAGTGTCCAGTTTGCAGAAATAGTCTACCACCTTTATGAAATTACGTAATCACGAACCTCGTATATGTATACTTAGAATACCTTTCAATCTCACTAAGACCAAATATTTGTATATTTGATAGCGGTATTTTTTTTTTCTCTATTAATCCACAAAACATTCCTTTTAGGTTACCTTTTGCAGGATAAAGATGACGATTCGGGCATGCTTGTTTGATATGGATGGGTTGTTGATCAACTCTGAAGATATTTACACGATTGCACTTAATAAAGTGTTGGAAAAATGGCAGAAAGGTCCATTGACTTGGGATGTGAAATATAAATTACAAGGGTTGCCAGGAGAATATGCTTCTGCGAAAGTGATTGAATCATACGGGCTTGAAGGTTTGACTACACCAGAAGAATTGTATGGCTTAACATCTCAGAAACAATTGGAACTATGGCACACCACGGAATTTTTACCTGGTGCTAAGGAACTTTTAGAGTATTTGAGCTCTAAGGGCTTCCCCATAGCTTTGGCAACTTCAAGTGCTTATGATAAATATTTGCTCAAGACAAACCATTTGACGGGTTTCGAGCTGTTCAATCATAAAGTCACAGGTGATGACCCAAGGATCCCACCCGGTAGAGGCAAACCTTATCCTGACATATGGCATATCGCTTTACGTGGCCTTAATGAACACGCAGGAACCGATATCAAAATTGAAGAATGTTTGGTATTCGAAGATGGTTTGCCCGGTGTCAAAGCTGGTGTTGATGCTGGTGCTTATGTTATTTGGGTTCCAAATAGTAAAGCCCTAGAAGTCATTGATCCACAAGAAATTAAACAAATTTTGAATGACACTAATGGTGAGATTCTTAAAAGTTTATTAGATCTCGATAAAGAGAAATTTGGTTTATAGAATATATTATAGTTTTTTTTAGTATGGAGCATTACGGAACAAGAAAGATATAGATTCACCATTGTGTAATCTTCTGATAGATTCTGCAAGAACACCAGAGATATCAATTGTATCTAATTTTGAGCAAAGTTTTAATTTCTCATCAAATGGTACTGTATTCGTACATACAACTTTGTCAAGCTTAGAGTTATTGATATTCTCAACTGCTTTACCACTTAGTACACCATGGGTCACTATGGCAATAACGGATTTTGCACCATTCTCGAGTAGAATTTCAGCAGCTTTAGCTAATGTACCACAAGTATCAGCCATGTCATCCACAATGACACAGACTTTACCAGTGACATCACCTACAAGGACCATTCTACTGACTTCATTGGCCCTAGCACGCTCTTTATGAATAAGAGCGAAATTCAAATCCAACCTATCAGCAAGACCAGCAGCTCTTTTAGCACCTCCAGCATCTGGTGAAACTATAATAGCGTTCTTAACATCGAGATTTTCCTTAATATATCGTACAACACTTGGCTCAGCGTATAAATTATCCACAGGGACATCGAAAAATCCTTGAATTTGAGAAGCGTGTAAGTCCATTGTAATAACATGATCACATCCACTTGTAGTCAGCATATCTGCCATCAATTTGGCAGTAATTGGAGCTCTACTTTTGTCTTTTCTATCTTGTCTAGCATATGGGAAATTTGGCAAAACTGCGGTGATTCTTCTAGCACTGGCTGTCTTACAGGCATTTATCATGATGAGTAACTCCAGTACTTTATCATTCACGATCCCAGAACCTATTTGCATTATAATGAAAATATCTTCATCTCTAATTGATTCACCTATGGAGAAACTAAGCTCCTTATTGGAGTCACGTTTGATATCAGAGTTGGTGATCTTGACTCCAAGGCGATCGGCAACGAGCTCCGCCAGACCCCTATAGGTATCGCTCGCCAGTAACTTTATGGAATTTGTGGACATGTCGGTCTCCTCGCTGGGGGTAGTTGGGGTAACTATGTACAGAACAGCAAAAGTCTAGTTTCTGTGCAATCTGTTATATCTCGTAATTTTTTTTTTTTTTCTTTTGATGTTCTTTTTTCTCATACAAAAATTTCAAAAGCCTCCCTTTCGCTACTGGTTGTTTTTCTTTCTCCGGGGCACAATAGGGAAATAAGACCACAGCACAGGCAACGAAACGTGGAGAAATTGAAATAAAGGAAGGGGATTTATTTACAAGGTGCCATAATGAGTACGGCTGGTACAGGACCGTCGAAGCTAGATGTGGAGAGTTACGTGAAGGATGGCAAGTTGCCCAACTTGCTTAGTCCGAGCTTGCCATCGTGGATACTTCGCAAGTACCAAGTAGATCCCATTGATGTGACCAAGCTCAAGAGAACAACTCCCGCTTCTCCGAAGAAGCGGGATAGCTTTATTGTGACATTGAAGGTGAAGAAGGCAAAGCAAGCTCCGGCTGCTACAGCTCCGGCTACAGCAGGAGCTCCTGCCGCTGATGAGAGCAGTATTTATGAAGTCAAGATGATTCATTGGGTGAATCTTGCGAGAAAGAAGAAGCACCAGAGCGATAGTGAGTCGGATCCCCGAACGAGTGGAATTCTGCTAATAGAATCACTGATTCTATTCATAATAGGATATTATTACAAAGATAAGGAGTATATTTTGAAAGGCGAGTATAGTGGTAAGAGAATTGATAATTTCAAGAACTTGTTATCGTTTGCCAATCGATTATTGAATAAATTGCAAGATTTGGACGATGAAGTGCTAGAAGGAATCGTTCATTACGTAACAGGAATTTTGGTAAAGACGCTGCAGAATTTCCTCAAGAAGAGCGAGGACGACTGGCGCGAGATCTACAAACTGGATGGGTTGCTACAACGGCACCTGAATCTCGGCTACGCGTGCTTGAACAACGATAAGATAGAGTTGTTGCTGCCCAAGACGTACAAAAAGCGTGGGGTGCTCACTAGAACATCCAATATTGGCGATATTTCGGGGATACATAACACAGGTGGAGGGGCTGGTGGAGGGGCTGGTGCAAGCGCTGGTGGCGCCAGAGGCGCCTCTAGCAGCACAGGCAGCACAGGCAGCACAGGCTCTGCCTCTGTCTCTGCCTCTACGGCGTCCAGGAACATCAAGCCCAGTAGCGACCCCAACGCTAAAGACCTGTTCTACCTGCCCATCACAACCACCACCACCGACCTGATAAACGTGGTGCAGTTCGCCTACTCGGGGCTCAAAGAGCATGCAGGGGACCACTGCAAGATCGATTGGGCCTTCTGAAAGGGCTGCCATCAAGTCCCAAAACGGCAATTCAGGGATTAGTGCAAGAAAAAAAAACAAAAAAACGGAAAAACGGCGGGCTGCATTTCGCGAATTTCGCGAATTTTGCAAATTCGCGCAGCGATTGGGAAACAGCCGGCAACTTTACTAGTGTAACTCTCTCTCTCTACTGTAATAACTGAAATGGAAATGGAAATGCACTTAGTGTTCTCTGTGTTTGTTCACTGCTCCCGAGAGAATCTCAGCAACTGAACTAAAGAGGCTTGTTTGGCTTGACTTAACTTTGACTTGTTTTGACTTGGCTTGACTTCACTGGACACAGGCGCTTTGTTTTTTTCCCGCTACATCTTCATACTACACGCACAAAGGCACGTTCCGGCTTTGCAAACACGCAAGTATCCCCCACACTCAGGCACACATACACACATACACACAGATACAAACAAACACACATTCCGCTCTCCGCTCTCCGCTCTCTACTCTCTGTATACACTCTCGATATCACTAGCGCAATTTCACTATGACTGGAGAATCCGTATCTTTGCTTCCTGGCGGGAACAGCCGCTCTGGTGGTAAGACATTCCTTGCCAAAGTCAAGAACGACACACTGCACACTTTGAAGTCCAATCCATTGAATTGGCTGCTCATCTTTGTACCCATTGGTATCTTGGCTGACAAGTTAGAATGGGGCTCAACTTTGATTTTCGGATTCAATTTCATCGCTATTTTACCATTGGCTGCCGTTCTTGCCTTTGCAACCGAGGAATTAAGTGAACATGTTGGTCAAACTCTTGGTGGATTGTTGAATGCAACTTTCGGTAATGCTGTGGAAATTATCGTATCTATCATTGCCTTGAAACAAAATCAAATTACAGTGGTACAAGCTTCAATGTTAGGGTCCATTTTAAGTAACTTGCTACTGGTGCTCGGATGTTGTTTTGTAGTTGGTGGTATTAAATTTCCAACACAAACTTTCAATCAAACAGTGGCTCAAACAATGAGTTCTTTATTAGCATTAAGTGTTATTGGATTGTTATTACCTGCTGCTTTCCATGCTTCATTACCAGATTCAAATAATGGTGCTGTAGATAAAGAAATCTTGAGTTTTTCAAGAAGTTCTTCAATCCTTTTACTCATCATTTATGGATTTTATTTATTTTTCCAATTGAAAACTCACAAGCATTTATTTGAAGATTTAGATCAAGTTGATAATGAAGCAGATCTTGATGATACTGAAAATGCTCATTTAGGTACCATTTCAGCAATTATCGTCTTGTTCGTTACAACTTTATTTGTCTCTATTTGTGCTGATTATCTCGTTTCATCAATTGATGATTTGGTTGCAACATCAGGTTTATCAAAAACTTTTATTGGTCTTATAGTAATTCCAATTATTGGTAATGCCGCCGAGCACGTGACTGCCGTTGTAGTTGCTTATAAGAATAAAATGGATTTAGCAATTGGTGTTGCCGTTGGTTCAAGTTTACAAATTTCATTGTTTGTCACCCCATTCTTGGTCTTAACTGGATGGGCTATCAATGTTCCTATGTCATTGTTTTTCAGTACTTATGAAACAGCAGTTTTATTCGTTGCTGTATTCATTACAAATTACCTTATCTTAGACGGAGAATCAAATTGGTTAGAAGGTGCAATGCTGCTGGTGACTTACCTAATCATCGCGCTATCTTTCTTCTACTATCCAGATACTTTAGCCCAATCTGTCTAAATTCTATACAACGATAAAACGAATATTACAATAAAAATAAATTAAAATAAAATAAATTGAAATAAAATAAAATAGAATAAAACCCCCTTTCACGATCACCGATTCAACGCGCGTATTCTCGGTTTTGCAGTGGTTTTTGCTGTACCCACCCCTTTGGAAAGATGTTTAATTTCCCCATACAGTAAGTGGGTACTCGCGTGTTTTTTTCGTTCTCCCTGCCTGTACTCAATAATTTTCCATTTCACACGCGTCTAATAAATCTGTGAATCTTGAAAGGTCCCCTTTTGGCGTGTGATGATAGAGAGTGGAATATATATCTTTGAAAAAGTCGACCTGACGAGTTAAGTGCTTTATTTGAAATATGGGAATGTGGTTTTGTTATTGGTCTTTTTCCTTGCAAAGCAATACCAATCCCATAGAAGTAGAACAGTAGAACCCCACAATCTGAGAAAGACATGTCGGACCTCAAAGCATTACACTCATTTTTAAAAAGTCCTGTCACTTACGAGATGGTGGATTTTCTGGTTAATACCACTAGATCTGTGATCCAGGTACGCAAATCAGACAAGAATTCAATTTCCAATGTTCCTAGTCTTGGGAAATTCATCGAAAGACTGATAAAGTATTCACATGTTCAAACTGCTACACTTATGTCAACATTGGTGTATTTGAATAAATTAAAGACAAAATTGTGCTCACAATCTGTTGGAATGGAGACTACAAGACATCGAATTTTTTTAGGATGTTTAATATTGAGTGCTAAAAATCTTAATGATTCATCACCAATGAACAAACATTGGGCGAAATATACCGATGGGCTTATTCAATTGCGCGATGTCAATTTATTGGAAATTGAATTGATTAACTATATTGGTTGGGATGATCTTAAGATAACAACAGTTGATCTGTTACAGAATTTTTCATATTTCTTAATGCCAATTAAGCAGCGCTTGCTTAAAGAACAAGAATTACAATCAAGACCTAGACAAACTGTTAGAACAGATTCTACATCGAGTGTTCCATCATTAATGACTTCGACCTCAACAAGCACAATTGCGTCAGTCAGCTCAACTGCCAGCTCAATTGGTGCCGATGGGTACAATTATTACACCAAATCACTGCAGCAGCCCATGCTGCCGCAGACTCAGACACACTCGCAGACGCACTCGAACTCGCAAACCCAAATCCATTCCCCTTATAACAACAACAAATATGATTCCCATTACCGATACGATAACAACTACTACCATAACACCCACATTTACGATAACAAAGAAAATTACAGACCAAAGCAGCTTGCAGAGAAAAATAATATTAATAATATTGATACCGATTTTATTGCGAAACCTAATTCCGCTTACATGGAGAAAGTTAAACTTCACTCCCACAAGGTCCCGCCACATGCTTCTCATAACCCCCACAGCCACAGCCACTACCATCAGCATCATCATCAGCTCCAGCAGCCGCAACAGATGGTCTCCGCATACGCGCAGTAGTAGAAGCACAATACACAGTCAGTTGTACACTACTAGCTACAAATAGCGGGGGGCCAGCGTCTGGACCCAGAGGCGGGGCCGGGGGTGTGGGTGCGTTATTGGGTCTACGGATGTGTAGCCTCTTGCGCTCTCCAGCTCCTCCAGCTAACTACTACATAAATATTAGGTTAGTATGTATGCACGATATATGTATGCAACGCAGCAAGACTCATGCACGACAGCAATATATGCACGCAACCTGCTGTAGCTTTGCGCGCGTCGATCGGCGCTCCGGAATAGTTCCCCTGTTCGCCGCCTATGTTTAGCTCTCTTTAACCGCTTTTTTACCATTTTTTACCATTTTTTACCATTTTTTACCATTTTTTAGCGCTTTTTCACCCACACTCACATTGTTCACCTCCCCTTTTTTTTATTTTTTTGGCTCTTTGTCTCTCGAGATCCCGTTCTAGACCTGCACCCACGGATAAGCGCTGAAGCTTGCGAGAATCCGCTTCCGCAGAGGGGGTGGGGGGGAATGTCGAGGGGTACGCCCATGGGCAGGGCAGGGAGGGCAGAGGGCAGAGGGCAGAGGGCATTCATTGTCCTGGCATTGTCCTGGCATTGTCCTAGCTGGAACTAGCTAGCACTAGCATGGCGCCTGCCTGTGTGGACATACTGGCCAAGACTCACTAAAATTTTTGTCGCACCACTGGTATCAGCTAACTCCTGCGGTGTGGTCTAGCCACTGGCTGGCACTAATCCCGCCTTGGCCGCCGTGGAGTGCCACTGGGTCCCAAGCTCCGAGTGCCGAGCGCAGTCAATGGCAGCACAGCGTTACACGGTGTAATACGGCCTAACACAGCGCAATACGGCCTAACACAGCGCAATACGGCCTAACACAAGTGTAACCGAGTGCCCCGAAGCGCTCCGAATCGCCCGAACATACCCACCATCCCCCGAACCCCCGAACGCCGCACCCCGAGACACTCACTGCTTTCACTCGCTTGCATGCTTCCAGTCCCACCCACCAGACATACCAGCACCCCCCAAGATAAAAAATGCTTGTACGCAAAAGTGCACAAAAGTTCACACAAGTACACATAAAATACACATAAACGCACACACACTGCGCGCTGTGCGCGCGCACGATTTAGAGTCTCCGGGCATCATAAGCACTCAAAAATCGTAAATTCTAACCGCACTCCAGCATCAAGTTTTAAACTCTGCAGGCACTGCAGACACTGCACATACGTATAAGATGTATAATATGTACAATTTGAACATTTGTACATTTGCAATGGTAATTCCACTATTATCAAAATTGGTGCAAATAGTCTTGGCTTGTCAGTACATGCCAATCGAACCACACACCTGCCGCATTGGGTAACCGGCACCCCCTGCTCTGCGGCCGCCGCCCCCTCCCCCCACCCCATCTCTGTGCCAGAACTCTGCTTGAACTCTGCTTCAAGCTCTAGCTGCGCTATACCAGCGCTTGCATCATCTTGCGCCCCTAATAAACTCCGTAACTGGTCTCGTATTTTGCGCATAATATCTAGCCATTCTGGTACATTCTGGCTAAATATACTTTCTCACTCTATCAATTTTCTTGATCATACACCTTAAGTAACTTTGCCTTTCTCTTTTCCTACCCCCCATGTGCTCCGCTTCATTGCGAATTATGCCTAATAAAAATAATCATACGTCTGTACCGTTCAAGTAATTCGATGTACAATCTATTTTACTGTACGTACTGCAATGTCAATATGTATGTATGTACTTTGATGCGATGTGCTGTATTGTTATTGTGATAAAATCTCGCTCTACTGTAGTAACCTCTATTGTAACCTCTGTACCTAAGTGGCTGCTTTTTAGCTACCTTTTTCGCTTTTTAATAAGTGAGCCCATTAAGATACCTCTTATCCAATTTTCACACCATTCGTCCATATTATTATTATTATTATTATATATATATTGTGTGTTCCTTTTGACCCGTGCCCCTGGATCTCATACCCAACTAAGAACCGGTTCTGTTCTTGCCATTCGCACTGTTAGAATTCACCTGTTTTCCTCCCGTTCTGCTCCCAACAGTAAACCTTTCCTTCAACTGACTTCATCGTCTTCACGCTCCCTCTTTGATTTGACTCGCTTTCTATCTCTTTGTCTCGCTCTGCTACACATACATATCTGGCGGCTGTCAAATTCACGCCATACCTTCCTCCCCTCCCATCATCTCTCACTGCTTCGTCAATGTACTCATTTGCAGATCCTCAGTTCTTCCTGCCCACCAACGGTGCTGGTATCTTCGATTTGTCAATAGCTAGCGCTTCACGTACTAGCGGCGCAGGCGCCGCCAGACCCAATGACGACAATGAAGCCCAAGATATCCCTGATAACCTTCTAAACTACAATGAGACCGGCTTTTCGTTTTCTTCAATGCCTTCGTCATCCGCATCGTCTCCATATTTGGACACAAACCCTGATAACTTAACAAATACTGCAATCAAATCAAAATTCGAACCTTCTCCAGCAGTTTCTTTATCCTCTACACTTTCCTTCGACTCCACAACAACACCAAAAGATTGGTTACACAGAGACGATTCTTCCAATACAAACACATCGTATTTCGATCTCTTGTCCAACGACGCAACTACAATAAACCCGCACAATAATCACTATTCCCACAATACCGATCACCACGATCACAACCAGGAATTTATACTCCCAGTTAGTGCGGATTCTTACATCTTAAAGCAGCCAGATATCTCTACGAAGAGTCCACAAGTGCCACTTGTGGAGAACGCTACTCCCGCGGAATCCCAATCCCAAGAGCTCTCCGATGCCGATGCCGCCGCCCCCACCGCCGCTGCTGCTCCTCAATCTGCTGTGTCTCCACTAAGTGTGCAGGCAACGTCGACCGTGCGCTCCCACTCGAAGCCAAAACCAAGGTCAAGGAAGTCCAGTAGTGCCTCGGCTCCAGCTAATGTTTCTGCGTCTGCTTCAGCTCCTGCTCCAGCTGCTGCTAATTCAGCATCATCAAAGAGGAGAAAGAGTTCAAGATCTTCGACCTCTTCTACGTCTTCTTCCACATCATCCGCGTCCACAACCGCCCACAATCGTATTGAGAAAAGATACAGAATGAATATCAATTGTAAAATAGCAAAATTGACCAATTTAGTGCCTCAATTGAACAACAATGGAATCAATTTTGAAGTTGGCGACTCAGAGAGCTCTCATTTGTTCATCAAAGAGAGAAATATCAAACTTGCAGTTGCCTCTAATAATGCCAAATCGTCTTCGACTCTTCCAACAAATGAATCGGACAATAAAAAATTGAATAAGGCTCAAATTCTCGATATTGCAAACGACTATTTCGAATCGTTGCAAAATGATTATCTACGCCAAATAGATATCAATAATTCAAATACAGAAAGAATTCAACAATTGGAAAAAGAAGTTGTCTTTTTACGCCAGCAGCTCAATTAATTAGTACGCTCAATGATTTAATCCCCTTAGCCTCACACATCAAATCACACCTTACTTACTTCTCGAGCTAAATCTCAATTCGAATGCAAGTTGAAATTTACTCTCAACTAAGCCACCCCCATCAACTTTCAAACCTTCATACATCCCCCCATATAATATTACCTATGCTTTTACTTCTATACCTCGTTTAATTTCATTCTTCCTTAAACGCTAATTAATTCTCCAAATTTTTTTATTTTCTCAATAGTAAACAAGTTGATTATGTAAAAGAACCTAAATTTCTCATCGGTACACCATTTTCTTTCCAATAACCCCTTGTTTTACAGAATTCTACCATTAGGGTGTGGAATTTGATAAAAATTAACCGCAATTGAAGGGTATATTAGAACGATGGCATCGAGTTAGCATGCCCCAGAAGAAGAGAAAAGTTCCGTATATCCACAAACAGAGGGCAACGAAAGACTTGATCAAAGATCTCCCCAATGACATAGATATAGACAAAGAGTTCAGTATTGGCTCGATAAAGGCCAAATCTACCAAGCTTATCAGCAACTCCTCGACCCGCCATAATAAGACTTCTGTGTCTCGTCTACTAAGCGACACAGAAAGTGAGGAAGATGGAGAAGATATTAATAGCCACAGCAACGAGAATGATTTGACCACCACGGGGAAGCAGAGTGAGCAC
This sequence comes from Wenyingozyma succiphila, assembly GCA_001599255.1. Taxonomy (NCBI): domain Eukaryota; kingdom Fungi; phylum Ascomycota; class Pichiomycetes; order Pichiales; family Pichiaceae; genus Wenyingozyma; species Wenyingozyma succiphila. The sequence continues at coordinate 442,126 of BCGL01000008.1, forward strand.
GCTATAGTGGATAGTTTTTACAAAAAGAAGACCCATGGAGATGACGATTACCGACGTATAGACTCCAAGTACAAAAGCTTCAGTCCTCCTGTCAAGACGCAGGATGAGATTCTGCGATCGATACCTAAATACGTGAAACAAGCTGAAGATGCGATAGGCTCCCAAGTTTCCCATTTCTACAAGCTCGCTGATCAATTGCGGCTGCAGTCGCCCAGATCCAGAATCACAGATTTGGAATTGATCAATCTAGGTAAAGGTCAGTTTTTTGGGTATTACGGTAACGCAAGGTCCAAAATAATAACGAATTATCTGAAAAATAGAGATTTCAAATTGTTCGATAAGGATCCAGTTTACAAGTTCTTGGGGCCTCTGGAATTCAATTTATACGTGCTGACCCCTGAGATAATAGCAAGATTGGTGCAAGAGGACATGAATTACAGCAATCTGAAGCAAGCGTACCAGTTAATGAGCTCCACATCTGATTACGGACTGGCAATTATGGACCTTAAGCCCTTGCAAAGTTCAAACGCTCTTTTAACCTCTTTCGACGATAGTCTCAGTGAGTAAAAAAAAATAACGAAAACTCAGAGAAAAATAGAAGGGAAAGATAAAAAAAAATTGAAAGATAATAAAAAAAAAAATTAAAAAAATATTAAAAATTTTTAGTTTGCAATCAGTGAACGGAAACGTGTCAAGAAGAACAAGATAGGGATCAAGATTGAGATGTCGGGATTCCAGAAGGCGTGTTACAAGTGTGGTAAAGTCGGTCATTTTGCTGACAACTGTGAAGAGACCGAAAGACTTTGTTACAATTGTCGTCAAAGTGGTCATGAATCTAGTGAGTGTCCTGAGCCAAGACAAAATACTTTAAAGCAGTGTTACAACTGTAATGGAACAGGGCATGTTCAATCTGAGTGTCCTGAACCTCCTGCAGCCAGGGGTCCACGTGGTCAAAAGTGCTACCAGTGTGGTAAATTTGGTCATTTAGCTAGAGATTGTTATTCTTCGGAATCCAAAGAAGCCAGAATAGTGTGCCATAGATGTGGTGGAGCAAATCATTATGCTAGAGATTGTCTTGATTCCGGTGCTGCTCCAACAACTTCAGGATCTAAATGTTACTCTTGTGGTAAGTTTGGCCATTTTTCAAGAGAATGTCCTAGCTCGTCAACAAGTAATGACGACTATAATTCTGGCAAAACATGCTACAAATGCGGTGAATCAGGACACATTTCAAGATTTTGTAATTCTCAAGGTTAACTTAGTTCTTATAAATAGAATCGGATATAATTATTGAATCAGCTGCTTGTTTGTAATTGTGAACTCTCACAATATCTGTACCACGCTCAATCAATGACGTTAAAACACTGAATGTTCCAATATCTCTTTCTTTTGGTGGGGAACGTTGAAGAATTTCTCCAATGAATCTCTTACGACTAGGACCAACAAGTATGGGGATCCCCAAGTGTGAGAGATATCCTGCATTGGTCAATTTCCCATAGCTCTTGAGCAATGGGATCCCTTTGATAATATCAAGATTTTGCTTTGTAGTCTTTGCGAATCCAAGGCCTGGATCAAGCAAAAGTTGAAATTTAGGAATCTTGTACTTCTCTTGAATTATCTGTGACCTCTCTAATAATTCCTGACTCACTTGTAAATTGACTTCTAAATCTGCATTATTCCCTGGTTTTTCAAAAAACTCAGTTGGATCAGAATCATGCGTGTAATCAGTCAAATCTCCCATTGTGGCAATATCTCCACGAGTATGGCCTAATATATATGCAGCTTGACGATCTTTAACAACTTGAAATATTTGTTCATCGAATAATCCACCAGAAACGTCATTTATGATGTCCACTCTAGCCTCATCAATTGCCCTGGCGGCAACCTCAGATCTATAAGTATCTAATGATAGAATCAACTTTGGGAAGTTTTCCCTTAACGCCTTCAATACAGGTAAGACTCTTTGTAATTCTTCCTGCTCAGTGACTTGTTTCGAGCCCGGACGTGTGGACACACCACCAATGTCGATGATTTCAACACCATACTTGATCATTTCACCTACTTCCTCAATAATTCCAGAGAGATTTTGAGAACTATAAGTTCCACCATCAGAAAATGAGTCTGGAGTCACATTCAATATACTCATTGATATCGTCTTATTTGGAGAAATTCTCAATTGTCTACCGTCAATCAGTGGGATAACAGAACTCACTACGGATCCAGATCCTGAATTTTGCTGTTTCAATTGCTCCCAGTGAGAATGATATGACTCTGCAGTGACGGGGTGTAATTCATCTGGTGAAACAAGTTCAACCAAAGGTTGTAAGACAAAAGGTCTTTCAAGCATAGAGATGTGTGGTATTTTCAATTCAGCTTCATTGATTATAGATGATTTTCCATAAGTCAAGATATCCAGATCAATGCTTCTTGGACCATTTTCGAACTCTTTATGACGTTTCAAGATATTGTACTCGATACTCTTAAGAAATTGGAGTAATTCTAATGGTTTTAAACTTGTTTCACAAGCAACCACACCATTATAGAAATCTTGCTGATCTTCATAATACATTGCCTTTGATGAGTAAATTGTGGAAGTGCTCACAACTTTAACTTTATCATGATTATCGAGTTCTTCTAAAGCTCGACGAATATTCTGAATGCTATCTCCTTGGTTAGACCCAAATGCGATTAATGTCTTTTGAATTTCGGTCTCATTGAGCTTGGTCTCCACGTTCAGATTCGGCACTGTAACATACTCATCTTCTGATGTTTCAAACTCAACAACGTTGGACCCATCAAGACCAGATCGCACAACACTTACTCCGACACCCTCTGTTTGCTCAATGGCATCTGGTTTCCAGACCTGTACAAAGACCCGGGATGGGGCAATATCCAAATGGGTGTATAAAAAATTTGAAACGTTCAGTACAAGGGCCTCAACAGTTTTGAATTGTGATTGGCCAACGTATGCAATTGCTTCTTCTACAATCGGTAAAGGTGATTCTGTATGTTGTTCACTGAATGAAAGTTCAAAATTGAGTATCACCCGCTGTTTAGCAACCCTTTCATGTTTGAAGACACCTATCAAAGTATCTGTATTCACGTTCTTGACCAAAAGTTTTTTGCCCTCCACTTCTCTAATCCACTCGTATTTGGTATCTTTGGCGCTAGTGGCGGTATTGGCCACACTGGCTCGATTCTTGATGCTATATTTACTTAGAACATCGGAGTTCACTTTATCCAACAGGCGAAACTCGGAGGTGTAATTTGCTTGCGATGTCAAGTACTTGCGTAGCTCTGTATTTATCACAGCGTAATTGAGAGAATATTTCAGATCATCCGTTTGACTAGCTTTTCCAAAATCTGTTTCAAAATCCACACTCAATTGTAAATCTTGCAAAGAACCATTGATTTTCCCCTTGAACAGCAGATTCTTGATCCCGACGATATCTTTGCTGTACCTTCGACATTGACGAGATATAAACGTCAGCGCCCGTGTCCTCTGAAACATGTAGTACCGCTATTGGTTCCCAGTAGCCTTGAGTTCCGTTCAAGGAATCCCAATATTGGATCTAAAGACCTTGATATCTAAATACCGCTCGGTTGTAAAGGGAAAAAAAATTGCCCCGCGGCCGACCTGCGAAATATAAACGTTTGAATGAAAAGTGGTACCAGAAAGTGTCAAGAGAGCTAGAGGAAACAGAAGCAATTACTCGCAATGGCCCATGTTTTAAGGCGGTTCATGGCTACGGCCACTACAGCCTCTAAGGGTAAGGCTAAGGTGATACCCAAGGTCAAAACGGCAGACATAGTGATCATTGGTGGTGGACCTGCTGGGCTGTCTCTTGCAGCAAGTATCCAAAATTCCAAAATTACCAAGAATCTCAAGACTGTATTGCTTGAAGGGGGCAATCTGGTAGAACCCTTGGAGAATTTCAAGTCTAACACGCCGGATAATTTCCTGAACAGAGTGGTCAGTCTGACTCCCAAGACCATTAATCATCTGAGTGAAATTGGAGCTTGGAAGTTCATTGACGAGGAACGAATCCAGACTTACGATAACATATTCGCATATGACGGAATTAGTAATAGCAAAATTGATTTTGAATCCCCGGATATTGCCACGATGTGTGAGAATTTGAATATTCAATCTGCGATTCTTCAACGATTACAAGAATTGAACAATCCCGATTTCGAATTACTCGACAAGACAAAAGTCGTTGATATTAAGAAGCAGAATGATTGGCCATTGGTTGAACTTGACAATGGAGATCAGATAAGGACTAGGTTACTTATTGGCTGTGATGGTTATAACTCGCCTGTGAGAAAATATGCCGGGATAGAAAGTAGAGGTTGGTCTTACGATCGTTGGGGTGTTGTAGCAACTTTGAAATTCAAAGATTCAGCATTCAGGTTCCCTACTGGTTGGCAAAGATTCTTGAAGACTGGTCCAATTGCATTACTGCCTTTGCCAAACAACTGGACCACATTGGTTTGGTCTTCTACACCGGAATTAGCCAGTATTTTGGTCAAATTACAACCCGATCAATTCATTGCATTGATCAATGCAGCTACAAAATTGTCTCAAGAGGAACTGGAATATCTATACGAAATAGCATCAAAACAACCAGATGCATTGATAGATGAAGTCGATTGGCGCTTGTCTGTCTTCAACTCCAAATTGAAACCAGAACAAGAAGAATCTTATCCTCTGGAAGTCGAAGAATTGGTTGAAGATTCAAGAGGTAGATTCCCCTTGAGGTTATCGCATGCCGATACGTATGTTGAAGAGCGTGTTGCATTAGTAGGTGATGCAGCTCATACCACGCATCCATTAGCGGGTCAAGGTCTAAACATGGGCCAAGAAGACGTTAGAAGTCTTGTTTCAGCTTTGGAAGTAGCAGTTCAAAGAGGGGTTGATATCGGAAACTTACTGGCTCTTGAACCTTACTTCAGCGAAAGGTATCCTCCAAATCACGCACTGTTAGGAGTGGTTGATAAATTACACAAGCTGTACTCAACGGATTCTGCGCCTGTGGTATTCGCAAGATCTCTAGGACTTGACGCTATTGACAAAATACCATTCTTGAAAGATTTCATGATTGGTCAAATTAGTGGTAAATAGGTTTTATTATTGTACATGTTTTTTTCTTTTGAATCTTTTTGTAGACTGTGAAAAATCGACATGGATTCTGCGATCGTCTATTAGGACTTTATCCATTTTTGAATACGCGAGTTCACAACTTTTACGTTGTTCAAATTCGATAAATCCATAGCCGAGACTTTTACCCTGATCTTTGATGATTTCTGTAGATAGGATGGTTCCAAATCTTTGGAATATCATTTGCAAATCTTCCTCTGTGGTTATAGGGTTAAGCTTACAAACAAACAACACCCTTTCAGACGGCTGTATTCTTGCATTGGGTAAATCGCCAAGTAATTCTAATGTGATAGCATTGGAATTTGCCTTCGATTCCAAAACTTGCTCTTCATCCGATTCGTTATCTGAAGATTCGACAACAAATCTGAAATCCTCGATCTGTCTCTGGGACGGGAGCGGATCTGGTGGGATGGTTAAGAATGGCGGATCTGGGAATGGATCATGTAAGATATGTGTGTGTAAGATGCGGAAATCGACCAAAGGTCGATGATTATCATCAAGTATTGAATCATTGAGCTTCTTCAGTACTGTAAAGCCCTCTGTGATTTGGCCAAAGGGAACCAAAGTTTCATGGAATGGGATGTCGGTCGTTAGAGAGATGATGAAATCACTGTGTATTTTGTTTTTAGTTTTGAGAAATGCTACAACCAAAGAGGAAGGTTCCAAAGATGAATGTAAATATTGCTGCTTCGTGGCTGGCACGGCGATACCTGCGGTATCGGGGCTTTCTTGGTCAGTTCGGTAGCCGAGATACGAGCGGTTGGGGTCTGTGGAAACGGTGGCTATGAAATTACGGTCAACTTTTGAAACAAGAGACCAGTTGTAATGCTTCAACTTGCTCAGTTTGATGAAGTTGAACGCTGGAAGGTTGCCCGGCGCGTCGTCTTGCGCATCACCAGCGGCGAGTAGTAGGTCTATGACCAGATTCCCCTGAGTTGTCTCCAGCAGCACGCTCATCTGTCAATGCATCAGGGGGTGAAGTTGGGCATACAAGCATACACGCTTTACTTTCAACAAGGAACGGGGATCTTCAGCTGTGTCTGAAGATCCGCCTGTACTACAAGATCGGGATGGTGACTATCGGCGTGCATTGTGCAGGTCGATCGCCTGCCCTATCGACGTCTACCCCCATCGACGCGTCGCTTGACGAGCGCAAAACGAGAGGCGAAAACAGCCAATAGGAGCGCCTGGAGTTCGCGGGTGCCAGGGCAGAGCCTTTGGAGAGGGCCAAGACCAGGAGGTGCACGGGTTGAGAGAGCGGAGGGTGCTACAATTAGCGTTTACAGTTAGTGGCAGAGGGGCCGCAGGAGACGGGAAAAAACTTCTGTATGCGGACAAAATAGCCTCTGTGCAGGGCTTCAACTGTGCGTTCCGATTCGCTGCGGAGTTCTTCCCTCTGGGTCAAATCAGTGGGTGCTATTATGGGCCATTTGCTGCCTGTTGCTGCCTTTTGCTGCCTTTTGCTGACATTTGGTGCCTTTTTGGGGGCCCTTGTGCGCCAGTCTGTGACACAAATTGGGCGCTACGCTTCGCTGTGCGTTCCAGAGGCTATCTATCTGACAAATTGTGCACCAAGGCCTTTGGTCAGCGCCTCCGTTTACGATTGCTGGGCGCTTCGTGAGCATTTCGTGAGCGATTCGTGAGCGGTTTTCCCTGTTTAATTGCCCCTAATCACTCCTCGGCACCAGCACTGCGAACCGGCAAGGGCCTTAGCTTGCTGTCTCTCCCTCATCAATTCGCAAATGCATTACTCATTCATTCCGTAGTTGTAAAACTAACTAAGTGCACCGCACTTGCAAACAGGTGTGGGTGCGTTTTTTTTTTCCACCCGTACCGTATTGTGCATACGTATATGGAGAAATTTCCTTGCTTACATACCTAGTACTACTGTACTGTGTTTTTTTTGCATTTGCGCCCCTACATACGGCGAGTGAAATCAAGATATTTGTGCTTATTGTCTTAAATTTCGCCTATCGCATGCTGCTATATAAACACTCGCTAGTGTCCGGTTGTTTCTTGTAGGATCCACTAGTACAATTTTACTAAACTTTGTTCTTTATTAACTTGACCCAATCATATACGGTGTTCTGGTGTATCAATTTTCAATCAATTTCATAAGTATCCGTTCCATATACGATGTCTGCTTCTACAGTCGGAAAGGTATGTACTGATGTTCTGTTTGTGGCTCTCCGCCCCCCACATGGCTCCTCCGCCCACCATCTGCGAGTGCCAATGGTCCCAGCCAGCTCTGTTGAAAACTGCACACTACACCTGTCCAGTTCAGTCCTCCCACCCCATAGCTCACTTATCAGCGTTATCAAGCGGTCCCCCTCTTCTGGCCTCTGAAATTTGCTTTCCCGACCTGCTATTATTATTCGCGTAGGCAGAGAGCAATTTTTCTAGTTAGATTTTCCGGGTCGCAGCAGCTGATTTTGGTGGCTGGCTGAAATGGACATTTTGGGTTTTTTTTGCCGACCGAGCGCTCGTACTCTTTGTGGGGTAATAATCTTTTTTGCCATTTTTCAAAATTCTCAAATACTAACAATTTTTTATTTTATTTTTCATAATAGACCATTACTTGTAAGGCCGCTGTTGCCTGGAAAGCAGGTGCTGACTTGACCATTGAAAATATCCAAGTTGCTCCTCCTAAAGCCCATGAAGTGAGAATTCAACTTAAATACACTGGTGTGTGCCATACTGACGCTTTTACCCTTTCCGGTAACGATCCAGAAGGTGAATTCCCAGTTATTTTCGGTCACGAAGGTGCTGGTATAGTGGAAAGTATTGGTGAAGGTGTTACCAGTGTTAAAGTTGGTGATTACGTGGTTGCTCTTTACACTCCAGAATGTAGAGAATGTAAATTCTGTCTTAGTGGTAAGACCAATTTATGTGGTAAAATCAGAGCCACTCAAGGTAAAGGTTTATTACCAGATGGTACATCTCGTTTCTCCATAAATGGTCAACCAATCTTGCATTATATGGGTTGTTCAACATTCTCTCAATACACCGTTGTAGCCGATATTTCGGTTGTTGCTGTTGATAAAAAAGCACCTTTTGACAGAACATGTCTTTTAGGTTGTGGTATTACCACCGGTTATGGTGCTGCTATTAACACAGCAAATGTTCAAGAAGGTGATAATGTTGGTATTTTCGGTGCTGGTTGTATTGGTTTATCCGTTATACAAGGTGCCGTTGCAAGAAAGGCCAATAAAATTGTGGTTATCGATATTAACAAATCAAAAGAAGAATGGGCCAAAAAATTTGGTGCAACACATTTCGTTAACCCAACAGATCTTCCAGAAGGTAAATCAATTGTGGACTATTTAGTTGAATTAACCGATGGTGGTTTCGAACATACTTTTGACTGTACTGGTAATGTTCAAGTCATGAGAAACGCTTTGGAATCAGCCCATAAAGGTTGGGGTCAATCTATTATTATTGGTGTCGCTGCTGCAGGTAAAGAAATCTCTACAAGACCATTCCAATTGGTAACTGGTAGAGTTTGGAAAGGTTCTGCATTCGGTGGTGTCAAGGGTAGAACACAATTACCAGATTTGGTTCAAGATTACTTGAAAGGTACTTTAAAAGTAGATGAATTCATCACTCACAGACAAACTTTGGATAATATTAACGACGCATTCCACGATATGCACGCCGGTGACTGTATCAGAGCCGTTGTCTCCTTATGGGATGAATGATTGATCTCATTCCCGATCTCTCCCTCTATCCCTCTCTATTTCTCTCTATCTCTTTTTTTTTTTAACTGAAACTTAACGTTACGAATGTACGTATGTATGCTTCCTATTATTCATATTGTCCTTTGTGTCTCTTTTATAAAATGAATTATTACACATATACGGAATTTTAATTTTTGTAGTTTAGTTGAACTTTCCAACTCTCGAGGGTTGATGAGATGGGGGAGAACAAACAGCTACCCATTCAATTCCCAACCCAAGTACCGCAGTACGCTGCACACCATCTAGTCTCTATCTCCTGAAGGTTCTATCTCCTGAAGGTCACGCTCTCCCCTCAAATCCAAGAGCGCAATCAGCTCGATATGCTGGACAGGGACCGCCCAGACCAGTACCGATGCACAACACTGAATGATGTAGCAAGAGGAATACAGAAAATTTCACGGCACCTCAACACCCGTGCACGACTTACACTCCGATGTGTTTTTTTTTTCCCAGCCTTGCATGCCTTTGTTAAGCGAGCGAGCGGCCGGTTGGTCGGTGGATGGGTGGGACTGGGATGCAGAGAAAAGCGTAGCGTTACTTCCCCTTTTTCCAGTTCATCGTGGAACATAGTCTACTTGTTATTCTGCAAGTTTCTAGGGTTCAGGGAGGCAGCCAGCGAGTCAGTGTACTATCGGAGCGATGCCTGACAAACATGGGGTGTACGTGGCTGTGCACATTGGCACAAGCGACAGTCCGTGGCTGGAGTCGTCTAGGATCACCGATTTATCGTGGTCTTTAATAGACTCGCTAAATTTCAGCGAAGAGCTTAAAAGAGATTCGATTTCCATAGGCCAGGGCACAGGCACTTTGGAACACGCTATAAACAGACTCTCAGAAGACATAACGAGTTATGCGATCAGCAAGGAGAAACCATTCACGTTCATCACCTTCAACGCGTGGTCACTGAGGGTCAAGCTTCTTAACGAAGCCAGGGAAAATGCCATTGTGTTACCGCCATTCTTGCAGCTTTCAAGGCACTTTGATCTGAGACGCGAGTTTCTGAAGTACCAGGAAAACGTGGCTCCAGAATCGCTCGCTGATAGCAAATCCAACTCTTTGCAATCACTCACCATTGAGCATGTCTTGCAGAGTCTCAAAATCGACGAAGCTCCAAAAACAATTTTAGATTCCATAGTGGCTATATTACGGCAACTGGTCCAATTGGCTCCGTCCCATTTGTCCATACTCAAGAAACCTTATGATATGAACCTAGACCTCTTGCAGTTCGTCAACGAAGAGTCAAGAATCTTATACCTGACCAACCTACCCTTCGACACTACACAAAGCGAATTGGAGTCGTGGTTCACACAGTTTGGCGGGAGACCAATCGCATTCTGGACAATAGAGACACCAAATCAGCAGCCGCATCAGCAGCAGCAGCCGAATCAGAATCAGCAAGAGTCCAATAACAGCAGAAGCAACAGCCAGGCGAACAGTGACTATTCTTCATCATCCACTTCATCTACAGCACATGCGACGACGACAACGACACTCGCTAATGCCGCTGCAAGCACAGTTACTCAGAAACCCAGTAGTTCAGGATTTGCCATTTTCGCAACTCATGCGGAAGCTGTTGAGTCGCTGAATCTGTCAGGAAGACTTTTGAACGACAGGATTGTGGAGATTCAGCCCTCATCCGTGAGAGTATTGGATAAAGCACAAGAAATTCTTACACCATTCCCATCGAGTAAGAATAGACCAAGACCAGGTGATTGGAGTTGCCCATCGTGTGGGTTCTCGAATTTTCAACGTAGAACAGCATGTTTCAGATGTTCTTTCCCAGCTTCATCTGCTGTGGCAATTCAAGAATCCATATACACGAATAATTCCTCTACTAATTCTACAAATTCTGTCAGTTCGGTAACGACCCCAACAACAACCGCTGCTCCCACGAATATCGGCTCCACCGCCACCACCACCACCAATGGGGGACTCTCTAATATTCACAGTAACACTTTCAACAATACCAATAACCTAGGAAGAAGCAACTATATCAAACCCACTTCTGGTTCTTCGCAAGGTATTGGGCTTAACCCTGGTGGAAGCTCTAATGTGCCTTTCAGAGCAGGTGATTGGAAATGTATCAATGAAAATTGTGCGTACCATAATTTTGCCAAGAACGTCAGTTGCTTGAAATGTGGTGCACCAAGAGTTCATTCTGCCATTGTCAATGGCCATGCTCACAATCAGCATTTCAACAACAGCAGTAACAGCAACGGCAATGGCAACAACAATAATAGCAACAATGTGAATAGAAACTATAGACAATCCACTCCCACTCCCACCCAGCAGCAGCAGCAGCAACCTCACTCTCAGCCTCCACAACACCAACAATCTCAGCAATTGCCTTCTTCAAGACTGCAATCTACTCAACAGCCACCGAGGAACCAGTTTTTCAATAATGATTTGAATATCCAGCCATCACTCTCTCTCTTCTACAATAAAAGTCATCCAGCACAGCAACAGCAACAGCAGCCACAGCAACAGCCACAGCAGCAGCAGATAGGAACGGATCCATTTTCCAGCTCCCTCTCACCGTCACTGGGAGATTTACAACGGACTTTGTCGTCTCTGTCCTCGAACAACTCCCCATTACTCGCTACAGCTGGTCTGGGAGGTAATGGCAGCAGTGGCACGACTGCAGGCGCCCCGGCCTCCAGCCTATTATCTGATCCCACATTTGCATTTTCTCTCAATCAAAACACATCTACAATTGCCTCACCCAATTTGTTTTCATTGGGCAGCAATGACAGCCAGCATGACACTGCTTCGGGTCCCTCAGCATACACGTCCGACCTGGACAGCTTGGCAAGCAGAATCGTGGGTCTCAACCTGAACAGTATCTACAATAACTCACCTCTACACGGCCCACAACAAGGACAACGATCGGCCAATTCTACACCAACGGCCTCACATATTGACATCGGAAGTAGGTTCTTGGACCTGTCCAAAGACCTCTGATTCCGAGTTGAGTCACATACTTATTTTCTTTCTCTCTATCTCTCTGTTTACTTTCTGTATGAACGCCCATGGGGAATTTATACATATATAGAAGGATCTATATACTGCATAAATACACGATATGTATAAGGGCTGTTTCAAAAAAAATGAAAAATCAAAACGCGCTCCAGAGCCCGCATTTTGTTTCTGCTGGCTGCACCGCCCGGATTCGAGAGGTGGAGCAAGGCACATTGTACATATAATGTAGATGTCAAACAGTACGCTTTTGTGGGCTGTTTGCGGTGGATGGGCAGGCTGCTGGTTAGTTTTGGTGTGAGTTCAAGATGGATGTATGGGGCGACGAGGACACACCGCCGATGTTTGATCCACAGGGTCAGACGCAGGCGGTTTTCAAGGCCCAATTGTACTTCTGTTCCGCCGTGGGTGCAATTATCTTCTTCGTGTTCTGCATAGCCAGGTACCGCATCCCACTGGTTTATTCAGTCCGGACATACAGGAACCCCATTATCAGGCGGGCGCCCGATGAGCTGTTCGGGTGGCTGCCCACGCTGTACAAGATCTCGAACGACGAGTTCCTGCAGGTCGCAGGGCTAGACGCATATGTGTTTCTGCGTTTCTTCAAATTGGGTATCAAGATATTTTTCACCATGACCGTTCTAGGTTTGACAATTCTGACTCCCTTGAGGTACTTCTTCACCGGCGAAGTGAGCTACAAGAGCGGCTATTTCAACGCTTTCTCGAAGAAGGGCGAGAAGGGCGGTGATCCACACGTGCCTGAGTCCGACTCAGACCCTACAAGCCTATTGATTTTGTCAACTATCTTCACATATATCTTCACTGCCGTGGTGCTGTATTTCTTATTCAAGGAGACCACACACGTTATCAGAACAAGACAGAGATGCCTGGGATCTCAGAAGTCTATCACAGATAGAACCATCTACATCTCCAACATCCCAGCTCGCTTGAAAGATGAAGATCAACTGCAACGACACATCGAGACATTGGGTGTTGGGAAAGTCAGTAAGATCTCATTATTGTACGATTATTCCGAACTGAGAAACTTGTTCAACAAGAGATGGACAATTATACGCAAATTGGAATTGTTTTATTCGGACTATTATGGTCTCAATATAAAGATCTTATCAAAATCAGATCCTCCTTCTACTACTTTAAAACTTGCTGATTATGATGCTCAGCAACCAATTGAAACGACATCTTTATTAAATGGGAAAACTCCAGCCAATAAGAGCCGTCCAACTATTAGACTTCGATTTTGGGGACCCAAATTCGATGCACTGGATTATTATGCACATGAATTGATCCGTGTTGATGACCAAATAAGAGAATTGAAATCGAAAAATGAATTCCATCCAATCCCCAAGGCATTTGTCACGATGGAAAGTGTATCTGATGCTCAAATGGCAGCACAGGCAGTATTCTCCCCTAATGTCTTCCAGCTTATAACGTCTTTGGCACCGGCTCCTGGAGATGTGAATTGGACGAATCTATCATTGAGTGCTAAATCTGTTTTCATTCGTAAAAATATTATTGAAGTCAGTAGTATTTTGTTCAGTGCATTGCTTATCTTCCCAATCAGAGCCATTACCTCTTTGCTCAATGTCAATACAATCAAGAAAGGATGGCCTGAATTCGGTGAATACCTACTCAACCACGATTTCATACGGGCGGTCGTAACGGGTTTATTACCAACTTATCTCTTCACCATCATAAATGTGATTCTTCCATATGTGATTTCATTCCTATCGAACTTACAAGGTTTGATCAGTAAAGGAGATGTTGAATTATCAATTATTAGGAAAAATTTCCTTTATATCTTTTTCAATTTATTTTTGGTTTTCACCTTATTTGGTACTTTGAGCAGTTATAAAGCATTGCTATCAGATACAACCAAAATTGCCCCATTATTGGCCACTTCCCTCAAAGGTCTTTCATTGTTTTATGTGGACTTGATCTTACTTCAAGGTTTAATCATGTTCCCATTCAAGTTATTACAAATAGGTGATTGGGCCTTTATATTTTGGCAATACGTTATGTGTTATTCATGGCAAACACCAAGAGATTATAGAGATTTGTTTTATAGACCATCAGCATTTGAAATTGGATTGATCTTACCACAACATTTGATGATTTTTATCATTATAATCATTTATTCTGTCATTTCTACAAAGATTTTAGTGAGTGGATTAATTTATTTCATTCTTGGTTATTACTGCTACAAATACCAATTGGTATACTCAGTGGTTCATCTACAACATTCAACAGGTAAAGCATGGCCCATCATTTTTAGAAGAGTATGCTTAGGTTTGGTTTTCTTACATCTGACAGTGCTTGGTACATTGGCATTAGAACAAGCATTCATCTTGGCTGCTCTTATCGTGCCTTTGTTTCCAGTAACTTTTTTGGCTTTGATGTTCTTCGATAGAAACTATTTACCTCTTTTGTTTTACATTGCATTGGATGCAATCAAAACATCAGGTCAATCTGTTGAAGTAGATACAGATGTAGATGAATCTTCGAATGCACTGATTGACACCACGGTGAATAATGGTTCACCATCACCGTCACCGTCACCATCGCCATCACATTCACCGTCACCTTCTCCGCCACCTACTAGAGATCCAAATGTGGAACCAAGAAATCACAGAAGGCGACTAAGAAAACGAAGAAGCACAATAGATGAAGAACGCGAGCAACACCAGACATACACATACCCTCATCTATTGGATCCATTAGAAGGACCATGGATTGGGTTTGTTGGTGATTACATAGATGCCGTTCAATACTCACTTACTGTGTCTCCTGCTCAAGAATACAATTCTACAACCCAGCAGAACTCAGGAGATCAAATAGTGGGTGTTGTAACGAGACGTAAAAACACATCCTCCGAATACGACTGATGATATAACTAATTACTTATCTCTATAATAAAAAAAAGCGCTATATTAGAACATAACTACACCAACACCACTTCTATTTTCTTCATCCCAGTCATTGAGTGAATCCTGTTTGAAACCACCACGAATTGGGAACGCCTTGTAGTTGAACAAATAGTAATTCAAATGACCATCACCAGCTCCAAACTTCAAATCGTCCAAGAACAATGTGTTCTCTTGCGATGTCAAAGCATTGAAAACATCAATCTTAAGTTCATTCTTGCTTATAACCAATGCATCAGATATCAAAGATTGTAATCTCTTAGCTAATTTCACTGTACTATCCTTATCGAATCTTGGTTTACCAAAATCAACATCTGTTGCATAATAATAAAGATACGCAATTCCCAATTCAGAATGATTTGGATTGTTCAAAACTGTGAAAGGTAAGATGTAAAAAGAGAAAAAATCTGTTATTTTCTTAGAGTCTTTATCTTCAACAACATAAGTCTGAATGATTTTGTCCTTTTGTTCAAATTTGCGAATCTTTTGAGAACCCAGTACCCAATGCTCAAGCTCTTCTTTTGTCAGTTTCTGTCTGATATCAAAACGGGTATGGAATTTCTCGTATAGTTCAAGGACCTGATCGATATCTTGACTTTGGATGGGTCTCAATCCATTTGTCTTGGTCTTAGAAGGTAAAGTGTATTTAGCCACCATCTGCGACTTTGTAACACCTCTAGGAAGCGAAGAAAATCCAACTTCATACAGTTTGGTCCAATCCAAGGGTCTATGGGTATATCTACAGACAGACACAGGACTTGGTAATACCGTGCCAGAGGTATACAATGCTTGCCAAATATTTTGCTTGTTCACTCTTCTTGTGATTTCTTTGATTAAAACAGGGGCCAATCGTTTATTTCTCAATTTCTTATGGATACACAAGAAATTGATCTCAACGGATTTGATATCTTGGTTGTCTCTGATCTGTAAATGTGCTGGAATTCCAGAAATAAACGCTACTAATTTACCACTATCCTTTGCACGAACACCAATGTGCCAATCTTGTCTCCAACCAGGTGGAGTCAATGCCCATTCGACGAAATCGGGCGAGTATGCAAATCTGAAACTGGCATCTTTATCCTCCACATAATGATCGATCAATAGGTTGTAAACCTGAGACATTTCATCCTCTTTCAATATGTCCAGTGTAACCCATTCAAATTCTTTATGCATAGGGTATGGTTTATCAGGAATATCATCGGGTGTCTTCTTGATGTCAATGGGACCTTCCTCATGGATCTCCTCATCGAACTTATGCACAGGCTGCGTCTTCCAGAACTTGTAATCTTTCATCTCTTTCCTTTGCGTCTCCGTTAAAGCCTCTTCACCACCAACGGCCAATAACTTGAGAAGATCCTCGATCTTCTTTCTTTGCGGGTCTTGAGCTTGATCATTTTGACCCTTGTCACTGCCCTGACCCTTCGAATTGTCCTCTGAGCTCATCTTCCAGTGGTGCAGAAAACGCCGTATCTAATTGAAGCCGTGGACCTACTATTTTCAGACCGATCACCATGTTCCCCAACAACTCTGAATGTCTAGTTAAAGCCCTGAAGAACTTGGTAACCGAATTTGGAGACACAAACCCTTACACCAACACAGGGTAATTAACATTGAATTTTTCATGCACCTCAAAATTTTTTTTTTTTTTATATTTTATATTTTACATGTACAGAATTTTTGAACTACTGTATAAGGGCAGTTAAGTATTTAACTGATACAGGAGACAGTACTTTGATATCAAGATGATCTCTGCGACTGGTTGGGTTCCAAGAGGTATTGCCTCTGAGTTTCCAGAAAAGTATGAGCTCAATGATGAGGAAATGGCCAGAATAACCGAAATGGCCAACTTGCATATAGCGGATGCTAAAGCTGATTTAGCAGCTGCTCAAGCCGAGAACGGCGTCAATGGAGACGATGATGAAGATGATGAAGAGGAAGATGACGAGACATCTGGCAAGCAAAGTCAACCAGACTCGAGAAAGTTGCAAAGTGAGATTGAAGTCGACGAGGACTTGAAAGAGTACGATCTTGAACATTATGACGATGAAGACGATACAAGCGCCGCGACAGACAGCAATGGTGTTCCATTACCGATGTTCCCTGGACTTGCGCAGACTTCAGCCAGGTACTTCAGTAAGGAAGAGGAAGGCGGAGACTCTGATGATGAGGAGATGGGTCAAGAAGCAGATCATTACATTAGTTTACCATCTGAAAAAGAGCTTGCTGAGGAGAAATCGGAATTACAAGTGTATCCTACAGACAACATTGTATTGAGTACTCGTACCGAAGATGATATATCTTATTTGGACGTTTATGTCTATGATGATGGTGCTGGGGCTCCAGAAGGTTCGAATGAAGAAGAAGGTGATAAATTTGATGCCGATGTTGCCAAAGGATTGGTACGTGAGAACAATTTGTATATTCATCATGATTTGATGTTACCTGCATTCCCACTTTGTGTTGAATGGGTGAGTTTCAAACCTGGGGGAGCCAATGAAGCTACAAATGTTGGTAATTTCGCTGCTGTTGGTACTTTTGATCCATCGATTGAGATTTGGAATTTGGATGTTCTTGATAAAGCATTTCCAGATGTCATATTAGGAGAAGTTGAATTAGAAGATTCGGCCAAGAAACAGAAAAAAAAGAAGAAGAGTGGGAAAAAATCAAAGAGTCAACATGTAACTACACATCATACAGATGCAGTTTTATCACTTTCACATAATAAAATTTACAGAAACATATTGGCATCAACTTCAGCAGATGCTACAGTAAAGCTTTGGGATTTAACAACGGCTACAGCTGCAAGATCTTTAAATAAGATTCATTCTGGGAAACAAGTTTCATCATCACAGTGGTTAGATAATGGTGATTCAGAAGATTCAACAGGTAATGGATCAATTTTATTGACTGGTGGTTATGATGGTTATGTCAGTGTGAGTGATGTTCGTATATCTGATGATTCCAATCTTTCTAAAAAATGGAAAGTTGGTAGTGGTGAAGATGTAGAGACAGTTTCTTGGGGTACTGGTAAGAATAAGCATTTATTTTATGCTGGTACAGATAGTGGTAATGTTTATGGATTTGATTCAAGATCTGCTGATGTACCACTTTGGACATTACATGCTCATGATGCTGGTATTTCTACATTACAAGTGAACCAATTCATTCCAAATCTTGTTGTTACTGGTGCAATGGGTGAAAAAGTTGTTAAATTATGGAAAATTGTTGATGATTTACAACCAACAATGGTTTTAAGCAGAGATTTTGCAACAGGAAATGTTTTAACTAGTTCATTTGCACCAGATATTGAAATTGCAGGAAATTTAGTCATTGGTGGAGCATCAGGAACTTTGAAGATGTGGGATACATTTAGTAATAGAACTGTTAGACATGCATTTAGAGATTCATTAAATGATGTTCAAAAACTTGCAAGACAAGAAGCCCAAAGATTGGGTAGAGCAAGTAGAATTGCTAGAAAATATCTTAATGAGCAAAGCGGTGAGTCTGTATTGGGACCGGAAATCGGATCAGATGATGATGAAGATGACGAAGAAGAATAATGAGTTGCAATCACTATGGACGAATAATACCATGATCAATCACACGAATAGATATGTACAGTAAGTAGTACTAATAGACTTTAGCGCTTAAGATTTTGATTACGTAAGTTGGAGAAATAAGTACGTAAGCAGAAATGCGATTACGTAAGCACAAACATGAGTACGTAATCAAAATAAGAGAACAACAGCGATTACGTAAGAGGAGAAAAAACTCGAAGAGAGTATTACGAATTTGGAGAGATTGATTGGACACAGATACTGGGGCCAAAGAGAGGGCCCAGATTGGGAAGGTAGATCCTGCAAGGTGCGGTTACGCAGGCCCGGCGGCTCTGCTATTGTGGCAATCTCGTTTGACAGGTGGGGTGAGATTACAGAGCGGCGGGAGTGGCCGAGCGAGAGCTGAGGCGGGGCGAGAGCTGAAGGTGGAGCAAAAGTATTGGGTACCAATAAGGTCTCGGAGCTTGCCATAAGGCATATAAAGCACATAAAGCACACAGATGAAAGTGATTGACTCTGTGCAGCTGCTGCACGGGAGGAACCGAAAGAAAGCGCCTGTAGTATTTAGGGTGAGTAGAGAAGCGACAAGCGAGAAGCAGGAAGCGAAAAGCACAGTCCCAATTTCCAGTACTGTAGCAGCCGCGGTGACGCAGCCTCGGCGGCCGAGGCTGAAAGATAGAGCACAGCGTAGATAGATAGCTGTAGATAAAGAGCTAGACAGCGACAAGGGGAGGGAACTGCCCTGTTGGCGGGGAGAGAGAGAGGGAGAGAGAGAGAGAGAGAGCTCAGACAAGTCACCAGCTCCACTCAGAGCTCTACTGAGATCCAACCCGTGGCAAGACAGAGCTGGCTGACGAGCTGGCTGACGGGGTGGGGTCTGTTTAGACCAGTAGTGGGTAGAATTGTAGGATTGTAGTAAGTAGAATCGAAAGATCGAAGATCGAACAGGGTGCGAAGAGTTTTTGCGGGTGAGAAGACGAATTGGAATCGCAGATTTGGAAACGCGGCGCGCTGATTGGCCAGAGATACAGCGCTGATACAGAGCGCCTGCCCGATCTGGGTGGAGTCACCTTAATTTACGCAGTCTCTTGTCTGTCTCTTGTCTGTCTCTTGTTTGTCTCTTGTTTGGCTTCTCCGCATTCGCCTGGTGGGCCTGCGGGCTGCGGGAAACGTGCACCGGCTGGCAGAACGCTCCACTCTCTTGTCTCTCTCTCTCTTGTCTCTCTCTTGTCTCTCTGCCTTGTCTCTCTTGTCTCTCCACTCTACATTGTCTCCCAGCGCTGGCCTCTCAGCCCTCAGCCAAGGCCCGGTCACACGCCCGCAGATGCTGTTTTCCCTCCCAGCGACTCCACTCTGCTAGTGTTTATCTGCCCTCCAGCTCAGCAAGGTGGTATTTGATTCCTCTGCCTTGTTGATCGCACTTTTTTTTTTTCACTTTTATCTCGCTCTTGTTCTGCTCTTGTTCTATTCTTCTTCCTTCTTTACGTTTCTTTGTTCCTGCTCCGTAGCTAGTACCACTGCACTCCTAAGCTCAGACTCGCTAAGACTCGCTCAGACTCGCTCAGACATGGTTGTGCTCACTTCGGACGACTTCGCAGGCCACAACGACCCCGCCTCGGCCTCGGCGCTCGCTCTTGTGGACCAGCAGCAGCAGCAGGCACTGCTGCAACAAGAACAAGAACAAGGACAAGGAAAAATTTCCCCCTCAATCTACCACTACGATGAAACCCCAGAGAATAAGTCTTGGGCACATACACTGCCCACAGAGAAAGGTTTGTACAACCCAGAATACGAAAAAGATGCTTGTGGTGTTGGTTTTGCTTGTCATATTAAAGGTCAAGTCTCTCATAAAATCGTTTCAGATGCAAGATACCTCTTGTGTAATATGACACATAGAGGTGCTGTAGGTTCAGATGCTCGTGATGGTGATGGTGCAGGTGTAATGACTTCGGTACCACATAAATTTTTTCAAAGAGAATATGAATATCATTGTGATGTTCAATTACCAAATGTTGGTCAATATGCTGTTGGTAATTTATTTTTTAAAAATGATGATGAAGTTTTTCTAAAATCAAAATCAACTTTTGAAAGTATTGCTATTTCTTTAGGTTTAAAAGTTTTAGGTTGGAGAAAAGTTCCTCATGATTCTTCAATTTTAGGTCCTGCTGCTCTTTCAAGAGAACCTTTAATTTTACAACCTTTAGTTGTTCTTGAAGATGCTTATGGTTCTGGTAATCATCCAAAACAAGATATTTCAGAACAAGATTTTGAATCAAAATATCTTAAATTATTTGAAAAACAACTTTTTATTTTAAGAAAACAAGCAACTCATTCAATTGGTTTACATAATTGGTTTTACATTTGTTCTTTATCAAACAGAAATATTGTTTATAAAGGTCAATTAGTACCTTCTCAAGTTTATTCTTATTATCATGATCTTGTTAATGCTGAATATGAATCCCATTTTGCATTAGTTCATTCAAGATTTTCAACAAATACTTTCCCTTCATGGGATAGAGCTCAACCTTTAAGATGGGCTGCTCATAATGGTGAAATTAATACTTTAAGAGGTAATAAAAATTGGATGAGAGCAAGAGAAGGTGTAATGTCATCAAAATTATTTGGTGAAGAATTGGATAAACTTTATCCAATTATTGAAGAAGGAGGTTCTGATTCTGCTGCACTTGATAATGTTTTAGAATTATTGGTTATTAATGGTATATTATCATTACCAGAAGCAATAATGTTATTAGTTCCTGAAGCTTGGCAAAATAATGAACAAATGGATCCTAAAAAAAAAGCATTTTATGAATGGGCTGCATGTCTTATGGAACCTTGGGATGGTCCTGCACTTTTCACATTTGCTGATGGTAGATTTTGTGGTGCAAATTTGGATCGTAATGGTTTAAGACCTTGTAGATTCTATATTACAGATGACGATCGTATGATTTGTGCTTCTGAAGTTGGTGTTATACCAATTGAATCTTCAAGAGTTGTTCAAAAAGGTAGATTACAACCTGGTCGTATGTTATTAGTTGATACAAAAGAAGGTAGAGTTGTTGATGATCGTGAATTAAAAAGACAAGTTGCTGCAAGATTTGATTTTAAAGCTTGGTTATTATCAAATATGATTACAATGCCTGAATTATTAACAAAATTAAATTCTTCAAAAAATTCTAATGATGATGATTCATCATCATCATCATTATTATCACCACCAAAAATTGATTATTCAATTACAATTCAAGAAGATCCATTTTTAATTGCATTTAATTATTCTTTAGAACAAGTTAGTTTAATTTTAGCACCAATGGGTACTGATGGTAAAGAAGCTTTAGGTTCAATGGGTAATGATGGTCCTTTAGCATGTCTTGCAGAACAACCAAGATTATTATATGATTATTTCCGTCAATTATTTGCTCAAGTTACAAATCCTCCAATTGATCCAATTAGAGAAGAAGTTGTAATGTCATTAGAATGTTATATTGGTCCTCAAGGTAATCTTTTAGAAATGACATCATCTCAATGTAATAGACTTTTAATGAAATCTCCACTTTTATTAAATGAAGAATTAAATGCTTTAAAAAATATTTCAAAAGTATATCCAAAATGGTCTGTTTCAAATATTGATATTACATTTGATAAAAATGAAGGTTTAATTGGTTATACTGATGCATTAGATAGAATTTGTCAAGAAGCAACTCAAGCAATTATTGATGATCATCAATTAATTATTCTTTCAGATAGAAATACTTCAAGTCAAAGAGTTCCAGTTTCTGCATTATTGGCATCTGGTGCTGTTCATCATCATTTAGTTAGACAAAAACAACGTTCTAAAGTTGCAATTATTGTTGAAACTGCAGAAGCAAGAGAAGTTCATCATTTTTGTTGTTTAGTTGGTTATGGTGTTGATGCCATAAATCCATATCTTGCTCTTGAAACTTTAATTAAGATGAATAAAGAAGGTTTACTTAAAGAAGGTTTATCAAATTCAAAAGTATTGGATAATTATAAACATTCAATTGATGCAGGTATTTTAAAAGTTATGTCTAAAATGGGTATTTCAACATTGGCATCATATAAAGGTGCTCAAATTTTTGAAGCTCTTGGTATTGATAATTCTGTTATTGATAGATGTTTTGCAGGTACTGCATCAAGAATTAAAGGTATTACATTTGAATATATTGCTCAAGATGCTTTTTCATTACATGAAAGAGGGTTTCCTTCAAGAGAAACAATTAAACCAAAAGGATTACCAGAATCTGGTGAATATCATTGGAGAGATGGTGGTGATGCTCATGTTAATGAACCTTCTGCAATTGCTAATATGCAAGATGCTGTTAGAAATAAAAATGAAAAAGCTTATGATGCATATTCTAAAAAAGAATATGAAGCAATTAAAAATTGTACACTTCGAGGTTTATTAGATTTTGATTTTGGTAATTCAACTCCTGTACCAATTGATCAAGTTGAACCATGGACTGAAATTGTTAGAAGATTTGTTACTGGTGCAATGTCTTATGGTTCTATTTCAATGGAAGCCCATTCAACTCTTGCAGTTGCAATGAATAGATTAGGAGGTAAATCAAATACTGGTGAAGGTGGTGAAGATCCTGAAAGATCTGCAGTTAATGAAAATGGTGATACAATGAGATCTGCTATTAAACAAGTTGCATCTGGTAGATTTGGTGTTACATCATTTTATCTTTCTGATGCAGATGAATTACAAATTAAAATGGCTCAAGGTGCAAAACCAGGTGAAGGTGGTGAATTACCAGGTCATAAAGTTACAGGTAAAATTGCTAAGACTCGTCATTCAACTCAAGGTGTTGGATTAATTTCTCCTCCTCCTCATCATGATATTTATTCAATTGAAGATTTAAAACAATTAATTTATGATCTTAAATGTGCAAATCCAAGAGCTCGAGTTTCTGTTAAATTAGTATCTGAAGTTGGTGTTGGTATTATTGCTTCTGGTGTTGCAAAGGCAAAAGCAGATCATATTTTAATTTCTGGTCATGATGGTGGTACAGGTGCTTCAAGATGGACTGGTATTAAATATGCTGGTTTACCATGGGAATTAGGTCTTGCTGAGACTCATCAAACTTTAGTTTTAAATGATTTAAGAGGTAGAGTCACTGTTCAAACAGATGGTCAATTAAGAACTGGTCGTGATATTGCAATTGCATGTTTACTTGGTGCTGAAGAATGGGGATTTGCCACAACACCATTAATTGCCATGGGTTGTATTATGAATAAACGTTGTCATACAAATGCTTGTCCAGTTGGTATTGCCACCCAAGATCCTTTATTAAGACAACAATTCCAAGGTACTCCTGAACATGTTATTAATTTCTTTTATTATTTAGCCAATGAATTAAGAGGTTATATGGCAAAATTAGGATTTAGAACAATTGATGAAATGGTTGGTCGTGCAGAAAAATTGGTTGTTAGAGATGATTTAAGAACCACCAAAAATGCAAATCTTGATCTTTCACCAATTTTAACACCTGCTCATACTATAAGACCTGGTGTTGCAACAACTTGTGTTAAAAAACAAGATCATAGATTACATGTTAGATTGGATAATAAATTGATTGATGAAGCTGAAGTTACTTTAGAAAAAGGTTTACCAGTTACAATTGATGCAGAAATTATTAATACTGATAGATCAATGGGTACAACATTATCTTATCGTGTTTCTAAAAAATTTGGTGAAAATGGTTTACCACATGATACTGTTCATGTAAATATTAGAGGTTCAGCAGGTCAATCATTTGGTGCTTATTTAGCTCCTGGTATAACTCTTGAATTAGAAGGTGATTCAAATGATTATGTTGGTAAAGGATTATCTGGTGGTCGTTTAATTGTTTATCCACCAAAAGATTCTACTTTTAAAGCTGAAGAAAATATAATCATTGGTAATACATGTCTTTATGGTGCTACTGCAGGTACTGCATTTTTCAGTGGTATTGCAGCTGAACGTTTTGCAGTTAGAAATTCAGGTGCAACAGCAGTTGTTGAAGGTACTGGTGATCATGGTTGTGAATATATGACTGGTGGTAGAGTTGTTGTTCTTGGTTCAACAGGTAGAAATTTTGCTGCTGGTATGTCTGGTGGTATTGCCTATGTTTTAGATATGGCACAAGATTTCAATGATAAAGTTAATAAAGAAATGGTTGAATTATCAGGTGTTACAGATCCTTCTGAAATTGCATTTTTACGTGGTTTATTAGAAGATCATCGTCATTATACAGGATCTGAAGTTGCAAATAGATTACTCAACAATTTCAATAGATTTTTGCCAAGATTTGTCAAAGTTTTACCAATTGAATACAAGAGAGTTTTAGCTGAAGAAGCCAAGAAAAATGAAGAAGCTAAAAAAAAGGAAGTTGAAGATTATCTTCATACAATTAAAGAAGATCCAGAAGCTGATATTACAAATGGTGAAGTTCTTAAACAAAAATCTCATAAAGCTCATCTTGCCAAACATGAACCAAAAGTTTTAGATGTTGAAGATACTATTATTGATTTTAAAAATGAAGAAGCTAAAGCTGTTAAACTTGATAAAATTAAAGGTTTTATGAAGTATAAACGTCGTAATGAACCTTATAGACCAGCAAAATCTAGAACAAATGATTGGAAAGAACTTTCTTCAAGATTGACAAAAGATGATTTACATTATCAAACTGCAAGATGTATGGATTGTGGTATTCCATTTTGTCAATCTGATACTGGATGTCCAATTTCTAATGTTATTCCAAAATGGAATGAACTTGTATTTAAAGATAGATGGTATGATGCATTACAAAGATTGTTGATGACTAACAATTTCCCTGAATTCACATCAAAAATTTGTCCTGCTCCATGTGAAGGTGCATGTGTTGTTAATCTTAGTGGTAATGCACCAGTTGGTATTAAATCAATTGAAGCCGGTATTATTGATTATGGTTTTCAACAAGGTTGGATTGTTCCTCAACCACCAACTCATAGAACAGGTAAGAAAATTGCTATAATTGGTTCTGGACCTGCTGGTTTAGCAGCTGCTGATCAATTAAATAAAGCTGGTCATCTTGTTACAGTTTATGAAAGATCTGATAGACCAGGTGGATTATTGATGTATGGTATTCCAAATATGAAACTTGACAAACAAATCGTCAAGAGAAGAACAGATTTGATGGCTGCTGAAGGTATTGAATTTATTGTTAACACCACAATTGGTGAAGATATTACTGTTGATGAATTAAAAGAATCAAATGATGCTGTTATTTTAGCTGTTGGTTCTACAATTCCAAGAGATTTGAAAATTCCTGGTAGAGAACTTAATAATATCAATTTTGCAATGCAATTATTAAAATCAAATACTAAAGCATTACTTGAAGAAAATCTTGAAGAAATTAGACATCAAATTGAAGGTAAGAATGTTGTTGTCATTGGTGGTGGTGATACCGGTAATGATTGTTTAGGTACTGCAACTAGACATGGTGCTAAATCAGTTACCAATTTCGAATTATTACCAACACCTTCTGAAGATCGTGGTAAAGATAATCCTTGGCCACAATGGCCACGTATTTTCCGTGTTGATTATGGTCATGTGGAAGTCAAAGAACATTATGGTAAAGATCCAAGAGAATATTGTATTCTTTCCAAAGAGTTTGTCGGTGATGAAGATGGTAATGTCAAAGGTATTAAAACCGTTAGAGTTGAATGGAAAAGATCTGATTCTGGTGCTTGGCAAATGGCAGAAGTTCCTGGATCTGAAGAATTTTTCCCAGCTGAAGTGGTTTTATTATCCATGGGTTTTGTTGGTCCAGAAGCCAATAAACTTAGTGCCCCAAGAACTAATCGTGGTACTATTTCAACTAGTGATCCAAATGGTTATAAAGTTGCTACTCCTGATAATCTTTTTACCGCCGGTGATTGTAGAAGAGGTCAATCTTTGGTTGTCTGGGGTATTCAAGAAGGAAGACAATGTGCACGTGAAGTGGATTATTTCCTCGAAGGTTCAACAAGACTTCCAGGTAATGGTTCTATTGAGAAACGTGATTATCACCTTCTTGAAGACTTGGCTGCTACTACCACAACTGTAAAAGCATAAATCAGTCTGCAAATGTGCTTTTCAACTTAAAAAACAAACAAACAAAAACTTATTCTTTTTTTATTTTATTTTATTTTATTTTACTTTTTATTATTACGTTTCAACTTATTCATTCATTTATTTTTAACTATATTCCAATATACTTTTTTTTTCATTATATCTGGTGTCAAAACCTATTGAATTTCAATTATATTGTAGCAGTAGTAATGTAATGTACTAGTTTTTCGAAAAGTCTCGATTTCTTAAAAGGGCAAGAAAAAAAATGGTTACCCTATCAGGCAGGTGTTCCCCCACCTGAGAGGCCAGCCTTAAAGGTGACTTTCTAATCCAAGTAATAAAGTCAGTTAAAAGAGGGTCCCACTCTTGACAATATCGCTTTTATAGCAATAGTTTGTATTGCCCCAAGCGGACATCTGTCATTTGGGGTCTGTCTTAGAAATACCGTTGCTTTCAATTGACTCGGTGGCGAAGTCTATTGAGTTATTGCCATCTGTTCGAGCAGCACATCGACAGTCAAGCCACAGCAGCAGCAGCAGCGTTCAAGTGGCCAAATCAAGTGTGCATAGCCACTAATTCGAGTGGTCTGAGTGTACACAGCATATAGGAAAGACAAAGCCGTTTGTCTATTTCCATTCAATTCTTCACAGTCATAGGGATAACCGCTGAAAAATGTCAATATTCGACTTATCTTCGGTACATGTCATTGAGTCACAAGGTGTCAAAATTCTTTCAGTTGCAGATATACGAGGTGAACTATCGTTATTCAATGAGCTAGCACTGAAGTATGATGCACAGGCGATCATTCATACGGGAAATTTCGGATTTCTCGATGAAGGAAGCGTGGATAGAATACATGAAAGTTATCTTCGACACATTGTTGAGTTCTCTCCATTGCTTCCAGAGGAGCTTATCATTAAGATTTCCAAATTATCGAAAGTCACCGGTGACGGAGTTGAGCATTCTTCAAGCGACAATGAAAATCTCAAGACACTATTGGCGAAACAACCCATAAGTGAGCTTTCACAGTTTTTGGAAGGAAAACGTAAGCTCAATGTGCCGGTGTATACAATTTACGGTATGTGTGAGGATTCTCTTGTGATTAACAAATTCAAATATGGAATCTACTCAATACCCAATCTGCATATCATTGACGATGGGCGGACTCACACAATTAAAACCGCAAGTGGTCATAGCATATTGCTGGCTGGTATAGGCGGATCTTTATCGCATCATAAACTTTTCCATCAAGGTTCAACGCTTGAGCTAAGAACTATCATAGGAGACACTTCCAGATTCGAGGAGATTGACCCTGAAGGATTGATATTGCCCGTGAGTGGTGACTCTGGTAATATTTGGATTACTTTCTTGCAATTGGGTAAACTGATATACACATTGACCGAATTGGCAGAAAGGAATCCATTGGCATACGATAAGGCAATTAAAATCTTTGTAACTCATCAATCTCCTGCTAGAGAACCATTACTTGAACATTTATCCATATTCTTTAAAATGGACTACACCATATCCAACTCATTACATTTCAAATATACATCATCATTCAATGAGTTGTCGATAAATCCTACATTCGAGAGCTTTAAAGTTAAATTCAATGAGGCAAGAGCCAAATTGGCAATAATTTGGAGAAATATCCAACCCAAATTTGAAAGACTCTTGTTCAAGTTGAATGATCCAACTATGATAACTTGCATAGAACTTGCGTTGGAAGTATTTGATAAGATCCCAATCTCTCCCAAAGGATCATCAGACGATATTTATCCACTCACACTTTCTCAATCTAGTGAAGACGATGAAAGTTCACCTTATAAGTACCGCGAGCTCAATACGCTGATACGACAGCTGAACGATCTTTATTACATTGCTTTCCAAAACACATGGCATTTTAACTTGTGCGATTTGTCTTATGGTGTGTTACAACTCACGTTGAACGACGGGGAAATCAAAACGGAAACCCACTCCAAAGGATTCGATTTCACCTACAGGCTCGAACTACAGAGCAACAACGCACACCTGGACTCATACCCATCATCACAGGCATCCGTCAGCAGCACCCCAGACCCTTCTGCAACCAACGGCCGCAAATCGTCGACTTCCGGGTCCTCCTCCTCGCACTACAAAAGCTCACGGGGTGGACGAGGAAGAGGAGGCGGAGGAGGAGGCTCCAGAGGAGCAGGAGCCGGGGGCTCACGGGGCGGCCGAGGCTCTTCCCGCTCTTCACGATGACCACTTTGTGGAATCTACGCAGATCCAGACCCACAACGCGGGCGCTTCACGCCCAATACCCACCCCGTCATTCAAAACAGCCGACTGCCCGGATACTTTACGCAAAGTTTACGGTCGCACTTTGTCTTCTATACTTTTACTTCGCCTTACCGGGGCAACTCTACCCCAGGGATACGCAACCTTTACACTATTTATGTATTCTTAGAGGAAACGGAAACCGAAATACGCCACCCACAGCAGCACGGGCCGTCCCAGATGGGGCTTTGTCTGTTTGCAACAACCGTAATACTGTAAAAACTAAACGCCGGCGCCCCAGCACTGCCCCGGCGCTTCCCCAACGCAGATTCGAGCGCCTTTTTGTTGAGCGCGGAGGAAAAACGGCGGGCGGAATATTGGCTGCACCGCCGTCTTTCTGATCCCGCTGTCTTTACCGGGGAAGCTGCCAATATTGTTGGGGCACGTTATTTTTCTGCTAGGCTAGGCTTGCGAGTTGTGCAGTGGCTTGCTGTGGATCGGGCAGTTATCATCACCGCAGGACGTCGACCTGCACGAGTATAGGTTTGCACAGAGGTGGCATCCAGGGCTCATACACGGTCTCAATCACCACGCGCTCAACCAGCCTCTTAGTGGCCTCTCCCGACTGCATTGGTGCCATATAGCCTCGCCTAGCCCAGCTTCGCCTTGCCTAGCCTCGCCTTGCCTAGCCTCGCAGCTGACCGCTCTACACAGAGATGAACTCAATAAACTTCCTGGCGTCGACAGTGGACAGGGCGTTTCACCAGCCGTCCTCTGGCCAGACAGACAGCAAGAAGACTCTCCCGGACGGTGGCAGCGATGCGAGTCCGCTCCTGCTGCCGCCCTTGGAGAGCAATCCAGCGGATAATGAATCTGATTCGGCGCACACTCCTGTGCTGCTCGATGACTCTGATATCGTTGCCAGGGCCGGCGTGGACGACGATCCATTGCAACTGGACGGACTATATCCAGAGTCTCGGAGATCCGCTGATGAGAAATACGAGAATTCAGGCTTCGACGAATCAGAGAGAGGCACCGAAACCAAATACGGACCCGCAAACATACTCAGAACCATCGTCACTGCCGTTTTGTTTCTTCCGAATCAACTGATTGTGCGGCCCATCGCCTATTTCTTGTGGATTCTAACCTTCCCCTTCAGACTCATCGCTTCTCTGTTGTTCGGCGCAAAAAGTGCGCATGCACAATTGGCCCCAGGTTCCCCAGTGAAGGCAAACAGCAAAGACGCAGAAACTCTCTTGGATGATTCAGAGGTTGATGAAGGGTCCGAGTCTGTACAGGAAGAGGAGCCCACTGATTTATCTCGAGGATCCTCTTTCAGATCTCAGCAGCGGCAACAAAGGCAGCAGCAACAAAAGCATAATTTCCCAACCATCAACGAAGACGAATTGGAGTTTGATTTGACTTCTGATTTCAAGATTGTGGATGATGATTTGAAATCTCCTACAACAGACTTACCTCCAGATGGGCAGTATGACAGTAAATCATCATCACAAATCACTCCCGTGCGCTCTCCCAAGTCGAACCCTATATTGACCATTAATGACCAGCTCATCAAAAGCGATGATCTGGGGGCTTCTACTGCTTTAGATGTTACCCCCAGGCAACTATCACATAGCTCTAGAAATGCGCAAAAACGTCAAAATACACAACATAACAGACGTCAGTATCTGTTCCCCAAATTGCTATTTGATTTCCATATCAACGCACCACCTGCATTACCAATAAAGACTTTGGTCCTCGATCTCGATGAAACCCTCATACATTCATTATCTAGACACAACTCCTCTGTGCTTGGCAAAAGCAAAGGCACAACCATTGAAATCAAAGTATCCAATCAATTGGCTACTCTCTACCATATTTACAAAAGACCCTACGTTGATGAATTCCTGGGTATAGTAAGACAATGGTTCGATCTAGTTTGTTTTACCGCCAGTATCAAAGAGTATGCTGATCCTGTTATTGACTTTTTGGAATCAGAGGCACAGCAACATACGCAATCAAAACACTCAAAACCAGTGTTCAGTAAGCGATTATATCGTGACAGTTGTGAATTTGTGGAAGGTAAAGGGTACATCAAAGATTTACGTGCTTTGGGAGGTAACAAACTACAAAGAACCAACTCTCCTACTAGCACACCCAGTGCTCCTGGTACTCCGATATCCCAAATGGCTAAAAGGCACGGTATATCAAGTTCCCCAGATAGAAACAATTCTCGTGAATCTTCTCGCTCTAGAACCCGCCATCGTGATGGTGATGAAGTTGATTTGAGTAAAGTTATAATCATTGATAACTCTCCAGTAAGTTACAGCATGCATAAGGAGAACGGTATCATGGTTGAAGGTTGGATCAATGACCCTGATGACTTGGAATTAATGAATCTCTTACCACTTCTCAACAGTCTCAGATTTACGAGCGATGTTCGTAGCATCCTTGGTCTGAAGAATGGTCAAATGGCATTCGATCGAGTTTGAAAAAAAAACTCGTGAAAAACTCTATAAAATTAGTATGCTTAGACTTAGTAGTATACATAAGTAATGATTTGAACGATATTTAAATTATAAAACTACTCATTTCCTAAAAAACGATTGTCATTCAGTGATGATGATATATTCTCTCGGCTTGGAGATTGGGGAGATTTAACAATGTTCAAATTGAGTCCAATCTTCTTTCTCGTCGTTCTAGTTGTATCATGGTATCCGTTCTCCTTATTGTTATAGATATCGTCATATTCAAAATGTCCGTCTTCTCCTTCATTGGGAGATACAGCAAGAGTATTTGCCGATTTAGCACGAGACAATCTGTTTCTCAGATATTTCAGCCTATTCTCAAATGTCTTGCTATCTTGCTCGACATATTTATTCTGATGCTTCAGTTGTGCCTCGAGGAATTGTATCCTATTGCCTCTTTCATTACTGATCTCTTGTAAAAGTGAAAAATCTTTTCTCAAGCGTTCATTCTGCGATTCGACTTGTGCTATATGAGATGAGAATTGTACAAGTGCGACTTCAAGTGTCTGTAGCCTAGAAGACCCAACTTTTGGCACACTGCTGGGCGCTGAACCCACCAACTCATCTTGATCACCATTGATATCTAAGCCTCTCAAAGTGGCTTCCAACCGCTCGAAATCTCTATCCTGGACAAGATTACTAGTCGCATATTCTTCTTGCTCTTTAACTTGTTCCTTCAGAGCCTTGATAAACTCTTGATTCTTCTCATTTTGATCCAGCTGCTCTAGGTAACGAGCTTTATAATCAATTTTATTGGTCTCTTCAATGTTTGCCGACACATTGTTCTTGATAGCTTTAGCTCTCGTGCCGAAACGCAAGGAAGAAACCGTCTCAGACTCATTCAAAGAAGAAGGCGAACAATTTATAATTAATGTGGTCTTGGACTTCCCCCCTAATGCATGTTGCAGAACTTTTGTCAATTTCGAATCTCTATACGGAACATGCCTAGAATTTCTATCCGTTAGTGAATGAATGACATTTCCCAGCGCTGATAAAGATGTATTTATAGTCTTTGCCTCCTCAAATACCGTGCCTGATGCCCCCGTCTTATGAACTCTTTCAGATCCAGCAAGGTCAACTAAGTAAAGATCACCTTTCGTAGCCAATCCATGAATCACATCGTTTTGCAGTATGGATAAGTGAAATATTGCATGCGATCTCGAACTTTCCTGGTTCATATTTGTAGAGGCTGTGGCTCTATTCAAATTACCTTTCTCAAGAAGCGCAAATACTTCTTCCCTGTTATGAACCCTTCTGGTCTCCAAACCTTCCACATGCGAACCATGAAGAGTCAATGAACCATTATTGGCTGGGTTCAGCAAATCTTTGAAGCTCTCAAGATGCAATTCGTAATAGGATGCCTGAACGGTGAACTCTGTATGAGCTGGTGTCTTTTCTACTTTCTGGAAGATGCGCTCAGAAATTCTAGGTATTATACCTTTGTAGTTCTCATCGCCAATCTTTCCCATCATCGTATATGACTTTCCAGATCCTGTTTGACCATATGCTATAATGGCCCCATTAATCCCTTGGAAAATATCATCCACTGTCTTTGAAATCGAATACTCAAAAACCTCTTGCTGCGTGGATGTAGGACCAAAGACATTGTCAAAACTGAAGGAAGCTTTAGTGTTGGCAGTTGCGTTGAT
This sequence comes from Wenyingozyma succiphila, assembly GCA_001599255.1. NCBI lineage: Eukaryota > Fungi > Ascomycota > Pichiomycetes > Pichiales > Pichiaceae > Wenyingozyma > Wenyingozyma succiphila. Next base: position 475,030 of record BCGL01000008.1, read on the forward strand.
ATCGTGCCTTAATTCCACTGTATTCCCACTGAACTCGGCTACATTTGAGCCACGAGCCAACTCGTCCTCGTTCTCCGGTCTAAATCTGACAACGACTTTAACAGACTCCGGGTTAGCCCTGTGAGTTGGACTTCGGGAAGGCGAAAGTGATCTGATCGAAGACGCTGGCGACGAAGAGTTAGATGAAGCATGTAAACCCGATCTCAGTGGAGTCAGTGTGCTCCGCCTAGGGGTGGCAGCTTTCCTCGGTGAAAATGACATTTCTAACTTCACGATAGGTACCACACGCAAGTCAGGTGTCTTTCGATAGTGTAAACCTGCTTATATCCTCTACTTAGAACCCGAACTTACTCAAATATTTCAAACAGTTCAAATCTAAACACAAGTGGGTCCGAAAAGGTCAAAAGGTAAACAATTCATTCTCCGCGACTATCGACGCGTGGGGGAAAGTCGAAGATCGAGTTTTGCCCGATTACCTCAATATCCAGAAAGGCGCTTTTCAAGATCTCAAGAGAAGACAAAGAGCTATTCAAGAGGTATTAGTTGACAGATACCACTCAATTGCTTCTCATATCGCTTAGAAAAGATGTCACAAGTGACAGTCACACATGGATTCCATACTTTCAAAGTGAAAGTCACTCCCTCGACTTTGCTGAGCGAAGTTTTAGATGCAGCTTCGAGACACTTCAAACTGGATCCCTCACAGGCAGAACTTCGACATGGCAAATCTGTCGTGGATATTTCGCTTCCCATTAGGCTAACTAATTTACCAGCGGGCACGAAGTTGGAATTGGTGAAAACGGAATCAAATGCCACTGGTGGAAATGCTGGCAAGAAAATATCAAGTAGCGGAGGGTCTGTTACAATCAAGCTTCAAATAAGTGCACCTCCAGGAGATGCGACTTACAGTGCACCAGATCCACGAGCATTGGTGGACAAATTCACGTCACAGCAACAAGTGAAAGAGGTGCTGCAGCATTTTGAGAGGAAATTGGGAATAACCATCATTGGGAGAACTGCCACTGAAACTGATATCTCGAAGAACGAGGAGAAGACTTATGAGTATCTGCTTGTGATCCAGACTCTTTCCCGAGTGATAGAGTCACAAGGTGACCTTTCATTACCGTTGAGCTCTTTAGGAATTGCTAGCGGAAGCCATGTAATCAGGTTGAGCTTCAAGGCGTCAGTGGTTGCGGTGAAACAGTTGGCGACGGCACAGCCAACACCATTGACGGGGGATAATACGCAAGAACTCACTGATGCTACTAGTAATGACGAGTCACAACCCACGGCAAGAGTAGACTGCACAGTTCCGATCACTGTTGTAAAACAGGAAGTTCAAAATGCTCAGAAAATTCAAGAGGAACCCCAGACCTCAAGAGAATTGCCAGAAGAACCACAAAGCACTTCTCATGAAATCGAAGCCCCCGAGGAGAAAGTTGAATTTGAAGTTTATAAACCCACTGAAGAAATCAACAGGTATGAGCACGATGACTCAGCTTATGATCTCACCGTTGATCAAGCAAGATTGTATCAGTCAATTCTCAACAAACAGGCCCGTGTTGGAGGACCTCTCCTAACTAGGCGACAAAGAGAAGAACTGGAGCAACGGAAAAAAGCAGCGGCCAAACTTTCATTCACAACCTGTAACATTCGAGTGAAGTTTCCCGACAGAAATTATGTTCAACTAACTTTACGCACTACGGACACAATCAAATCTCTTTACGATGCACTAATTGAGAACGTTTTAAATCTTTCGAATGCTCAGCGTGAAAGGCTGGCATCGGGTGAACTAGCGTTCAAACTTGCAATACCACATCCGCATCAATATGTCTTGAATTCGAGCGCCGACTTTGATAAAGAGTTAGTGGCACATTTGGGATTTGGACCCCGCTCTTTACTGCAATACGAAGAGGAAGAGAGAGTACAGCGCCAATACCTCAAAAGTGAATATTTGGATAAAGCAAAAAGTTTGGCTGATGCGGAAGAAGTAAGACTTGAACAATCAAGAGGGTCTTTAGTTGAAGAGCCCGCCTCTTCAACTTCGGCGAGCCGTGCTGCATTCTCGTCTAGCTCGCAGTCGTATTCAAGTGGTTCGTCTATTTCAGAAACTGGGAAAAAGACACCTAAATGGCTGAAAATTGGAAAGAAGTGAGATATAAATGTTATTGAGAGAATAAAAAAAAGTGTATAAATACATATGTATAACTTGCAATTGAATGTCATTAATTGGATAAAGGTACTCTAAAATTGAACTCTACTAAAATTGAACTTTGAGTCAAAAAGAAACCCTTGAGAAGATAAATTTCTTAGTCTCTGTCACGGTGAAGTTTACCACTTTCGAAGAGAGCATCCATATCTTCTAGTTCTACACCTCTAGTCTCTGGATAAAATCTTAGGGCAAACATTGCAGAAAGAAAACAGATTATACCATGAATGAGATATAATTTCCAAGTAATACGTTCTAGTAGTGCGGGACTTCCTTCACCAACAAGAGCATTACAAAGCCAGTTTGTAGCCGTTGCTATAGAGGCACCTTTTGCTCTTACTGAGTTTGAAAAAACTTCATTGGAATATAACCAGCCTCCAGGACCCCAAGAGAACCCAAACATGGCATTGTAAAGGATAACTAAAAGAGCGACCATGATAGGAGTGTATGAAGCATCGATTGCAACAAACAAAGCTATCAAGAAAAGAGGCACACCCATACCGATTGAGCCTGTGATGAAGATTGGTCGACGTCCCCAAGAATCCACAAGGAACCAAAATGGAAGAGTAGATGCAAGATAAATTAACGAATTTATACCTGTAACAAGCAATGCTGCTCTTCCTTGGAATCCAGCCTCTTCAAACACCAAAGGAGCATAATAAGATATGAGATTGATTCCGTTCAATTGAGAAAAGAAAAGAGCAGAGGATCCAATCATCACTCTGTATTTATGATGTCTGAACAACTCACGATATGTTCTTTGTTCAGGTGGATATTTGAACCTCTCTTCAGTGATTGTTTGTTTGATAGATATGAATTCTTTCTGTGCTTTTTGAGGTTCAGGTGAATCAAAGTATAATAAATTGAGCACATCGTAACCTTCTTCATCTTGTTCATTATCCAATAACCATCTTGGAGATTCCACGATGAAGAAAGCACCAAATAGAAGAAAAGATCCCAAAAGCACTTGTGCTAATAAGGGTAATTTCCAAGATAGGTTACCCTTGATATAAGAGCAGAAGAAGTCGATCCATACCGAGGCGCTATAACCCGTGATATTACCAGTGAATTCCACACCTGCTAATCTACCACGCTGGTCTGATGGTGAAATTTCACTTTGAAACATTGGAATGATAGCAGACAAGATACCAACACCTATACCACTGATCACTCTACCAACGCACATTATCGGCAGTGTGGGAGCAAAAGTTTGTAAAGAACCACCAATAACGAAAATAAAAGCACCTAGGATAATTGTCTTTTTTCTACCGAATTTGTCAGATATATAACCAACAGAAAGAGAAGAGAATAGAGCACCAAACTCCAAAACAGCCACCATTGTACCAATTGCAATGCTAGAAGGGTGATTGAAATATTCTAAGAAAGATTCTTCGGTGATGATGCCACTCAGTACCCCCTGATCATAACCAAAGACAAACACACCTAACGATATGAATATTGAGGTGGAATATAGAAGCTTTTGACCTTTTACTCTACCTCTTGGAGGCTTATTGAAATCTATGTGACTGAATTGATCTGCTGCCGCATACACCAAATCTCCATCATTCAAGTCGTCATAATCATCTTCGTTTCCATCACTGTCCCCTCTGTCTCGTCCCTCAGAACTTCCACCAGAACTGTTATCAATGAATTGGGATTCTGCTTTGCTATGAAATGGATTTTGTCTTGCATCATGACGATGGTGTCTAAGTTCTCTCCCTGACTCATCCAGATCTCTCAATCCAATTTCAGCCTCGTCAGCAAAAGGATCATCATTATTCAGTGAGCGTCCTGCGTTTTTCTTGGACGATGATGTGTTGTTGCCCAGAGGTTCTGTGTCGATATCGAATAGTATTTCCTCGGGTTCTTCAAGACTCTGAGCTATGGTATTCTGTATATCACCTCTTCGAGTTCCACTTTCCGACAGCGAAGTATAGCCACTAGCGCGTGACATTTTTTTTTTATATGCAAAGGAGAATATTGAAGTAAAGGCAATTTCTTGAACACTTCAAACACGAGTCAATCGCAGAATCAGAGCCCTTGAATCGTTTCTAAATGTGAAATCTTCTGATATGGTTGACTTTCATACAAATTGCGCGTCAAATTAGCGTCGCACTGGCATTAAATTAGGGCAAAACACGTAGATCAAATGGATCTGATAAGAAAGCTGGAACCTAAACGGGATTGCCAACAGGATCTAACTAATTATGAGAACCTAATATGATCCCACGGAGTATGGAAAGTGAAATGAAAAACACAGCTACCAACTTACCAAGAACCGGAAACTAACACGCTCAGAGGTACCGGGAAGACAAGCAAGCCTGCTTTAACTGAGTGGTGCGTGTACCCAATTCGGAATGTAGACACGGCCCTGAGCCAGAAACCTTTTTTGTATCTACAGATTTATGACGTCACACGCGATCACATGACCCGGACACCCCAAATTCACGACATTACATTTGTTGTACAACATAACTGCCTTTGTACATTTAATTTTGATCCTTTTTTATTTTATTTTGAATTTTATCTACTGAGATACATATACAGTTTGCAATCTATGGAATGTAAGAGTGTACACAGAGACTTTCAGATTGCCAGGTCGAATTGAAGTCGGTTCAGATCAATTCAACGTGGTATAGGACGAATGGTTCGTATTCTGTATCGACTATAGATGCGTACTCATGCAGTCCGCTGTCCTTAACCACTTTACCCTTTTTATCAGTTACGAAAGCATTTCCACCCAAGTAACCGAATTTATCAATTAGTTGGTCTTTAGCCTTTTGTATGGCCTTTTCAGGTAATTGCAAGAGATAAGTATGGAAATCAGGAGGTAATCCATATCTCAATACGGATTCGTTGAAAGTTCTCAATGCTTTCAAATGCAACCATGATGATACTATATCGGAATAAGCAGTCTTAGATAGAATGATAAGATCATTTCTCTGAGAATATTCTGCTTTGGTAGCATTTTCGAATTCGTCACGCAATATATTTATGGATTCTTCTGAATAATCAAATTCTCTAGGAACCCATTTTTGTTCACGAGCAACCGAATTAAACTTTTGAGCATATTTTTTGAACAATGTAACACCGTATAACAAATAATCATCATCACTTGCAATCAATTTGCCTGATCTTGGAACGACAAATTCAACTACAGATTCATAGGTGTTAAGAAATGGTTCTTTTAAATTCCTGGGTACAGCAACTAGCACCGTAGTTAAATGCTCTGAGCCCAATACAAAGTCATCAGCTTTCACAACATCATGTAGAGACTTCACTGATAAGTCACCATTTTTCTTTCTTTGAGCTGCTAACAGATTGGATTTTGCAGCATTGTAACTAGAATAAGCATTTCTTAAATCTCCATCAATGTTCAAAGCTTCTTCAGAAATAATCTTAATGAGCTCTGAAAGTGGCTTATCCAATCTGAATCGAGATGTATTCCATTGAAAAGTTTTCGCATACTCTTCAACAGATTTCCCATTCACAACTCTTGCGCTTTTTATTGCTACTGGATTATTTTCATATATGTTGGAAATGATATCCAATGTTTTCGCTATTGAGTTGTGCAATTGAGAGTCCAATTTTGCGAGATCGTCACTTTGAGACACCAACGAATCCAATGTACCTACTTTGAACTTGGGAGTCTTGAACTTGCTCACTTCCACTTTACCACCATTGATTGTAGTTTCTAACCAATCGACCAAAGATCTCTCCCCAGATGTAGCAGCAGACTCAGGGAGTGACACTAACAGGAAATGCGAGCTGGTCTGTGACATGTTGGCTTCTTATCGGTTGGCAATCCAGTCAAGTCAAGTCACTCAGACAGCTGTCAGTCACAATCAGAGAGTCGCACGTGAACAATTGAGCCTACTCAATTACGGTGCCCTATACCTGACCTGGAAATGGCTTCTATCTCACTTGTATTCATTCACCCATCGGTATCACTGAGAAGTGACTGTAAATTTCCTTTGCAGCCAAAACTTCGAGAATTCCTGGGTGGGAGCAACACACCCGTGCACAGGGCAAGTCCACAAACACGCAATTACGTAATCCCAAAGCTACATACTTTAGATGAGTATAAGGACTCCCTACAGCTCTGGGGGATCAGTTTTCAGTTTTGCGGGACTTTTTTTTCTATACAAGTAAGTGTATTATATTAGATCTACAGAGTACATGCGCGTGCGTTCTGTCATACACCACTTATCGAAGGAAGAGAGGGAGAGAGGCACACAAACAGCGATCATAGAAACGCATCTTGCGGCAAGAATCGCTGTCTGTAGTCTCTGAATGCATAATAAAGGTCTTCGAGAGGAGCACCTTTCATTCTTAGTATGATTTCGATGAGTTCACTCTTTCTGGTTTTCTTTTCTTCAGCAGATGATCCATGTGGGATCTGCTTTGCCAGAAGAGCCGCCATCTCGGTATCGTCCAGCGTACCGCGATCCAAATGTTGGAACTGACATTCTTCGTTTTTACATCCATCCAAGAATTGGTAAGAACATAATGCTATCGAGTCGTCTATATTACACGCCCAGAGATGTCGCCTGAGACTAGAGACATCAAAGTTGGGATGGAATACAAATGACTCGAAGCAGCGTAGATATGAATGATAGCGGGTGAAGTTTTCAGGGATGATCTTCATGATTTAAAATTTTTCACACACCCACAGTTGCATTTGGTATGCTTCTATTCTATTCTCAAGAAGCTTTCCTGCAAGTCAGGAAAGCAAACAAGAGAACAGTGAAAGATGCGTTCAAGTTGTCAGTAATCAAAAAAAAAAAAAATCAAAAATCAAAAATAAAAATCCAACTCAGAGGATACTCACCCTTTGTACGTATATGGAAGATCGTGAGTTGATATGATCGAGTTCATTGGAATCCGAATCATCAGCGTATGGTTTATTAGTTAGTGTTTCAGTAGAATCAATGCCATCGTCTGGCTCCACTGCCTCATCAGGCAATAGAATCATATCATCTCCTTGAGATTCAGATAAAACAGAAGATGAAGAGTTTTCAGAGGTCGGTGTGTTTTCTGTAGTCGGTATCACTGGGGTGTTTCTAGTTTCATTGATTGATGATGAAGAAGAGTCTTCTGAAATAATCGATGGGGAACTCTTTGAACTGGTCTGTGTACTAAGTGACGCTTCTAATCTAGCAATATGTTCTTTCATCAATCGTATTTCATTCTCTTTTTGTCTTAGTATGTCGCTGTGTTGTTTTGCTTGAATAGTCTCTTCATCTTCTGAGAAATCATCATCTGAGAAATGAATTATGAGGGATTTCATCCATGAATCATCGCTGAATCTTTTTAATGGAATTACAGGTCGTATTGGAGCTGATATTGGAGTTGTTATAGCAGGCGGAGGTGGGGGAGGAGTTGAATCTGATAAGGGAGTTGAACCAGACTTGTCCAATGCAGTACGTATGGAATTCAAGTTATTATTGGACAAATCTTGTTTCGATATCGAAGGCCATGCGTCACTTGGAACCCCATTAACTTGTTCAAATAACTTGATAATGAATTCTTTGGGGCAATTAACTTTGTTAGCGATATCTTCTTCGGAGAATCCCAGTTGCCGAAGATCGAGGATCGCTTCAAATATCCTGTGACCCGAATTGAACTTCGATCGGAACAGTTCATCCGAAGCATCACATGTATCCGCCATCACTTGGTGGCCTCCTTCTGTTGGAGTGAAGGATAGCAATTAAAAGAAACAAAGTAAGATATCTCAAATTTTGTTTTTATTCTGGAGAAAAAAAACCCACACAGTTTACGCGAGCACTTTGAAGAGAAGGAATTCTACAGATATTTTTGAACTGAAATATATTGAATATATTACAGTCACGGGAATTTTATACCAAATCTCCCCCAACAGAAGAGCAATGACTGCAAATAATTCCATCGAAGATGTTGAGATCAGGAGCTACGAGGACGAAGTGAAGGAATCGTTCAATACCACTGAAAATTTGCTACGATTGGTGAAGTCAATCAAACAGGAGAGTCGAGAACCTTCTGCTGAGGAATTCAAACAGCTACGTGATTTGCAAAAAAAAGTGGCAATTGAGAATATCACCTTGTCAAAGGCGAAGAATACCGTGAAGCGTAGAAGTTATGACTTGGATGAAAAGCTTGCTGTGAAAGCCACGAAGTTCAATCAGGTTTATGATCGAAAACTCGAACAATATAAGAAATTGAATTTACGAAATCAAATTCTGCACGATACGATACAGACCAATCTTAATAATTTACCCGAGGTCAAGACTTTAGAACTTCGAGATAAGCAGAGTCAGCAATGGATAGAGAAACTGAATGTTAATGAAGTACAAATTTTGCGATCTTTGAAGAGGACAAGGGATGATTCAGATGGAGTGAATGTTGATGAAGATGGTGATGATAAGATGGATCAGGATTCTACTGATGTCGATAAAGAAATTGTGAATAAGTTAAAAGAGATACTGAACCAGGAGACATTACAGAGGTTCAAGCTCACGACGTTGAATGATAAAGTTTACGATAAGGAGAGGATTTCACTTAATACAATCAATTCTAAATGGCTTAATAGATTAGCAGAGCTTACTGCATTCATAGATCGAGATTTGAAAAATGTATCAGTTAGCATTTCGAAGATCCAGAATGATAGGATTGAAGCTGAGAAAGACGAGCAGGTTTTGAGAGGACACAGGCCCGAGGATGAACTGGAAGAAGAGGAAGAGGAAGAGGATTCAGAGGAAGATATCGATATCAATGAGGAAGAACTGGAAGAATTGGAAGAGGAAGAGGAAATAACAGAGAATAATGAAGATAGAGAAGGAGAGAATGCCGTTGAGGGTACTGAGGGTACTGAGGGTACTGATGGTGAGCAAGCGCACAGAGAAGCCGACAGCCCAAGTGAACAGCATGAAGAACCTATTGAAGATGACGCAGAAGATGTCGCAGAGGAAGAGGAAGAGGAAGAAGGAGAGGAAGAAGGAGAGGAAGAAGGAGAGGAAGAAGGAGAGGAAGGAAGTGGTGATGATGGTGTGATTCTTGATGAAGAACACGATCAAGAGGAAGCAGCTGATTCTCAGGTGTCTCAGTTGTCACAGGCGAGTGAAGAAACAGATTCTAATGCATCCGGTACTAATTCTCCCAGCAATGAATTTGAGATTGGAGAGGAAGAGTAATGAAGAGAACAGACTAATGTAGGCAAATAAAAAGACATAGAGATTTAGTACAGTACCTCGGTATGTAGTTTATAAAGAAAGAGGGGTTGATTCATGGCTAATTGTATGTAGTAAAACATGATTTCATATTGATTTAATTCAATCTATTTAGTTCTTAGTTCTTCTGGATAGGTGATGTGGTAGCGATTTCTTTCACTTTTTCTTCAACTTTAGAGGTAGGAGTAGCACCAGTCAAGATATAATTGAACGCTTGACCTACTGAATCACCTTGAGACGCTCTCCATCTGTAAATACGAGCTAATTGATAACCTGCTACACTACCGAGGAAGAAATTCACTGAGGCTAAGATATAATTTTTAGGTCTGATCACGAATGACCATCTTGTCCAAATAACACCGGTTGCGAAAAGAGCTTTATTGAATGAGATGGAGTCGGGTTAGTATGAAAGATTTGTGTTGCTTGTTGTGGATGGAAACTTACCTATTTGTTGAGAACCAGAGAGCTTCTCCACTGGTCTGAGAGTATCGTTTGCACCTGCAGCTACGAGAGACCACTGTTAAGAAAAAAGATGATTCCGAATCCCGCTGGGGAATTCACTGGCACCAGAGTCCAAGCACAGGAACAGACCAGACCAGACCAGACCAGACCAAAACAGATCAGATCAGATGAGGTCAGATGCGCTAAGCTAAGATGTGCCAGTTCAGTACCCAGCAGTTGAGGAAGAAACGCAGTTAGTACGCAAGTTCTGAATTGCACGAGATTGAATATGTGAGTGATTGTGAATGAGAACACGAGGGTGAGATGGGGAGAAGTAAGGGGAGAAACGTACTTTAGCCACGGGAGCCTAATAGTGTAGAGGAGACAAGTTAGTAATTGAGCCGAGTTGGAAGTGAAATTGAAAACTGGTGGAACGTACCCAGAAATGGATTGTCTTTGGACCGGCCTCAGAATTGAGGAACCTTGCGAAAGCAGAAGACATTGCAAGTGATTGTGAGGGGGTTGAAGGAGTAGATGGAGTAAATGGAGTGGATGGAGGGCCGGGGGAGGGAGCACAAAAGTTGAGTAAAGCGGTGAGCGGTGGATAACTAAATAATTGTATTGCCGCGAGTAGAGGGCTGAGGAGGACTGCGAGCACTGAGAGGACTGAGTGTATGGAGAAAACTCCGAAAAGCAGAGATATTTGGGATATTTGGAGAGGCAGAAACCCGCAGAGCTAGTTAACTACGAGAGTAACTGAGAGAGCAGCTAGCAAAGTGAGAGCTCAGTAAACTGGCGCACGGCTTGAGTTTTTTCGGGTTTTCGTTTTTTCGTGGCAATCCCTCGCCTGACGGGCCGGTTTAGAGAGCTGTCTCAGAGTTCGGGTGTTTGATCCAGTGTATTTCATGTGTTTCTGCGCTGGCTCTGCCCGCTGGCTCTGCGGAAATGCGCGCGGTCCATTTCTGTCCGTCCGTTTTCTGTCCGCCGTGCCCGGTGGGGACAGCGCGAAATGAGGGGTTGCGGGTGCGCACGATACAAATCGCGGGGCGATCGGCGCGCGCCGTCCTCTCGCACAGGGGCACGGGTGTGTATATACAAGCAGAGTATCACACTCATAATTGTCGTGGCTCAGCTGTGGGCCAGTGCACGGACGCGTTTTTTTTCTCTCTCTCTGGGGACGCGCTATGCGGATTTGATTTCATGCACTCAGTTATAGAAAACACCCACAGCTCTTGTGACGATTTACTCAAATCCACCCCCATTCCCTCCCATTCACAAGGCAAATCCAGATTGCAATGGACGTCGAGCAGACCGTGGAGCTGAGGGCCATCTTCTTGGAGAGCGCCAAGGTGCTTCAGGAGCTCAATCTGTACCAAGGCAGTAAATGGTGAGTGACCACCCTCCCCCCACTAACCCCACTACTAAATTTACATTCTTTACTAACAAGTTCAATTATTGCTAAAACAGGTCGGCAGAGGCACTCAATGGGCTGGCCCCTTTGAAGAAAGAGGAAAGCTTCGCGCTGTTCCAGCAAGCCTGGCACTCTCCATCGAGCACAAAGGACAGAGCAAAGACCAGGACTCGACTGTCCTATTTGCCCGATTTGCCAGAAGAAGCTCAATTTTTGAACTACATCGACGAGGACAAGATCCTTCTAGCGAATTCATATTTCAGCTGCAAAGAATTCGAACGCTGCTCGCATACCTTAAAAGACTGTAAAAGTCCGAAAGCCCTCTTTATACGTCTATACTCCCTGTACCTCACGGGTGAAAAAGCAAAAGAAGACGAAATTGGTACCGTTTTGGGACAACAAGATGGCAAGGCTCCTAATGCCAACATATCCCAAGTGATAAAAGAACTCGAAGCTTACAAATCAGATTCTCAATCTCAAAATGAAGACCCTTTTTTGCTCTATCTTCAAGGTCTTATGTTTGCCAAATTGGCAGATACAGAATCTGCCCAAGAATATTTTTATCGTTCGTTAACAATATACCCTTTCAACTGGTCATGCTGGTCAGAGTTGATCTCGACTCTTTCCATATTCAGCGAAGCCGTTGCTATCTTTGCAAGATTCTCCAAAAATTCTCGATTCATCTCCGATAGATATTTTAGAATAATGTTACTCTTCTTTAGAATAACGGTACATCAAGAATTTTTCCAACAATCAGTAGACCTTTATCAAGAATTGAAATCTTTATCTGATCTTTTCCCCAATTTCAGTTTCTTAAAAGTTCAAAAAGCATTAATATCTTACAATTCTTTGGATTATTTAACTGCTGAAACCATATTTGATGATGTCCTTGCTAATGATCCATTGAGATTGGATGATTTAGATACTTATTCAAACATCTTATATGTGATGGAAAAACAATCAAAACTTGGATTTTTAGCACAATTTTCTTCTTCTATTGATAAATTTCGTCCAGAAACTTGTTGTATTGTGGCTAATTATTATTCATTGAAATTCGATCATCAAAAGGCAATCATGTATTACAGAAGAGCTTTGGCACTTAATAGAAGTTGTCTCAGTGCATGGACTTTAATGGGTCATGAATTTGTGGAACTTAAAAATTCACATGCAGCAATTGAAAGTTATAGACGTGCAGTTGATACAAATAATAAAGATTTTAGAGCTTGGTATGGACTTGGTCAAGCCTATGAGGTTCTTGATATGCATTTATACTCTCTATATTACTATCAACGTGCTTGTGCTTTGAAACCATTGGATAAACGAATGTGGCAAGCTGTTGGAAATTGTTGTGAGAAATTAGGTGAATTTCAAGACTCAATCAAATCTTATAAGAAAGCATTAAGTGTATCACCAGAGATGGATCCTGTGATCTTGTATAAACTAGCTACACTTTATGAAAGTCAAAAAGATCCTAAAAATACAGCAATGTACATGAAACTTTGCTTAGATGAAGAAACAAATGAAGGTGTCACTACAGAGACTGCAAAGGCAAGATTATGGCTCGCTAAATATGAGGCACATAACAAGAATTGGGCACAGGCTTATAAATATGCTGCTGATATGACTCATGGAACCTCTTTTGAAATCGAAGAAGCAAGAACAATCGTGAGAGAGGCAAGAATAAGACTTAATAATGCAAATGGTCCTCAACGAAATATCTCTACATCTTCAGCGGTTACCACTGGCCACCTTCGTAATACCACCAGTGGTCCCGATCAACTGGATCCTCGTCTTACTTCCCGCAAGGGATCTTCAGGTAGGTAGGTGGAGACTATCCTTAACCAACCACGGCCCCATCTCTTTGTGCTGCAGTCCCCTCCGCATTGAACATGTTTTTATTCTAATATCTCTCATTTTGCATTGTACATACATAATTCATGTCATAGTTAATTATTTTAATAAAACCTCTACACGCGAAAATAGTTCATGCAGAGAAAAAAAAATATTAGTGATAAATAAGAATAATTTCAAACAAAAGGGTACCTCAAATACTTTGTAAGATTATTTGTTGTTGCAGTCGTTAAGTTATTCCGACTAAGATCTTGCACGGTCGTGTTTTGGGTTCTGACTCTAGAAGGTGTTCTCACATATTGCAAGTCAAAGAGGAATTTCTCGATCGAATTGCAATTATATCCCAGCTGAGAAGTCACTCCGAAACCATAACTGTCTTAGACAAAATCAATGAGTGGGAAGAACGGTCGCTCAACGCAGCCACCACCTCCACCGCCTCCTGGTGCTAGAAGGACAGCAGGAGACGACAACGCACAACCTCCGAAGAGATCGAGACACAATCCACCGCCTCCTCCACCGCCACCATCACAAGCTCTCCGATCAAATAATGGCACTAATGGTGCACCATCAACGGCAACTCCTCCTCCCCCTCCGCCACCACCACGCTCTTCAGTGGCGAGATCGGGCGCTCCTCCTCGTCCACCACCACCTCCACCCCCTGGGGGTCCAATAAATGGGAAGTCTTCTTCCTCACTTCATAGCAGCAAACAGCGGAAAGAACAGCTGGATATTCGTAAACAGAAATGGCTTCTTATTCAAAAGAAGCGATATCAAGAAACTAAAGCCAAAGTTGGAACATTCGTACATCCACATAAAATTGAAATGCCACCAGAGCATTTGCGAAAGATTTTGAATGATCAGGGTGATTTATCTTCCAAGAAGTTCTCCCAAGAGAAGAGATCTATATTAGGATCTTTAAAATACATGCCACATGCAGTTCTGAAATTATTAGAGAACATGCCACAACCATGGGAACAAACCAAAGATGTGAAAGTGCTTTATCATATAACGGGTGCCATAACATTTGTCAATGAGATACCGAGAGTGATTGAACCTGTATATACTGCACAATGGGCAACAATGTGGATTCAAATGAGACGAGAAAAGAAGAATAGAAGACATTTTAAAAGAATGAGATTTCCTGCATTTGATGATGAAGAACCTCCTTTAAATTACTCTGAAAGTATTGAAGAAATTGAACCTATGGATCCTATACATTTGGAACTCGATGAAACGGATGATGCCGCTGTTATAGACTGGTTCTATGATGAATTACCACTTTCCGATAATCTAAAATTTGTTAATGGTGACTCTTATAGAAAATGGAATTTAAACTTGAAAATAATGAGTAATCTTCATACATTGGCAACACCTTTACTTTCAGATATAGTCGATCCTAATTATTTTTACCTCTTTGACAAGAAATCTTTCTTTACTGCCAAAGCTTTGAACATTGCTCTTCCTGGTGGTCCAAAATTCGAACCACTTCACAAAGATCTGGATCTAGAGGATGAAGATTTTGATGAATTTAATTCCTTGGACAGAACCATATTCAGGATTCCAATACGATCAGAGTATCGTGTAGCGTTCCCATTTCTTTACAACTCACTTACCAGGTCCGTCAGTCTCGCATGGTACCATGATCCAAGTGTTTTGTTTATCAAGAACGATGACCCAGAGATTCCAGTCTTCAATTTTGACCCACTACTCAATTCAATCCCTCCAAAACGCTATACAACCAACCTCATTGAAGAGGAGCAATTTGACGATTTAGATGATCCCGATTTACAATTTTTAAACTCATCTACTTTCCAACCTTTCTTAGCAGATGAAGAACTCGAACCTGAGAATATTTACGGTGCTTTTCAACTTTGGTGGGCACCATTCCCATTCAATCATCGTAGTGGAAGAACAGTACGTGCAGAAGATGTTGCACTAATAAAAAATATCTATTTGCAACATCCCACCAGAGAATATCCAGTGAAAGTACGAGTTTCATATCAAAAATTGCTCAAATCGAATGTTGCAAATCAACTTCATAAGGCTCAGCCATATAATCGTACCAAGGCTGATTTACTAAAGTCATTGAAGAACACCAAATTCTTTCAACAGACAACAATAGACTGGGTGGAAGCAGGAATTCAAGTTTGCAAACAAGGTTACAATATGCTCAATTTGCTGATACATAGAAAAGGTCTCACTTATCTACACTTGGATTATAATTTCAATTTGAAACCCACAAAGACATTGACTACAAAAGAGAGAAAAAGATCTAGATTCGGTAATGCATTTCATTTAATGCGTGAGATATTGAGAGTCATCAAATTGATTGTTGATGCACATGTACAATACAGACTTGGAAACGTCGATGCTTTCCAATTGGCCGATGGTATTTATTATGCTCTCAATCATATGGGTCAATTAACCGGTATTTACCGTTACAAGTATAAAGTGATGCATCAAATTAGAGCATGCAAAGATCTCAAACATGTCGTCTATTATAGGTTCAATGCTGTTATTGGTAAAGGACCAGGTTGCGGTTTTTGGCAACCAGCATGGAGAGTATGGATTTTCTTCATGAGAGGAATTATTCCCTTGCTCGAGAGATGGCTCGGTAATTTGTTGTCGCGTCAATTTGAAGGTCGTCAATCGAAGGAAGTTGCAAAGACTATTACAAAACAAAGAGTTGACTCTTACTATGATTTAGAGTTGAGAGCAGCTGTATTGAGTGACATTCTGGACATGATACCAGATGGAATCAAGCAAAATAAGACTAAAACTATTTTACAACATCTGAGTGAAGCATGGAGATGTTGGAAAGCAAACATTCCTTGGAAAGTTCCAGGATTACCAGAACCAATAGAAAAGATAATTGAAAGATATATTAAAGCCAAGGCTGATGGTTGGGTATCTGTTGCCCATTACAACAGAGAACGTATTAAGCGCGGAGCAGCAGTCGATAAAGCGGTTGCAAAAAAGAATCTTGGTAGGTTGACACGTCTGTGGATTAAGAGTGAACAGGATCGCCAGCAGAGCTTCCTTATTGATGGACCATATGTGTCTCCCAAGGAAGCTGTTTCTGTCTTCACCACCATGGTTCATTGGCTTGAGAGTCGTAAATTCGTCCCCATTCCTTTCCCTCCCATTAATTATAAACATGATACTAAAGTTCTTATTCTTGCTCTTGAAAATTTGAAAGAAGCGTATGCATCGGTGGGAAGGTTAAACTCTCAACAGAGAGAAGAATTGGCACTTATCGAGCAGGCATATGACAACCCTCATGAATGTTTAGGTAGAATCAAAAAACTACTGTTGACTCAGAGGGTATTCAAAGAGACATCTATCGAGATGATGGATCACTATACGCATGTTTTACCTGTCTATGATATCGATCCTGTCGAGAAAATCACCGATGCTTACTTGGATCAATATTTGTGGTATGAAGCGGAAAAGCGTGGGCTGTTCCCAAATTGGGTCAAACCAAGTGACTCCGAGATCCCACCTCTTTTGGTATACAAATGGGCTCAAGGTATCAGTAATGTTGATAACGTTTTCGATACTAGTCAGGGTCAGTGTAATGTGATGCTAGAGACAAAACTGAACAAACTCTCTGAAAAGATCGATTTCACTCTACTGAATAGACTTCTGAGGTTGATCACAGACTCCAATATTGCTGATTACATCACAGCCAAGAACAACATCAACATTACTTACAAGGATATGAATCATGTCAATCAATATGGTCTGATCCGTGGATTACAATTCTCTTCTTTTGTTACTCAGTATTATGGACTGGTTTTGGATCTGCTGATTCTGGGTCTTGATAGAGCTTCAGATCTTGCAGGCCCATCGAATGCTCCCAATGATTTCTTGGAGTTTAAGAGTCTGGATATTCAAGCAAAAAGTCCAATAAAAATGTATTCGAGATACATCGATAAAGTTCACATTTTTTTCCGATTTGATCACGACGAAGCAGAAGACCTTATTCAAGAATTCTTGGCGGAAAATCCAGATCCAAACTTTGAGCATGTTGTTGGTTACAACAATCGTCGTTGCTGGCCCAGAGATTCTCGTATGAAACTGATGCGCCATGATGTTCACCTTGGAAGAGCAACCTTCTGGGAAATTCAAGGAAGAGTTCCAAGATCCTTAATATCAATTGACTGGGAAGATACATTGGCATCGGTGTACAGTCGGGACAATCCAAATATATTGTTCACCATGTGTGGTTTTGAAGTGCGAATCTTACCCAAAATACGAATGAATGAGGACTCATCTTCTAAAGAAGGAGTCTGGGATCTTATCAAAGAGGACACCAAAGAAGTTGTTGCAAAGGCATATTTACAAGTGACACAAGAAGATGTGGACAAATTCAACAACCGTATAAGACAATTGCTTATGTCTGCAGGTTCTACAACATTTACGAAAATTGCAAGCAAATGGAATACTGCGCTTTTATCCCTTTTTGCTTATTATAGAGAAGCTGCTGTATCCACTGAATCATTACTAGATATATTAGTCAAATCAGAAACAAAAATTCAAACAAGGGTTAAATTGGGACTGAACTCCAAAATGCCTTCACGTTTCCCTCCAGCAGTGTTCTACACTCCCAAAGAACTTGGTGGGTTGGGTATGCTCAGTGCATCTCACATTTTGATTCCAGCTTCCGATTTACGAGTATCAAGGCAAACTGAGTCCGGAATTACACATTTCAGATCGGGTATGACCCATGATGATGAACGTCTAATTCCAACGGTCTTCAGGTACATTACGACCTGGGAAAATGAATTCCTTGATTCTCAGAGAGTATGGGCCGAGTTCAGTATGAAGAGACAAGAAGTAGAAGAACAAAGGAGACGTCTTACTTTTGAAGATTTAGAAGACAGTTGGGATAGAGGATTACCCAGAATAAGCACATTGTTTCAGAAAGATAGGCAAACATTGGCTGTCGATAAAGGTTACAGGATCAGAAAGATATACAAGCAATATTCACTTCCAAGGAATAATCCATTCTGGTGGATTTCAGATAGACACGATGGTAAATTATGGAATCTCAATGCTTATCGTACTGATGTTATACAAGCTCTTGGAGGTGTTGAAACCATATTGGAACATACTTTGTTCAAAGGTACTGGGTTCAGTTCTTGGGAAGGGTTATTCTGGGAAAAAGCATCTGGTTTTGAAGATACAATGAAATTCAAAAAGCTAACGAATGCTCAAAGATCAGGTTTGTCACAAATTCCTAATCGTCGTTTTACACTTTGGTGGTCTCCAACTATCAACAGAGCCAATGTGTATGTCGGTTTCCTTGTCCAGTTGGACTTGACTGGTATATTTTTGCATGGTAAAATCCCAACACTCAAGATATCGTTGATTCAGATCTTCCGTGCACATTTGTGGCAAAAGATCCATGAAAGTTTGGTAGTGGATCTCTGTCAAGTATTGGATGGACAACTGGATGAGTTACAGATAGACAGCGTCGAGAAAGTACCAATTCATCCACGTAAGTCTTACAAGATGAATTCTTCCTCAGCAGACATACTTCTTAGCAGTGCGTATCAATGGAACGTCTCGCGCCCATCTCTGTTATTCGACACGAACGATTCAACCGACCTTACATCGACCAATAAGTTCTGGCTGGATATTCAATTGAGATACGGTGATTACGATTCTCATGACATTTCGCGTTACACGAGAGCGAAGTTCTTGGACTATACTACGGATACTACGAGTATGTATCCTTCACCCACAGGACTGATAGTTGCTGTAGATTTGGCGTACAACATGTATGATGCCTATGGTAACTGGTTCCCAGGATTGAAAGATTTGATGCAGAATGCTATGAAGACTATAATGAAAGCCAACCCAGCACTTTACGTGCTACGTGAGAGAATTCGTAAAGGTTTACAGTTGTACCAAGCACAACCTCAAGAAGCTTTCTTGAACTCTGCCAACTATGTTGAGTTATTCAGCAATGAAAACAAATTATTCGTTGATGATGTCAATGTGTACAGAGTGGTATCACATAGTACTTTCGAAGGGAATGTTGCCGTAAATGTTCTCAATGGTGCTCTTTTTATGTTAAACCCTAGAACTGGGCAATTGTTTTTGAAAGTCATTCATAGTTCAGTTTTCGCTGGTCAAAAACGTAGAACACAACTATCCAAGTGGAAGAGTGCAGAGGAGGTTGCCGCTTTAGTGAGATCACTTCCAAGAGAAGAACAACCAAAGCAGATTATAATCACAAGAAAAGGTATTCTGGATCCGTTGGAAGTTCATATGTTGGATTTCCCAAATATTTCGATTCGTCCATCAGAGCTTCATTTACCCTTCGGTGCCGCCTTAAAGATTGATAAATTGCATGACATTGTGTCTACTGCCAAAGAACCCCAGATGGTATTGTTCAATATCTATGATGATTGGATGAAAACATGCTCTTCGTTCACTGCATTCAACCGTCTCATTGTGTTGATGCGTGGTCTAACTGTTAATTCTGAACGCACAAAATTGATATTGAGACCTGACAGCTCTATAACCACCAAAGAACATCATTTGTGGCCGACATTGAGTGATGAGCAATGGAAGAATGTTGAGTCACAATTATCAGAACTCATTCTCAACGAGTATTCGAAAAAATTCAATGTGAATATCAATTCGCTGACAGACAACGAAGTGCGTGACATTATATTGGGTCAAGACATCAGAGCACCCTCTGTCCGCAGACAACAAATTGCGGAAATTGAAGGTGCAAAGAAAAATGGCGAGGTTGCTAACAATCAATTGAGTGCCACAAAAGTCAAAACACAAAATGTTCATGGTGAAGAAATTGTGGCTGTCACGACTTCCAACCACGAGCAGCTTAAATTTGAGTCGAAAGTGGACTGGCGTAAGCGTGCTATATCGACGAGTACTTTGTACTTACGTGCTAGCCGTATTTACGTGTCATCTGGTGACTTGGCAGAGACAAATGCATTTGCTTATGTGGTTCCTAAGAATATCTTGCAAACTTTCATATCCATTTCTGATTTGAGGACTCAAATAGCTGGATACGTCTTTGGCCGTTCCCCTGCTGACAATCCACAGGTTAAGGAGGTAAGAGCCATTGTACTAGTCCCTCAAGTTGGTGATAGTCATCATGTGGAGTTTCCTGGTAACTCTTCTCAGCTTAAAAGCAACCCTTACTTGGAGGATTTAGAGCCACTAGGATGGATTCATACCAACCCAACGGATACTCAAAATGAACTGAACCAATCAGCAGAGGTGTTGACTCATACGAAATTGGCCACACAGAATGATTGGAATGTCAAATCCGTTGCAATCTCAGTGGCTTTTACACCTGGGTCTGTTACTTTGGCTGCATCTAACATCTCCAACGAGGGCTACAAGTGGGGATCTGAGAATGAACATGCAGTTGGTTCATCGGTTTCTGCACTGGGTTACAAGGAAGATTTTAAGTCCAAGGCACCAGTACTTTTGACTGATCGATTCAAAGGCTTCTTTATTGTTCCTAAGACCGATCTATGGAATTATGCGTTCATTGCCAACTCATTTACTCCTTCGATGTCTTATGACTTGAAACTTGACAATCCTCTTTCATTCTACAATGAGCTACATAGACCTATTCACTTCAACACTTTCACTCAACTCGAGTACACAGTTGAAGCAGAGCAAGAGGATGTGTTCTCATGACCAATGCATATTGTGTATTCATGTATATATCAGTTATCAATCGATCGAATAACCCCTATGATGTCAGTAAACCATGGTAGAAATAGTCAAATAAATCCGATTACGTAATAAGCTTGAATATTCTCATATAAACTAATCTCTGACAGATTCCTCAGTGTCACTAAGCGAGCGAGCTTCCGAGTACAAAAGAAAATTTTTAAAAGAGTTATGTACTTGTTTTGTACTATTATGTTCTTCTTTCTTTGAATCAAAAATTAATCAGGAGGGGTTTGCCACGGCGAAGTAATGAAAATTGTCAAGTTATCTTCGTTGCCATATTATCTAATATGTTATATTACTGCCCTCCGAGAGAAAATATAATCCCTGTTAGGAAGTTTGAGTTCTGTAGTATATGGGGCTTGAATGTCAAACAATCTGGGAGACATGCATACTTAGTCATATCGAATGTGGTTCTGTATTATATTAACGTAATCACTGTATTGCTGAGTTACCTTCTAAACTCAGATCGATCTATATTTAGTTACTTCTCACGTGCAATTGCTTATGTGCGAGAATCCACGGAGTCTGTACTTAGTAACATGAAATATGAAATCATTCTGGGCCAATGGCCAGAGCCCTATTACCTTGCCGTTGGTGGTTCTAGAACCCGTGCAAAATGGCAGCACAATACTGTATAGTCTATGCGACGAATACGAAATTTAACTTTCTAATTAGTAGGCCTATCAGAAGCAGCACTAAAATTTTTCGTAGCCTAACGATAAGTAAGCAGGAGAAAATTTATATGGGGCCCAACAAGCACCCTGTCAACCTGTCGAGTATACTAGAGTATAGCAGGCCTTCAATTCAACGACTAGTTCAGAACTAGTTGTAAACTTCTATTATTAAATCCTCGTATAGCACGTCATGTGACTCTTGTCCTTTTCAGATCTAGTACTGTACAGTGTATCAACTCTTATAGATCTAATGTAGGTGGACTGTCCACCTTACATGGCTTGATGGTCGTAAAATGGGGTGAGAGGATACCCACAAATTCGGGAGAGATTCCCAATTGGGACAATCAACCGCGAGAAATATGGTGGGTGCAGCAGCAGTGCCAGGGAGCAAAAGATTTTCCGGTTGTGTGGGGCCAACTATGGGGATGAGGAGAAAATTTGCTCGCGCACAATGTGGAAATCCGGGTGCATACAAATTCAGTGGGGGTTGAGCTGGGGGAGGGGGGTGCTATTATTACCCTTTAGCCGCTGGAGATTCGTCACCACATTGTCTTTCTTGTATCTATTTTGCTTATCATATGGCATGTGAGTGTGTATTTCGGTACGACGGAAGGGAGAGCAACCCCTCAACCATTATTGTATATGATTCGTTAAGCGGTTACCATGTTGTGAGAGACAGCATAGTAAGAGATACTTGCTGCAATGCAATATGTCTCTAACCTAGTATGCCAAATCACGGAAATCCGAGGCGGCTCTCACTAGAATTTTCGAAGCAGTAGAAAAGTGGCGCGCACTCGCAAGATGCTAAAGCACATGCGTAGTACTGTACCTGTTATGAAGGATAGATTGCTATTACTGCTGGGCTAATTGAGCATCTCATATCCATATGTTTCAATATTGAGACATTCAAATCGATTTGATTGATCGTTTCTAGGGCAGTACAAAATTCAAGTAAGAAAGGCAAAAATCTATAAGAAAACAAGAATATATGTAAAAAAAAATTATATACGTTAAACCATTAATTGAACCCAAAATATGCACCAATTGCAAAGATATGAAGATGATAAAGATGAAGTCGAAGATAGCAAAATGAGTTGAACTAACCCCTGTTAGCCAAACTGCTTATTGTCGTAACATCACCACTGCCAGCACCATTTCTTGGAAAAATAGGTCTCTGTTCTGGAGAATGTTTAGCTGAATTAGATTCTGACAGTGGTGTGAATTGACCTGATCTGGCTAAGTTATCATGACTAACTGATCGATTGAGAATCTCTTTTACCCTTTCATCTGTATTGTGATGTATATTTTTAGTTCTTAATTCTCTGTCCAATTCATTAATTCCATTCAACATAAATCTAATGGAAGGTAACTGAACATTTGAATTTGGATTACTACTGCTACTATTGATACCACTGAAGCTTGATGTTGGTCTCAGAGTTGGTGAGTGCATTGGAGAATGCAGTGGAGTTTCATTAGGAGAAGTAACATTGAAAATGGCCATGGAATTTGTTGATTGCTCATGAAGTGGGGGACTTTGAAATGTAGCAATTTTTGGAGATTTTAGCGTTGGCGAATTAGGTCTTGATTTTTTTCTTGAAAAAGTTGACTCATCGTTAGTACCTGAAGCACTACCATGATTAGAGGTAACCATCGTGGATAGGGATGTAGAAGATGATTGCCTAGACCCCAAGAAGCTAGGCAAACGAGTAACAGACGAACTGGATGATTGACGTAAAGGAGTCATTCTCTGGATGGAAGTCAAAGATGGCAAAGAAAGTTTGTTTCCAGCTGCTAGACTGCCAATGCTTGTACTAGATGAGTTATTAGCTGAACCCAATGATTTTAAAGAAGTAGCAGAATTGGTGCGGGAAGAGAAGTTTGAGTTAGGAGGTGCCATATCTCCAAAGTAACCAGTGAGCGAAGGAGTCGACTTGACCGAGTTGAAAGGTCTGTGACCCGGAGGTGAGGTATTGTGAGTGTGGGACTCAGAGGTTGGTGACTTGAATTCTGTGGATTGTTGCAATGGGAGTTGTGGCACTCTTTCACCGGAATGTTGGTGGAGTTGTTGGGCAGGAGGTTGTGGGAACAGCTGCTGCTGCTGCTGCTGCTGTTGTTGTTGAAGTACTTGCTGCTGTGGTTGTTGTTGAAGTACTTGCTGCTGCTGCTGCACCACCTGGGGCTGTTGTTGTCCAGGTAATCCAAAGATAGGCATATTAGTACCTTGAGGGATGATGTAGACAGGAACTGGTTGAGGATAGACGGGTTGTCCATTCATATCATATCCGATAGGCATTACTATTTGTTGCTGATGAGGGGTATGAATCTGCTGGTAATTCCCATTGTTATCAATGAAGAATCCGGAAAAATTTCCTTGTTGATTTAAATCATTTGGTTGGCCGTTAGTGCGTGGTTTTCTTGGTTTTCTAGCAACTGGATTTGTATGGATTCTTGAGTGTCTTGTAAGCTCATCTGATCTTGAGAACTTCTTTGTACATCCAGGGAAATTACATTGGTGTGGTCTTTCACCTGTATGGGTTCTGATATGACGTGTTTGATGTTCCAATCTGTGGAAAGATTTGTCACACATTGGACATTTATAAGGTCTATCGGTAGAGTTTTTGTCTTCTGCTGAAGGTTGTGGAACGGCAATATTGTCTACAAGCTTTGCCTGAGGTGCTAATTCATTTGAAAAAACACCTGTTCCGTTGTCCGCAGATGTTTGAACGGATGTCATCGTAGTGGTGGATGGCTATGCGAGAGGCGGAAATGATAATTGGTCTCACCCTGTGCGTGCGACTTTCGTGCAAGTTCAGGAGACGTATGTGTATCTTCTAGATGTCGAACGGTGTGACCCAATGATGTATTGTTCACAGCGATACCGTATAGAAGAAAGCTGGTGAGATTGGGTTGTCCGTATAATCTGAGGGGAAGGCTACTTCGTAATTCTATCAGGCTCTGGAGATCTTGAGTCGAGAAAAGTGGTGGTGTGTACCTTGTTATGGGCGGGGGATGTATGAGGCTGTTCAAAAGGGTCTCAGTGGTAATAACAGATAGGAAAACAAAGCTCTGGAATAGAGAGAGGAAAGAATGGCTTAAGGGAAAATAAAAAGGAAACACCGGAGGGAACACTAGAGCCAAAATCCAAAATCCAAAAAAAAAAAAAAAAAAGAATCATTATATTTACTTAGTTGTTTTATTAAAAATAATATAATCGTGGTGGGAGTCCACAGAGATGACATCCGGTCCCACATTGGCTGCAATTTGGCCGTTGGAGGGCGCAAAAAGAAACGAGCGTTGAGGGAAAAGTTTTTCCGGGAGCACGTAAAATGCGCGCTAGCCCACAGAGAAGAGGGAAAAACACAGACTCCATAGTGATACTTCTTCCCGTTTGTCGCCTCCCTCCCGGTTGGCTCCCGGTTGGCTCCTGCTGGGCTCGCGGTAGCGCCATAGTGCGGGCCGCATGAACCGAAACGGGGAAGTTAGGCCACAATCTCTAACATTTGTGCCAAAGTTCGCGCTTGTGATTAATGTGATTGAACAGTCCCGCTTGCGTTAGTCGACTCTTACCCCATCGCCCCCACTCACAGAAAATATCACCCCGTAATTCTCCTTCGCTTGTGCAGATTTCCGGATTGAGTAGCTTTCCCTTGTCTTTCCTTATTACAACCTTATAGTACCCCATGGTGTCCCGCAAAATATATCTCTGCACCCCAGACCGTTAGTTATATACATTACAATACTCTGCAACAAAACATTTCCATTAGCTGAGAGTTCTTGTACCTCATCCGCTTCCTGTGCCTACTACTCCACTCCACAAACCACAACACTCCCGTACAATAAGCATCCGACATGCACGCAATTTGCCCGCAATATGCCCGCAACATTCCTGCAGTATGCTTACGTTAGTGGTGCCATGTTTTCGCCTCTTTGATTAGCTAACCGAGTTTTGCTCTACGTATTTATTCAAATGTTTTTTTTTTCAATTTTTATATTCTTCTGCATATTGATTGGCCTTACAATTTCTATATTAGCTAATCGAGTAATTTTTTCATTCAATATGTAGTGAAGGATACTACTATGTATTTAATTTAGGGCCCCAATAGACTCACTGAGACATGGAGAGTGACAAAATACAGCTTCAAGCACCAACAAGTCATACATATAAGTAACTCAATCACTCCATGATTAATCATGAGTGGGGAACAAAAAAGATAAATAAAGAGAAGATGAAGAAAAAGAAAATGGAAGACAAAAATCCACGAATGGAGAATATTCGTTATAGTGATTAAAAAAAGCGTCGTCTATCTAATTAGACTTTTTCCTCAGCAGAGGTAGCAGCAGTAGCAGAATTACCGGCCTCATTTGTAGTAATGACATTTTCACTCGTTTCACTGTCTTTCTTGCCTTCTGCGTTGGAGGATGATGCATAACCACCATCGGTAAGAATGACTTGTTCATCGATATATCTGTCGATGGTATCATTATCATCAAATTCTTGAGGAAGCATTAAATTTAGAATCACACCAAGGAAACCGGTCACGGCAAAACCTGTTTCCATAACAAGGACAATAGCATTGTAGAAACCTTGTAAAGATCTGTTACCACCAGAATAAGTGAAAACATTATCGAACCATGTAGATACCAAAGTAGAACCTAAACCAGGAAGTAAAGAACAGGTCAAGAGGAATCTATCTCTTCTAGTGAATGGAACGGTAGAAATAATCTTCAAACCAGATACAGTAACAGAGGTGAATAAGAATGTAGTCATACCGCCAAGAACAGCTTTTGGAATAGCATTAATGGCACTTGCAAATTTTGCAAAAATACCCATAATTATAAGGAAGAAACAATTCCAGTATCCAACAGATCTATTGGCACATTTAGTCAATGAGATAACACCATTGTTTTGAGCAAAAGTTGACATTGGAGTCACTGTCATCAAGGCAGCTAATAAACCATTGAAACCATCTGCCAAAACACCACCTTGAATTCTGGAATCATACAAAGGACCATCAATTTCAACTCTTGAAACATCACAAGTAGCTGTAATATCACCAATAGCTTCCATCATCAGCACCACATAAACTGCCAACATTGGAAGTACAGCAGGTCCATAGACACTAAGTTTGAATGTATGTACCCAGATAAAAGTAATAACTGGTGAGGCATCGATTCCAGATCTGTCAAAGTAATTACAAGCAGCAGCGACGATACAACCAACAAGCAAACCACAAATAACGGCACAAGATTTCATGATTGGAGATCCCCATTTCTCACATATAATAATTGTGACATATACTAAAAATCCAAGACCAATAAATTCAGCAGAACCATACGGAAGTGCATGTGGAGCCCCTTCATAAGGACAGATAGCATCAACACATCCAGAACCACCAATCCAATTTTGGAAACCAGATTCGATAAGATGAATACCAATCAACAGGACAACAGGACCAGTGACAATAGGAGGGAAGACTTTTTGTAAGACTTTAGCAGGCATGAAGGAAAGTAAAATTTCGAGTAATGCACAACATGCAGCAGTACCAAGGATAGCGCCGTATCCATCAGGGCAAGCAAGTTTTGTACCATCAGCAGCAGTAGGACAATTACCAACTTTGTACATTATAGGTAAGGCTTTAGTAACAATTGTGATGGTAGCAAAAGATGTACCAACAACAGAGACTAAACCAGTTCCTATGAAATAACGAGTAAATGGAATTTTAAATCTTGTGATTTGAACAGAAGATAAAATACCAGCTACTATAAGCGAACATGAAATCAAATAATTTGTAAGGGAATCACTCAAATTTGCAGCAGAGGCAATGATAATTGGAGGCGTTACAATACCAGCAAGCATGGACAAACAATGTTGTAAACCTAATATGAGTCCAAGAAGAACAGGCATTTCTGAATCCAAACCGAAAAATGGTTGAATTTTTTCACTCTGTTTCATAAAGGGAATTTTAGGCATGAATAAATGACCATAATCATATTCACCCAAAAGACCTTGCTTAGTGGAGAACTTGCGGAAGATCGACTTCAGTATAACCTTGGGTCTATCCATTGTGAGTATTCAGTATATGTGTGTAGAGGGATGCGAATTGCAAAGATGACTGTGCGTATGTCAAATTGTTTGGCAGAAGTAAATCAGTGAAATGAAAAAAATTACCCCTGAAGATTTTCAAGATAATTAAATGATCGCGCCGTGCAATGAGATGTACAGCAATCTGAACAAACGAGCCAGAAGGATGCACTGTTGAACCCTGAGAAGCAGAGAATTGAGCAAGGGCTATTGCAATCAATATATATATACAACCCACGCAATGCAGTACATATGACTCTGAAGAACAAATAGAAGAATACAAGAAAAAAAAAATATACTTTAGAGTCAGCTAACCCAACTGTATCGCTATCGTACTGCAGTACACTCTGCATTTCTTATCTGAAGGGCTCGAACGCCAGAAAAAGAATATTTTTCAGCGCTTTTTCAGCGCGCTGAAGGGCACTTTACTTGTTATCTTGGGGCCCGCTAATGCACGTCAAGCAGGAGCCCCAACAGCCCTGCGCTAAACAAAATTGGGCGCTTTTTCCACCTCTGGCGCGCTTGGCAGAATAGCGGAATTACTGCGAAACTGCTGCGAAACTGCTGCGAAAGCAGTGCGAAAACGGTGCGAAATACCCAAATTCACTGCGATTTTTCTGCGAGCAGCGCGAATCACAGAGAAAAACACAAAAGCTCAGGCACATACAGCTTTGTCACACTAGAAAATGGCAGCTTAATGGCAGCTTAATGGCAGCCGGTTCGCGCCCCGGTTCGCGCCCAATCCCCTCCTCACGATAGGCGTCCTGATTAGGACGAGGATAAAGTGATTTCCCGTTTTTCATTGTGCTGCTCGCTGCTTCGCGCTGCAGACGTTTAGGTTTGTAATACATTGATTATCTGTGCATATTTGTTAGCGTGCCCCCCGATGCCGTAGTGTTCGGAGAGCTCCGAGCGCCCATAATCCGGGGATGTTCGCCGCCGGAAATTTTCCTCTACTGGTTATCAGTTTGCGTAAAGTCAATGCATACGCACGTACGTGTGCACACGCACGTACTAATGGCTGCGTGAACGAAGTCAACAACTTGAGCGAAGTGCTGATCTCCACCACTAAGAATGTGCAACATAGTGTCTTCAATCAATCCGCATTCAGTGCGATTTCATATTATTGTATTACATTGTATTACATTGTATTACATTGTATTGTATTATATTGTATTATATTATGTTTTATTGTATGTGCTTTGCTGACCGTTTTGCAATTTATTGTAAGTGCATCATTCGATCTTTGTATGGAGTTATCTGTCAATTTAACGCCGATACATAAAATCACCTGTGACTCTGAAAAATTTACACACCACAATATACAGTACAGTTTCTGATTCCAGCATTCGCTCACGAGACTGAAATACCAAGCTTGGTCTTCTTCATCTTGGCAACAATTGGCTCACTAATACCTTGATTGCCCTCTTTTCCCAGACCAGATCCTGTCTCCCAACCCATTTTCTCTAAAAGCTTTCTACCAATATTATCCACTGAAATCTCAGGAGCATCATGCGCGACTACTGATCCTTCGGCATAATGGGCTCCATTGGGCCCATTTCTACCTCTTTTCTGTTTACCGGCTTTTTGCTGATGTTCTTTCTCCACAAGTTCTTTAGGTTTACGTACATCGCTACGTGCGAAGAATGGTCGTTGGCGTAATGTATATCCTATCTTTTCATAATCGGGTGAATCGTAATAAGTTTTTTTAATCTTGGTTGCAACAATGTATGTTTGTCGGCCATTACCCAATTTTCTATGTCCTAAATTGTATGCATCTGCTAATTTTCGGAGTGTCTTTAACCCATGTGGGTCAAGAGGGGGAAATTTCAATGCTAATCTATTCTCATCTTCTAAGAATTCATCAAACTCTAATTTGATATCACGAATTCTAATCTCATAAGGATATTTTAAAAGTAAATTGGTATCAATAAATTCTCCTGCTTCTTTGGCACGCTTCTTGGCAAGTTTTTTATCCTTTTTGTTGCTTGTTCTATGTAGATAATTATTGATCATATCTTGTCTCAATTCGATATCATCATCCAAAATCACTTCCTTCTTCCTACCTTTACCCTTTGTCCGCAAACTTCTGGTGTTTACATCCAATGGATCTCGATTTGCAGAAATAGCTTGATTTTTTGTGAATTCTATCATAGCTTGCAAATCTTCATCTTCTTCATCTGGTATTTCGACATCATCCAGTTCATCACCATCATCCACAAACTCTAAACCATCGTCTTCATCTTCTGATTCCTCATCTTCTGACTCACCAATTGCAAACTTCATGAACGCTTTCAATCTATAGTCAGGCACACCATGTTCTACTAGCAAGTCGAAAAGATCCTCTTTTTCTATCCACTGAGCATCACCAGTGCCCAAAAGCAAAGCTGATCGGACTTCATATTGTGTAACTCCAATTCCTCTCCGTATGTTTGATATAGAGATCTGTGACACGTCGAAAGCTTCGTAATCTTCGGGAAGAAATCCAAACTCTGCATCCTCAATATTTTCTTCTACATCACTTTCAAAACTGGCTGATAACTCTGGAGATTCGGGACTCGAATGATCAGTGCTTCGCTGGTTCTGCTCCACTATATCGTTTTGTATCTCTCTGTGTTCTTCAGGATCTGACCCATCAGCATCAGCATCAGCATCACTCTCAGCATCATCATCACTATCACCGCTATCATCGCCATCATCATCAGCATCATCATCCGAGTCAGATCTCAGAGTGTCTTGCATGACATTGGCTATGTAATCTCTTATAGAATTCTTCACGTATTCATCTTCAGATTCACTGTCACTGCTGATTCCATGATCATATCTATATTCGTCATATTCGCGTTCACGCTCATCTATGAAGTTGAATCTGTTGCGGGGTGGTCCTACTTCTGGAGGAGCCTTGATCTCAAGTTGAGTCTCAAATTTGGTGTCTTCTTGTACTTCAGTTGAAGTTAGAACGGTCGCCACAAATGATCCTACCCTGATTTCCTTTTCCTCATCCTCTTCATCGACGACTTTGAGCTCGGGTGCATAATTATCAGGCTCACTTGCCTGTTGGGTATCTTCAATGGTACCAGGCTCAATTGTTTCGGTGGCACTTGGCGATTTCGGCGTCGAAATGCTCACTTTCTCTAGCTTCTTTAACAGCTCCTTACTTGGATCGTAAACTTCTTTGGCAAGAACAAATGTCACAGGCGATTTTCTTAAAGGCTTGTTCATGGTTCTTTCAATATTGCCTTCTGTAAAGTCCGCTTCGGAGAAAAAACCTTTCCTCTGTCCTGGACGTCGACTCAAAGATTTCATACTATTCATTGCTGGTATATGGACATCTGCATCAAGATCTAATAGCTCCGTATACTGTCTTTTGAAATACTGAGCCTTTTCGTTGGCTCCAGTAATATCATCATTACTTGCCCTTCCCGAATGACCTCTACCACCTCCTCTTCCTCGACCTCGTGACCCTCCTCTACCACGTTTGGAGAATGTCCCACGAGCACCATACTTCTTCTTTCCTCTGGGCATATCAATCGTATCCCAGTGATCGTTTGGTTACTAATAGTTTTCACCAAATGTAGGTCGTCGGGCCTAAGATTTGGTCATATTGTCATATAAAAAGTACAATTACAGATTGGCGATTTGGCGCGCGTCGTTTGACGCGACACGGGCTTGCCTCATTTGAAAGAGAGGCTAGAAGTTATTATCTCCACCCAGGGAAGGCAAGCAAGCCGCACAAGGTACATATGACTTGAAAGGGAAAGCAACAGGTCGATTGTTCAAAGTAGAGATCATTACCACCCCGTTGATCAGTATCGTAGACTGACATCATATTAAGGACTTCACAACCTTAGACACGCTTCCGAGGAATTGTTGCCGCAAAACAGAATCGGTGTGTGGGGGAAAAGACGCTCGTCTATCATCTCACCTGTAATAGTGCGTCAAATCCAGCATGCCGACCTTCACAGGTATCCAACGAGTCATTGATTATTGGTCAGAAAGAGTGTGCAATGAAGACCAAAACCACTACTTAATTGTGCTCGGGGTGACGTATCATCCAACGAGTGGGGAAATAGTAACATCAG
This sequence comes from Wenyingozyma succiphila, assembly GCA_001599255.1. Taxonomy (NCBI): domain Eukaryota; kingdom Fungi; phylum Ascomycota; class Pichiomycetes; order Pichiales; family Pichiaceae; genus Wenyingozyma; species Wenyingozyma succiphila. The sequence continues at coordinate 506,713 of BCGL01000008.1, forward strand.
CTGATCATTCTGACGTGGTAGCCAAAGAGAACATCAATAATGATGAGGACAATGATCTAATACAAGAGAATTCACAAACAGAAACCAGCAACCCGAGTGAAAATGAAGGGATCCACAAAGTAGTTGACCGGAAGTTCACAGAATTCAAAAGTCTTTTCAACAAAGCCGATTGCATACCATGGCCAGAATCATTTTTGAGCGACGTGAATACAAGGGTCTGGCTGACGTATAGATCAGGTTTCCCCTTGATAGCCCGTGCAGAAGATGGAGCAATTCCTATCTCGCTGGGGGCGATAGTGCGTGGCTCAGTCGATCTGAGTAGTAAAGGGTTCACTTCGGATGCTGGATGGGGATGCATGATTAGAACCAGCCAATCTTTATTGGCCAACGCATTGGTCAACCTGAAGATTGGCAGGCAATGGCGCTATGATTCTTCCAAACTTCAAACCGATACAGATAAAGACGCCCAAGAGCATGAAAAGATTGTGTCTTGGTTTGTTGACACTCCATTTGCGCCATTCTCCATTCATGAATTTGTAGCGGAAGGACTGCGATGTAATGGGAAGAAGCCAGGGGAATGGTTTGGACCAAGTGCAGCCTCTAAGAGCATAGAGATGTTATGTCAAAAACATTCGGAAGCCGGACTGAAAGTCTATTTAAGCACAGGCTCAGGAGGTGAAGTTTTTGAAGATGAACTACTGAAATTGAGCAAGGATGAAAATGGAGAATTCCAACCCACATTGGTTCTTGCAGGTATACGGCTTGGTATAAGAAATATAAATCCACTTTATTGGGAATCAATAAAACATTTTCTAAGGTTAGAGCAATCTGTTGGAATAGCAGGAGGTAGACCATCGTCATCGCATTATTTTTTTGGTTACCAAAAGGACGATCTTTTCTATTTGGACCCACATTTACCACAGAATGCATTACTGAAGTCTACATCTCCAGAAGAAGCTGATTTGGAACAGAGTGATTATATCGAGATTTCACCAACCATTGACATAGAATCTGTGCATACGAAAAAAGTGAGGAAATTGAACTTATCGGAAATGGACCCATCAATGCTCATAGGATTACTATTGAAGAATGAACAGGATCTCATAGATCTCAAGAAATCATTGGAGTCATTTAAATCAAGCTACAAGATCATCAATATATTTCCTACGCAACCTGTTTTGTACACCGAGCCCAGAAGTTCGGTATCTGCCGATGACTCGTTCGCTTTAAACTCGAGTAGCCACCTGAATCCTAATTTAGATGAAGGAAGCGCCAGTCGCAATGATAATGAGGACACGTTTGATAACTCTGAAAATTACGACTTTGGTGTCAAGAGTAATAATGATGTTGATGATGGCGATGATGATAATGGCGATAATGACGACGAAGATGATGATGACGAGTTCATTGATCTTGGAGCTGAAGGTCATTCGTTCAACTATGGAGCACGACCATTTAGCATGACTAGGAGGGAATCGCTACCTGTCGTTATTTCTAGATCAGATCTGGAGCACACACTCTCTGAATCCCCAACCCTCAAAGATAGCGATCTTCAAGAAAATTACGAACATGTTCAAAAAGTTTCGGAATAACCGCTATCGCTGTATGTATCCGCCTACGTACTTCGCATCCCATGACACAGATACCAGATGTTGTCTGTGGCTCTATTGTTTCATTCATCGACTTTGTATTAATGAATTATTGTCTGAACACACTCACTGTTATAGTAGAAATGTGAGCGATACACGCCGCGTTTGGGCGCGCGCTCTGACACGGAGAAGTAAATATTTCGAGCTTTAATCCCATTTAGCGCAGTGGGAAACTTCTGTAAATAGACAAATACATGTTGAAACATAGATATAGCACCCGTAATTGAGGCAACGAGCCCATATAGAGACCACAAAGGGTTGCAAAAAAATGGACCAATTCTCGTTCACGGCCCTTGCGAGAGTGAAGATCCAAGTTTTACCGGTCAATCGCTTGAGTCGGAAACTTTACAAGAGGTATTTGCAAGAGCTGCGTAAAGTTCAAGAAGTTCGATTGACTGATCTCTCCCCCAATAAAGGATCTTTCAATCCTCAAGGGTACCCACATGGAAGAATAGTGTACAATTTTGAAACTTCAACGAATGAAGACTCTTATTTCCTGCATGATTTTGAGCCTCATCGTAAGGCATTCGGATCCATTGGAGTCACTAAGTGGAATAAAGACGTTTCTGCAGATCAATTGAATTCTTTTATAAAGGAATTAACCAAAAAATATCCAGCACAGATATGTCATTTCCTGATAGTATTTGATGTTCCTCTTGAGCTGAAGGGAAAACTTGAAACTGTTTCCAACACATTCTATTTGCATTCAGATCAAGAATTGGAGACAACCATATGTGATATCTCATCTGAATTCTTGGAAAAACTCTCAACTTATGCATCTTCATTTCAACATGTGACACTTCGATCACCTGCAAGTGTGGGTCTTCGAGATGGTCAACTGGACAAATCATTGAAACGTGTATCGGGCTCATTCGATCTGAACTCTTCAGAGAAAGTGAGAGCGCTCAAGGTTAAAGGAAGAAGAAGGAAACTGAACTCAAATCTTAGTCTTTTGGCAGGAAGATTCAAAGACGCATTAATAGACTTTTGCGAAGCTATATATGATCTCAAACAAGCGAATGATTACTTATGGTTAGCGTCGGCTCTGGAAGGTTTAGCAGTGACTATTATCCTCTTGACATACCTCGAGGTGCCGTTCTCGTTGGTCCCCACTGTCACCAGTCTTATTGACTCAAAAGACATGAGTATCAACCCATTGAAATCACCTTCGCCCATGGGTTCCCCGAGGGTCTCATTGCAATCTGTCACATCTTTATCTAATACCCCAACATCTCAGCCAATCAATCAACAATACGAATTGGAAGACATACCTGACCTTATAAATAGAATCATGCAAAGAGTTTTCTACTATTATGCACTCACACGCAACTTACCAGATGAGGCGGTGCCGACCCTGGTCTACATTGAGAGCAACATGCGATTCCTCAACTTGGTAGCGTCTATCAACATGGAAGGAGCTTTCAATTACAATGTTTTGAAAGGATCCGTCAATTCTGCATATCCAACATTAGAACCTCACATCAAACACAATGAAGAATTAGACAATAGTGCCATCAACATTTGTGCTTCTAGGGTACTATCCCAGAGCTTCAAACAACTGAATTATTCCCAAAAATGTCGCATTTATAGCTGTTTCATCGTCATATACAATGGTCTGCGGATGTACCGTAAAAGATCTTTCATCATAAAAGAATTGCTTGATCTCTCTGTCACAGCGCATCTTTCGGAGTTGCCATCTTTGGAAACACCACTGCATGATGCTTTGGACTCTCTGGTGCAGGTTTACCGCATTGTCGATTCAGGGCATGATACCATCTTGAAGAATAAAACTTTACGTCTCTTGTACAAATTTGCATTAGATTCACATGATTATCACTCTATCATAGAGTATAGCTCTCTTCTTCTATCGAGATTCCATACATATTTGACCGATGAAGAACAAATCTCAATACATCGTACACTTCAAGAACAGATAAATCCAATATCATCGGACTGTACATATTGGGATCAGAATTTTTTACTCAAGATAGAGGTTCCCGGATACGACATTGGCAATTCTTTGATACAATCAGAATCTGTGAATGCTATTGTTGTTTTGAACAACCCATATGCTTTTGATATACGAGTGAACCATTTGGAAGTGGTCACTTCCAAAGGTTTCAAACTCGATACCCAAGTTGTTGGGACTTCCAAACAAAAGAGTTTTCAGAGCGAAACAAACACTAGTATCGATAACACTGTGATCCTCAAACCCAAACAAGCTACACAAGTTCATCTGTCCCTTACCCCACAAGACTATGGCGAGCTCATAATACAAGGTATCAGAGCCACAGTGTCAAATTGCAAAAGCCAAGTTTTCGAGTTGAAGAAATCTGAACAGAACCAAGATGAACGTGTGAAAGCATACAAAGAAGAGACAGGAACACAGGATCTTTCTGTTTCTAACCCTGATTCTCTCAAATTATCTGTTCTTTACAAACAGCCTCTTTTGTCAATCATCGATGTGAAATTGCCTGATAAGTGGTTTGTTTTACTCGAAGGAGAGTATAGAAGATTCAGCATAGTTCTGAAAAATACGGTTGATGTTGAAATTAATCAATTATCATATGTCTTTACAGACTCCACAGTTGAACCTTTACAATCCCTACTAAACAATAAAAACATTCCACCCAATGAAATCTACGAAGTTGAATATTACTTGATCAAGAAAAAAGCTGTCAATATCCTTAACAAGTCAGCTTTGGGCAGGATTGCCGATAGACAAACATTTAATTTGGATGTTGAAATTTGGGGTAAAAGAGGGATGCGAGAGGCTAATTTGTTTCTTGAATATTCTCACCAAAAGGATGGAGCTCCTGTGACATTCAGTCGCTCCATCAATGTACCTGTTAATATCTCCGTGTACCCTAGTGTGGAGTTGATAGGCTGTGATATGATTTCTTTGGAACCTAGCGGTGATGGAGTAGAAGAAGTTGAAGAAGAAGCTTGGAGATTTCTGACCAAAATGAAAGCAAAAGGACACGAAGTTTCTGATTTTTGCATTTTCACCTTAGATTTCCATAATTCATGGAATGAGAAAATGGAACTCAAACTTTCTGCACTTTTGCAAGGATCTACTAAGTCTGATTTCCAAGAAACTAACGAGTTTCTTGAGTTTGATGACATTGATGATACTTTTAACACAACAAGAATTATCCCTGCGAAGAAACAGGCAAGGGTATTAGTCCCTATCAAACGTATTGATTTCCCCGATGTTTACTTGGATCAGCGTATTCCCAGTTTGAGAAACAAGCAATTCGTCGTCGATTCAAAGACACCTAAAGATGAACAACGTTTTATCAAACGTGCTTTTTGGTACAGATCGGAATTACTTCAACGTCTAAAGGCTTATTGGAAAATCGTACCGGATGAAGCTACAGGAACCTCAAACCCAACAAACTTAGGCAGGAAGGGTGAAGTTGATTTAAGAAGCATACGACTATCATCCCGCATGACCAAGATTTCGGAAGTTGAGAAAATAGGATTGGAAGTTTCTCTTATCGATGTGGACAAACGTGTTGTTCAATCAGATAATTTGGCATTGAACACATTCTACATCGTACGTGCCACAATAATCAACAGGTCTGCAGTTCCTATTTCTGGAATATTGAGACACGTTCCGAGCTCGAAGTCTTTCTCTAGTGCAAGTATTGAGAAGCGTATTCTTTATAATGGTGTCTTGCAGAACAGTGTGAAACAAACAATCGAGCCCTCTAAATCTACATCCGTTGAACTCGGGATTCTTATTGTAGAACGTGGACAGTATCAATGGGGTTTGATGTTTGACGAATGGGAAAGTGCTGGTACTGGAGTTAAGTCAGTGAAAAAGCAGCATCTCTGCAACAATCCTCTAAGTTTAATAGTTGTATAGGCTACACAGCGGCGGTAAGTAAAGTAAAAATATAGAAAACTGAAAAATTGTAATCTGGGGTTCCGAGGTCGATCGGAGTCGAAATCGAGCATCGATAACATTATCAACAAATAATTTCCAAAATATGAAAAATATATAAATGGGAAAGAGAGTAACTAGCCTCTATTTTTCAAATCTGCCAGAAGTTCAGTCATGTCGGGGTCTGTCATCAGGGCCCTTGGTTGGAACCAAGGATTTGATGAGCAATATCTCACTGTCAATCCAACTGGAGAAGTGGTGACATTGTATCAGACAACCGAAGCAGCTTCTGACATTGACGATGCCGATAAGAACTTGATAAAAGTCTATGAAAGAGCAGGGTTTGATAGCATAGGATGCTTGCAGTATTCTAAAAATAATCCTGGACTTGTTGCTGCCGGGCAACTAGATGGAACAGCACACATTTTCGATATAGGAGCTCCACAATCCCTCCTAAAGTTAAAACCGAAACAGAATAGGCCGTGCAATTCTTTGTCATTTAACGGAGAGGGCTTAATCGTTCTTGGTTACGATAGAGGAAGACAAGATCACAGTATACAAGTCTGGGATTTGAGTCATTTTTCCAGAACAACATCCAATGATCATATAAATAAGCCATTAGTGACGTATGTTCCCAATGAAGTCATTGTATCTACTGCATTTTATCAATCCGATCCAAATAATTTCTTAGCTGGTTCTTATAAGTTACTAAGAGAATTTGATGTGCGATCGAGCCAACCTGCATATCAAATTGCTACAAAATATACCTCAAATCTTTCCATTGATCCATTGAATGACAATGTTTTTGCGTCTCATGGAGAAGATGGGACATTGGCAATTTGGGACAGAAGAAAATTAAAGACAGCTACAGCACTTCAATCCGGAAATGGTTCGGGAGGAAGCTCAAACTCAAGTGTATTGGGTGAAGGACCAGTTCTTGTGTTTAACAGATTACTAAATACAAACAGGAGAGCTACGTCTGGGTCACTATATCGGTTTTCGTCTGTTGTCAATGGTGAAATTTCTGCATTATTAGATGGTGATTACATACGAAGATGGCAGCTCAGTGCCATACCTCCTTTGAAAACAGATATCATAAAGTATGAGAATTTGGTTTCGCAGAGCAAAGTTGAGAACCCCAGCTTTGTCAGTAAGATACCACCACCTTCAGACTCATTTTTTGTTTCTAAAGTGTGTGATGTGAAAACGAAATACGAGCGGGTGATCTCATATGACTATGCTCCAAGTGCCACTATACCACATGGTCTTGATTTTGTGTGTATGAGACAGTCAGGAAGTTTATATGTGATGTCAGTTGCTCAAAGCAAAGCCTCTGTTGTTTTCAATTCTTTCAATGATGTCACTTTCAGTGGACCTTATGGAACCAGTAGTAAGATGGTGAAAGATGTAGTAGAAGAACAGATTGAAATATCAGGGAAAAAAATCGCAGCTCAAGAAGAACTAGACACGAAAACCGAACAAAAGTCGAGATCCCCTGAGTCTGGTGAAGATATAGAGGAAGATGATGATGATGATACCACGACCACCGAGTTCGGTGAATTGAGTCTTGATAACACCAATAATAAATCTGCACGGAAATTGGAAGGTGAGAAAATATTTGTTGATGAAAGTAAGAATCTTTTCACCTCAGATACATTATTGGAAAACGATATTTGTGCCACTATTCGGAGAAGGGGTGTATTGAGTTATGGTACAGATGCTGCAAGGAATATGAAAATCTTGTCAAATTCATTGAATTTTGAAACCCATTCACAGCTCAAGAATGCATGGAAATGGATTACAATTTCATATGATCTAGTAAGTTCTGGTAGGATGATATCTGGAGACTATGATTTTGGATATCTTGGGGTATTAGGTATATGGAATATGCGGAAAGGATTTTCTAATTACAATAGATATCATGGTGATGATAAATTTTCCAATCAAGGTTTAGTCAATGCAGCTAAAGCTCTTGTTGAAAGAAGGGAAAGGGAGACGAAAGTCCTGGCCACGCCTTTATTAGGATTTCATGGGAAAAGTGCCAAAGAAATTGAAAGAAGGTTAAGTATGTATGTTATTGGTTGGGATTTTGGGACTGCAGAACTTGAAGAAAAATATAAGGAACTTTCAGATCGTGATAATTGTGAAAGAGCCGCTGGATTTGCAGTTTTCCATCGTGATATTCCCAAAGCTGTGGAAATTTTGAGCAAATCCAAACATGAATCATATAGAATCATGGCAACTGCCGTTGCAGGTTATTCTGTTTATGGTGACTCTCAAGAAAATAATACTTGGAAAGATCAGTGTCGTGCTCTGGCTTCAGATTTGGAAAATCCTTATTTGAGAGTTCTTTTTGCGTATATTGCAGATGGGAATTGGTGGGATGTACTGGATGAATCTGGGTTACCCTTGAGAGAAAGACTGGGAGTTGCATTAAGATTCTTACCTGATAATGAGCTCGATACTTATTTGAACCGACTTTCCGAAAGTGTGATATCAAGAGGAGAGGTTGAAGGAATTATTCTTGTTGGTATAAGCAATGCAAAGGGTACGAATTTACTTCAATCTTTTGTCGACCGCACAAGTGATGTGCAAACAGCTGCTCTTATTGCATCTTTTGGTTGTCCCAAGTATTTCAAAGACTCGAGAGTTGAGAATTGGGTAGAAAGTTATCGGACATTGTTGAACAGTTGGTCATTATTCGCAGTAAGAGCGAAATTTGATGTGGCGAGAACTAAACTTTCCAGAAGAATTAATGGACAAGTTCAAACGAAAAGTTTACCGCCTCAAGTTCGTTTACAGTGTACTAAATGTCACAAAGATATTTCGGCTCCTGACAAATCCAAGTCCAAATTGTCTGCTGGTTTTGCAGGTAAATTGAACCCCACTCACAAGTGGGGGGCAGAAAGCAACGGGAACGGAGTTGCTGGTACAAGGACAGCTTGTCCGCATTGTGGTTATCCATTGCCCAGATGCGCTATCTGTCTGATACCACAAGGGAGCCCCTTACCTGCTGAGTTCCATTCTGAGCCTACTTTAGTAGGAGACGCGCCAGCAGGAGGCATCCCCGTGAACCAGGGCACCCAGGGCACCCCCTTGGCTACCGCTGCACTAGTACAAGCAGGTAATGGCAAGAACGTCGCCACTGCAATTGGAATTGCCCCCACGGAAACGAGTAACGGCAATGGTGACGGAACAGGAATTGCCTCGGGGGCAATCAATAATAATACTCTGCCAAATTTCCTCTTTCATCGAGCAGACGCACAGTTCAAAGAATGGTTCTGCCTGTGCCTGTCGTGCAACCACGCGATGCACGCCGGCCACGCGGAACAGTGGTTCGCCAGACACTTCGTGTGCCCTGTTCCTGACTGCCAATGCCGCTGCAACAGTAAGTAAAAATAGTTATTACAGGGATATAGATTATCGTAATCATGATAGCATGATAGTGTGGAGTAGTTAATAGGATGTAGTACAGGTGGATAAACCGGGCACCGACGCGCCGATGGGCGAACAGATTAAGCGCGCGTAATTCTGCAAGTGAAAGCCAGCAGGCACCGCAGGAGACGCGGGGCGCTGGAGCCCCTTTGTATTTATTTGTATTATACTGTACTGTACAGTATTCTATTCTATTCTGAGGCTCTGCCGCGTCGTGTGGCAGTGGGGGATCTAGCCTTTTTGTTTTTCGCAGGCGGGTGCGCGCCTGCTGTGTAGTCAGCAAATTGTACTCTATTAACTAGTACGTCTCCAGCGCCCGTTTCGCGCGCACTTTTGCCTGCTGGTAGTCCGTAGTCAGTAGTACTCAGTACTCAGTAGTAGCCAGTGTCTGGATTTTTCCTTTGCCTTGTTGACACTTGGAATGAGCGAGCCCGCTGAACGTGATCTGATCTGCAACAAGAGCTCTGCTAATAGTGCACCCACTTGGCTGTTCCTTTGGCGACTAATTGTCTTGGGCTCACCTGTGTCGCACCTCCTGTCTCGTTCAGCTCCTCTCTGCCCCCGGCCGTCCATCCACACGCTACAGGTTCCTGCTTTCCGTGGTGGCGTTCTGCGAGAGATACCTGCACTGCGTTTCAAATAATTACTGATCCAAATTTAGATCATATTTTTACTTCACACAGGTTGCCCCTCCAATTCGACCACTAGAGGCTTGTCAATATTAGTTCTTAGTTCACACGTTCTGGCCCTTTGCACTTGCCACGCACACACCATACCTGCACGCACATACCTGCATCACTCCCACATATATCTCCGCCTTCCGCTCCTGATCCCTCTCATTCACAGCTCGTAATTAATCATGGTGGCCGATAATCGAGACCTCACCACAGATATCCTCAGGAAGGTCGAACGAGAGAGAAACATAGTCCTAGGAGCCACAAATCTAAGGCGAGAAACTACAAATCCTCAAATCATTCAGAAATGTAATACTTCAATTAGAGAAGCTCAGAAAAATATTGAATATCTTGAACAAACTTTGGCAAATTTAAACATTAATACACAAAATTCTTCACAAGATTCAAATTCTACTGTCTCTGATCCAAGTTCGACCAATGATGACGATCTTAACAGCAAAAAAACTTTAGTCAATAAACCTGCATTCACTGTTCTTGACCTCTTGAGATATGAATGTCCTTCATTAGGTCATCGAATTCAATACATGCTTCAACAATTGGAATTTAAGATACAAGTAGAAGACCAATATAAACAGGCTAATGAAAAAATGATTAAATTATATCAACAAGAAGGAGATCGTCGTAGCAATGCAATGAGTACAATGGCGAAAAATGGTAGAATTGAAGGTGATCTTAAAATTCATCTTATGAAAAAGGCTTTAAAACAATATCAATCCATGCATGTGGATATAGATAAAGTGGCACGTGAAACAGCTGTTATTAATACATTCCGCAAAAATCCTTTGACAGGTGAATTCACAATTACAATATCTGCAATTAGAAATGTTGATCATATTGCTTCTCCTCTTTTTTCCAAAAATCCAGAATCAATAGTCACCATAAAAGTTGATGATGTTGCCAAGGCAAAGACAAAGACTTCAAGAAATGATAGATGGAATGAAGAATTTAAAATTCAAGTTGATAGAGCAAATGAAATTGGATTGACTGTTTATGATAAAAGTGGAGATCAATTAATTCCAGTAGGTTTAGCATGGATTCCATTATTTGATGTGGCTGAAGAAATTAGAAGGAAAAAAGTAACAGAAAGTAATAGAAATTGGTTAAGTGCTTCTTCATTACAAAGAAATGGTTCATCAGGAAATGGATTATCTCTTTCAGGTAATTCACAATTAAATGGTGATTCTGCCACAATTTCAAATGGATCTCTTGATTCTAATGAAGCTTCAGAATCTGCAATTACTTCAACTTGTTGGATAGAATTAGAACCTTCTGGTCAAATTTTAATCTCTATTGGATTCATTAAATCAACATCTCAAGGTCCAGGTGAAAAACGTAAAGCAATTGCAGGTGGACTTGGTCGTCAAGGTGCAATTCGTCAACGTAAAGAAGAAGCTGTTGAACATCAAGGACATCAATTTGTTCAAAAACAATTCTATAATATCATGAGTTGTGCTGTTTGTAACGATTTCTTGAGATATACCGGTTATCAATGTGAAGATTGTAGATTTCTTTGTCATAAGAAATGTTACAAAAATGTCATCAATAAATGTATTTCTAAATCAAGTACAGAAACAAGTTCTGAAGAAACTCAACTTAATCATCGTATTCCTCATAGATTTGAACAAGTTGCTAATCGTGGAACAAAATGGTGTTGTCATTGTGGTTATATTTTACCATGGGGTCGTAAAAATATTAGAAAATGTTCTGAATGTGGTGTTATGTGTCATGCAACATGTTCTCATCTTGTTCCTGATTTTTGTGGAATGTCAATTGAAAAAGCAAGTCAAATTTTATCTGCTATTAAATATACTCAAGAACATAAAAGTCATGCTCAACAATTGAGAAATAAACAAGCTACTCAACAATCAATTACATCTCAAATCAATAGATTACCACCTTTATCTCAAACATCAACAAGACAATCAGAAGATAGTATTCTTGATAATGGTTCTTTGAATTATCAAACTACTCCTCGTCCTGTTAAATCTGTTAGAAGACCTCCTCCACCTGATCCTAATTCAACAGGAAGTCTTGCTGATAATAGAAATAATCCAAACATTGTACCATTAATCAACAAGAAATTACCACCTCATCCACGTGATCAACAAACAATAGCAGGAGCCGATCATGAATTGCCAGAGTTGCCTCCAAAATCACAAACTGAACGCACGCAATCGACTCCAGCACAGCAACCACAACAACAACAACCTCAACAAGCAGCTGAACAAATTTCACAATCGCAAGCTGTCACGACTAGTCCTGAACGCCATACAGTGGCAAAACCTCGTCGTCACAAACATAGATATGGTCTTGATGATTTCAATTTCTTGGCTGTCTTGGGTAAGGGTAATTTCGGTAAAGTCATGCTTGCTGAATCTTTACATACAAAGAAACTTTGTGCTATTAAAGTCTTGAAAAAAGATTTCATCATACAGAATGATGAAGTTGAAAGCACTAAATCGGAAAAGAGAGTCTTTTTAGTTGCTAATAAGAATAACCATCCATTCTTGTTGAATTTACATCAATGTTTTCAAACTGAGAATCGTGTTTATTTCGTAATGGAATATATTTCTGGAGGTGATTTGATGTGGCATGTTCAAAAGCAAAGATTCACTTTAAGGAGAGCTCAATTTTATGCTGCTGAAGTTTTACTTGCTTTAAAATCTTTACATGAGCATGGTGTTATTTATCGTGATTTGAAACTTGATAATATTTTACTCACAATTGATGGTCATATTAAATTGGGTGATTATGGTTTATGTAAAGAAGAAATGTGGTATGGAAATACTACATCTACTTTTTGTGGTACTCCTGAATTAATGGCACCTGAAATCTTAAAAGAACAAGGTTATGATAAAGCAGTTGATTGGTGGGCATTTGGTGTTTTACTTTATCAAATGTTACTAACTAAATCACCATTTAAAGGTGAAGATGAAGATGAAATTTTTAATGCCATTCTTTCCGATGAACCATTATATCCTATTAATATGGCAAAAGAAGCTGTTGATATTTTACAAAGGTTATTGAACAGAGATCCTACTCAAAGATTGGGATCAGGACCTCGTGATGCTGAAGAAATTATGGAACATCCTTATTTCGCAAATATCAACTTTGATGATATTTTAAATCGTCGTGTTCCACCCCCATTCATTCCTGAAGTACGTGATCCTCGTGATGTTAGTTGTTTCGATGAAGAATTTACTTCTCAAGCTGCAAAATTAACACCTGTAAACTCACTTTTATCACCAAAGAAACAAGAAATGTTCAGAGGTTTCACATATGTAAATGAAAATGAGTTCTAATTAATAAGAATTTTTTTTTGAATAACTTTTAATGTAATAATAAGATCAAGATCACAAGTTTTTTTTGTCTCAATTCTCTTTTTTTTTTCCCATTTATTTGTAAAATTAAGCGCTGATTTAATAGTACTTGTTTGAAATTGTAGTGGCTTATTACCATCAACTATCATCATGGCCAAAGAAATGAAGTCAAGTGCGTCCCCTGTGGAATGGAGTTCATCATCCTCTACTTACATTGAATCCGGTACAGGCGATTCTTTAGAAGAGAAATTCTTGGCAAAGAAACAAGACTTCTTGCAGAATTCAAGATTCAAATTTCCAAATAGTATTTCAAGAATTTGGAACAAGAGAGTAAATGAATATCAATTGAAATGTATTCAAGCTAAAGCAAGATATATCGTCATTATATTACTATTGTATTCATTGTTTTGCAGTTTGTTATTCAAGTTTTTCATACATACATCCTATGTCAAGAAAACTCAATTTGAAAATTACAAAACAATCCAGAGACATGTTGAATACTCTGATGTCCATAGGATAACAAGTTTATCAGCTCAAGAGCTTCAGAGTTTGCAACTGGAATACAGCTTCCTTGGTGATGAATACTACCCTACCGATACTTTTAATGAGACATTTGATCCTCGCTTAGCGCCCGCATTATGGCTACATGAGATTAGACAACATGCGAACAAGAACAATTTCTCCATAGACCCCACATTTGGTCTTCCTTTTCATTGGGCAGATTGGACTAGTTCTTTGAGTCGTTTTCATCCTGCGGGTTCTTGGAGAGCAGTTCATGGAAAACTTTCCTGTGCCTCTTTTATCAGTGGAATTGAAGGAGGTTCAAATTTATGCAAGGAACTTACCATTCAACAAAAAATTGTGAATCCTATTCATCTTCCTGATTTCAGCATAGAGGGGCCTATTGACGTGAAGATGGAGCCAGATAAAAGACTCGTATATGGTGCTGCTTATTTGTTCAACACCATGGAAGTACCGAAAAAAATGATATTTTTGGGAATAGGACCTGGTGATAGTGCAATTATTGTTGGAACAGAACAAAAACAAATTGATGGACTTATTGAAAGACCAATATCTCAATTGGAGGATAATTACAGAAAGAACGAACCGGATCATCGTGATGTTATTTCAATTACACAAGAAGCACAAATGACACATCTCACCTTGTCGTGTATAGAAGAAGAAAGACGACATGTTGATTATAATTTTCAAGAATCTGCAGGTATTTTGTACAAACAAGAGAAATCTCTTGGTACAGATACAAAATTTAAATTGGGTAATATATCACAATATGAAAAGTATGAAGAAATTAGTCATTTGAAACCCAAAACTTTACCCAAATACTTTCATGAGGCGCTGACTACTGATAAGAAAGTCAATGGTGGGCATTTTGACTGGAGATTTGTAAGTAGGTTCCAATTAACCGAATATGAAAGACGAGGAGCCCTTCAAAGACTAGCAAAGGCTTGGTTCAAATTCTGTGAGACTGCAGGAATTGAAACTTGGCTTGCTCATGGTTCGTTATTGGGATTCTATTTCAATGGTATGGCTTTGAATTGGGATAATGATATAGATGTTCAAGTTCCTGTTTCTCAATTACTGGAACTTGGTTTGAAGTTTAACAGGTCTCTGATTATAGACACTTCAAGTTGTGATCGTTCACAGTATTCAGAACTAAACGATTGTGGAACTGCAGCCTACTTTCTTGATGTTGGTCCATATTTTCTAGCACATGATAGAGGTAATGGGAAAAATGCAATAGATGCAAGATTCATTGATATTCATACTGGATTGTATATTGATATTACTGGTCTTCGATATGCATCGTTGGAATCGAAATTACCGGTGAAAAAACCAGAATTCAAAAGAATGTTGAAACAGAATGCTTTAACTGTATCATCATTGGATAAAACAACATTGATACATGATTCGAATTTCCATTATTACGTGGAATCTGATATTTATCCATTGTCATCTGTTATTTATGAAGGAACACAATCTTTTATTCCAAATATGTTCATAGAGATTCTCCTTAGAGAATATCCAAAAGCATTAACGAAGTATACTCATGCAGGTTATACATTTAGAAAAAGATTAGGCTTGTGGATCTCAAATCAAGTTTGCAATCGACTTGATACAGTAGGGAATTCATGCAATGATTTGGAAACCCAAGAAGAACGATTGTTAACAAAATCTTATACCCAAGGCCATAGAGAGCAATTAGAATCGTTATTGTTGAATGGACCAGAAATACCTGTAATTCCTAGAGAATTGAATAAAGTCAGTGATATCCTTGTCTCTATAGCGCTAAGTAGACTTACCGAAAAGAACTACATATAATTTAAAATCCAGCGGTTTTTCTGGAGTTGCGGTGAAAATTAAATTCACTTCTTGCAATTAATTTTTTCTTGAAAAACTAAGAACTTCTTCCAAGAGAACATAAACTTTAGTGAAGCAAAGAGGGGTTGTTAATGCCGATAAATCTGCAAATCAGTTTCAATCAACATAATCGTTTGTTCTCAAGTAGTAACTTAAATGAAAGTAGATTCTTATGAAAAACTGTTACATAAGCGAAAAAACGAATCAGTAGGAGTACGGGAATAAGTTGAACAACTGGAGCCGCTCTAGTATAGTGGTTAGTACTCATCGTTGTGGCCGATGCGACCCAAGTTCGATTCCTGGGGGCGGCACTCCTTTTTTTTTAATTTTTTGTTCTTTCATCTGTACAAGATGCAAGAGCATCATTCTACGATACACTTCTAATTCAAAGAAAAATCAATAATTACTATACATTTGAAAGATTAGGCAAATTACTTAATTATCACTCAATCGCTGAAATCTTCTGATGGTTCATCATCACTATCAACTACATCGTCATCATCATCATCTTCAGAACCTGAATCCGATTCACTGAAATCGCCTTCACTTTCAACGTCTTCATCACTTGGATCTTCATCACTAGCTTCGAATTCACTTTCTTCATCTTCACTATCTTCATCTTCATCATCTGAATCAGTACCTAAGAATGACCAACCACCATCAACAAAGAATTGGTAAGG
This sequence comes from Wenyingozyma succiphila, assembly GCA_001599255.1. NCBI lineage: Eukaryota > Fungi > Ascomycota > Pichiomycetes > Pichiales > Pichiaceae > Wenyingozyma > Wenyingozyma succiphila. The sequence continues at coordinate 522,760 of BCGL01000008.1, forward strand.
ATCTGCTTGAATAGTTTTCATAATATTTGGCCAATTTAAATTGACTTGACCTTCACCAAGAGGAATATCAACATCTGTTAACCAAGCTTTAACATCTTCAAGTGATTCCATTGGAATTGTAGAGATATGAACAACTGGTTTACTAAAATCTTTAAAAACAAATACAAGATCGAAATTTTTTAAACCAAATTGAATTCTTTCCAAATATGCAAGTTCAATTTCATCAAGGGTTAAAACCAAAAATGGTAAATCAACTAATTGAACCAAACAATCTCTTGTTGGTATACATTGAACAGCAGATCTAGAAGGTACACCTTGAAATCCCAATTCTCTGAATGGAATATCTAAATCAACCAATCCATTAGAAGCATCAGCTATTTGTTCACCAAAATGTCTAAATTCTCTATCCAATGCAGCTTTTCTTCTTGCTTCTTCTTGTTCTTGTTCAACTTCTTGTTCATCACCATACCTATATTTTCTCTTTCTATTACTTGTTTCATCAACTGTCATATCTGTAGCTTCTCTATAAAATTGAACATCAAATGTTTTCTTTTTACCTATTAAAATTGGAGTTTTCAAATGTGCATGAATAATAACTAATAATTCACCTTTACTTGATTGAAAAAAAAGATGTTTAATATTAGAAAATAAAACATCAACACGTTGATCGGATCTAACTAATGATTGATATCTAATACCATTTTGATGGATTGTAAGAGATCCAGCAAGTCTTTTTGTCTCTGGAGTTGGTCTAACAAATACATCATCAAGTCTTTTTGGTCTATTAACTTCAATTAAATTTGCTTGAGTTACAATATCTGCTTTTTCTTTCTTATCAGTTTCTCTTTTAACGGCTTCTTTTTTCATTTCTGAAATTGTTTTAAGTAATTCAGCAAATCTATCACCATCTTTGGATCTAAATGTAAAACTTCTGATGAATTGTTTATCAGGATCAGATTCATATGGTAATTCACCTCTTTTTGGTTGTGGACCACCAGGAGAATTGAAATTTAATCTAAGATGAGTGAAATCACCTTCTTCTGTTTTGGAACCATTTTTATAAGAATTGATATGGAATGGAACAGGTCTACCACCAATAGGTAATAAAATGGTTTGATTTTTAACATCCAAATGAATTCTTAAATTTTTAACACTATTTGGAATTTGAGTATCTTTTAAATAAGATTCATATTTTTTAAAGACAGCTTTTTGTTCAGCACCATCTTGAGCATCTTCAGGATTAAATCTATCAAGACCTTCTTTTTGTCTTTTAGCATGTAATTCTTTTTGGATCTCTTTTTGAATATGTGTTTGATCAACTTCAGAAAGTTTACCTTCAGTACGTGATTTAGCTTTTAAAACTCTTGTATTAACACCATTACTAACTTTCAATGAACCTGGAGTATTTTCTTTCTTTTTACCATTTCCTTCATTTTTCACACCATCACCATTGGATTTCGTGGTAGAAGATGAAGATTCCTTTTTCACTATTTTTGAGTCACCAGATTCAGATTTAATATTAATATCTTTTTTATCCTGTTCATCATCCTCGAAATAAAATGCGATTTCTTTTTTAGATTTTGGAGAATCAGTCAATAAGATTGGTTCACCACCTGTGACTCTCACTGTATCAGCTAAAAATAAGGCATATTCACCAGATTTTTCATCTTTTAAACCTTGGAAACCAAGAACAACATTGAATACGGAATCTTCACTAATTTTCCTTTCATTTCTACCGTTCAAAACATCTGAATTATCTCTAAAGTCCAAACCGATTAAAGAACCAAGATTCTTAACAAAATGGTCAACCAATTCTGGTCTACGTTGAGAAATGAATTCCAAAGTTTCTGTATAAACAGTTTTGGCAATAACACCATCTTTTAATAATGAAAAGACTTTTGCTTGTACTTGTAATAAGAAATCATAATTTTTTTCAATTTCTTTAGTTGGACCAATCAAATAAGTTCTTGAGACATTAGAACAATAAGATTTGTAACGTAATCCAATTGATGATAAAATTACAGAACCTTTCAATTTTTTATCCGATGATTCAACAGAAAATTTTAATTGATATTCCCCATCACTTTGAACAATTGGACGATAACACCAATCAAGATTTTCAAGATTAAAATCAGCTCCTAATTTTTTATATTGTTTATTAGTTTCAATTGATTTAAAAAATTTTGTATCATCAATTTTATTTTCAATTTGATCTGCTAATTTAGCATTTGTAACATCTAATTCTTCATCAATGATCTTACTCATTTCATCTGTAAAATAAGTCATGAGATTAGTAGAAGCTCTTGAAGCAACTCTCAAATTTTTTTGTTCTTCATCATCTTTAATTTCTAAAGTAGCTGAAACACCAATGGCAACATCAACCAATTCAAATTTAGAATTATTCTTTGACCATACAGGTTCCCATTCATCAATGAATTTCCCCTGATATTTATCCTTGGACAAGACACCTATTCTTTTATTTGATTCATTAGAATCCAAATGGGAGATGAATTCATCGAATAATTTAGCATTATGTTCTTGATCTTTACTTCTCAAAAGTAAATCGATATTAACCCTATTATTCTGTTTTAAGGGAGTTAGATACTTGGATTTACCTGCCGAAGTGAGGAAAGTGACTTTCTTAGGGGTAACGAACAATGCGGTGGCAGGGAACTCGTAACCAAGTAACCAAGTTTGCAAAATTGTGGATTTCTGGTATGGATTTGTATCATCAGAAGAACCAACCACTACTAGCAATCCTGCCGCGTTTTTGAAATATTCTGAAGAGACCAAATTCTTCTGCAACAGATGGATTCTCTGACGGAACAGAGCAGAATCGATTGAAACCTCCGACATCTTGTACTATCTCAGCAAGCTTCAGAAGCTTTCAAAATGTTTCAATGCCTTAAAGAGAGGGCAAATTAAAATTCTGGCAAACCTGAACTGGCAAACCTGTAAACGTGTAGTGGGTGCCCTTGTCTTGGTTCTTTCACTGGAGTAACCAGTATAGTTTGAAAACGCGAAAAAACAACGGCGATCGATCGGGTGGGGTCGATCGGTCGATCGGTCTTTCTGCTTCAGCGGTTTCAATCTTTATCTATGGGATTGTGGAAAATCAGAGAGCTGGGGTGAGAATTGGAGGATTCGCGAAACACTGGCGAGAAATCGCCAACCTTCGCGAAATGGCAAAATGGCGAAGCCAGGTCTCTTGCGAAACTTCCCTGCCAACTCTTCCGCGAAACTCCCTGCGAAACTTGCGAAACTCCACTGCAACGTTTTCCCAAGATGTTTCGCGAAAGGTTTCAGTCTGCAGGGTAACCCTTTCCGCGGCCCAGGAGCACAGCCATACCCAGACCCAGACCCAGACCCAGACCCAAACCCAGAGCAAGAAGAAAAACAATACTGAGCCCTCAGGCTGTTGGTTTCACAGGCTGTGTGAAGGAAGCCGGTGTTTCAACGACAAAGAGATATTTAACTAGATCGATCCATTTATTATCAACACTGATTTTGAGAACAAGACCATATTCACACAAGACTCGCATTATCGCATTTTGTATCTATCGAGCCCCACCCTGCCACATCACATACACAAGCACATAGATCGCCCAGATCACTCGAATTACATACACAACACGCATATTAAATACATACATACATCATGGCAGACAACGCTGAAGATTACACATATGATTACGAATACCTCTTCAAGAGTAAGTAAGATTCCATGACGTTTTCCTACTATTCTTCTCATCAAGTATACTAACTAATTCTTTCAATAGTCGTCTTAATTGGGGATTCGAGTGTTGGTAAGACCAATTTGTTATCGCGTTTTACTAGGGATGAATTTAATCCTGATTCTAAAGCTACAATTGGTGTAGAATTTGCCACTAGAACCATAGAGATTGATGGTAAAAGAGTTAAAGCACAAATTTGGGATACGGCAGGACAAGAAAGATATAGAGCTATAACAGCTGCTTATTACAGAGGTGCAGTTGGTGCATTAGTAGTATATGATATTTCAAATTCAGAAAGTTATGAAAGTGTTTCAAGATGGCTTAGAGAAATGAAAGATCATGCAGATGCAAATATTGTGATATCATTAGTTGGTAATAAATCGGATCTTGATCATTTAAGAGCTGTTCCAACTGATGAAGCAAAAAATTTTGCTGCTGAAAATGAACTTTTATTTACTGAAGCTTCTGCATTAAATGCTGAAAATGTTGAATTAACTTTTCATCAACTTATAAAATCAATTTATGAAATGGTTAGTAAAAGAAAATTCGAAGTTGATGGTTCAGATGGTAATAATAGACAAATTTCATCAGGTCAAACAATTACTTTAACTCCAGCTCCAAAAGATAAAAAGATTTCAAATAATTCTAACTGTTGTTAAACTTTTTGTATTATTTTACATAGTTAGGTTTTTATTAATTTCGGCGATAATTATATATATTTTTCCACAATAAAAGAAAATACAAGCGAATTTTATTTGCATGTAATTCCCTAACGTCTAAATCCACTTCCAAATCCAGGAGGTCTTTGACCAGGTTTTGAAATTCCACCACCACTACCACCAGTTCTTAATGGACCAGAAAGAGATCCATTATTAGGTTGGTTTTGATTTTGCCTCGATATTGGTGCCAATTTAAGAGGTTTGGCAAATCCTTTACCCTTTTGAATTCTCAATTCAGGTTTTAATGAAGCGGCATTTGGTGCATCTTCAACAACAACAGATATTATATGTTCACCCCTTAAAATAACCAATCCAAGTAATCTTTTCTCCTCCTTGAGTATACTTGACTCCTCTTGTGGTGTGAGATGATGCTGTGTGGTTTTGTTCTCTTTAATATGCTTTTTCAATGCCAGTTGTGATTTCTTTGTAACTCTAAATTCTTCACAATCTCCAAGAACAAGATTAAGATATTTATCGAATGAAAGAAGCGTCCCTACAAATTGTGAGGTATCAAGCGTGGTAACCCTCACACGGAAATTTATTAGACTCCCCAATTTCGCTTTCTTCGGTATCTGTCCTTTACCAAGTGCCATTTTTGTGCCTTGTTTATAATAAACTACAACAAGGAAGTTGAATTAATTGTAAAGTCAGTTTTGTCTTTTAAAGAAAAATCAAATAACAAGAAACACAATACATCCCTACACCGGCACGTGACCGATTTCTTCAATTAATTAATAAGGGGCAAAAACGAGGAAAATCGAAAGCAATTACAATAATAAAGAACGCGATTGATTCAAGGTTCTTTCCAATATCTTCAATTAGTACCTAATTGAACCAATTGATCACGCAATGAGTAGTGCCGAAGAAGACAAGAACGTTGCTGCAACCCCAGAGGTTGCCGTTGTCTCTGAAGAGACCAAGAAGAGAAAAGAAGGTGAAGTGGCAGATGGAGCAGATGGAGCAGATGAGGCTGCAGGTGATGATGAAGACAAAAAGCAAAAGAAGAAGAAACGTAAGCATGCCAGAAGAAAATATGACGATGATATTCCTGATGAAGAACCAGAATCGAAAGCTGGTGGTGCCAATGGTTCCGGAATCAAAGGTGAGGATGAAGATGATGATGATGAAGAAGGAGATGATGATGAGATTGATGATGAAAAATTGCCCATTGATGAAGATGATGAAGATGATCTTTTGGAGATTGATCAAAGCAATATCATTGCAAGTGGTAGAAGAACTAGAGGTAAAGTGATCGATTATAGTAAAGTGGAAAAGAAACTTGATGATGAGAAATTAGCGAAAGCCAATGCAAAGGGTTTAGATGCCGATGCCGATGAAGATGATGAAGAAGATGATGCTGATTTTCAAGAACCCGTTGAAGAATCTGCCAAATGATGGTGTTTGTTCAATGAACTCGATGTCTACACTCCACATATTATTATAGCTCTTATATTTTGTACTTTTAAGAAAACTGTCTCAAATATGGCTGTGTAATTATTCAGTAACTGCGCACGACCTTCTCCAAATTGAGAAAAAAAAAATTATTTTTTATAATTTTTGATAATTTTTGATATGTTTAATGATTGTGTAATTGATTGAAAGTGGTTCCGTAGGTCGAGCATTCAGAGTATATAACGTAAAGATGGCGGCACCAACATCTGTGAAGAAAACGGTGGTAGAATCACAAAGTTCTAGCGTACCAGCGGTGGAAAATGGTTCAGCAGCAGCAGCAGCAGAAGAAGATATTCTTATAGATGTGAACATGCAAGATGAAGAAGGTGACAAAGAGAAGAAAGTTAGTCCAAGTAGTAATGGTACACTTGTGATTGATGAGAATGGTAAACCCAGATTCCAAGCGCAAAGTGAATCTGGTACCAAAGTGAAATTAGAATCAAGAAAAGTTTCAATACCTCCACATAGATTAAGTCCTTTAAAAATTTCATGGCCAAAGATATATCCACCATTAGTTGATCATTTAAAACTTCAAGTCCGTATGAATGTTCGTACGAAAAATGTTGAACTTAGAACGCATTCTAAGACAACAGATCCTGGTGCATTACAAAAAGGTGCTGATTTTATAAAAGCATTTTCACTTGGATTTGATATTGATGATTCAATTGCATTATTAAGACTTGATGATCTTTATATTGAATCTTTTGAAATTAAAGATGTTAAGACTTTACAAGGAGATCATCTCTCTAGAGCTATTGGTAGAATTGCTGGTAAAGATGGTAAAACAAAATTCGCAATTGAAAATGCAACTAGAACAAGAATTGTTTTAGCAGATAGTAAGATTCATATTTTAGGTGGATATACACATATTAGAATGGCAAGAGAAGCTGTAATGAGTTTGATTTTGGGTAGTCCTCCAGGTAAAGTTTATGGAAATCTTAGGACTGTTGCATCTAGATTGAAAGAAAGATATTAACGTAATTGAAATTGAAAACGAAAATTATGTTGATTTTTTATTTACATATGTATTTTAAAAGAAAGACAAAAGTGACAAAAGTAAGTGAACGGATAAATAAAAGTAATATCATTGAATAATCAATGAAATATGAGGGTCTAAAGTTGTAGATGTTTAATTTTGGGTATCATTAGGTGTTAGGGTTGAATTAAAAGAGTCCGAGTAAGACAGCAGCTCCGGCACCAATGAATGCCAATCCTGAACCGATTGAAAGGTCTGCAGCATCACCAGCAGAAGAAGAAGATGATGCGGCAGATGAATGGGAAGAAGAGAGAACAGATGAGACTGTTGTGGCAGTAGCAGAGGACGAGGAAGCAGAAGAAGTGGTTGCAATAGAAGAGCTAGAGTGGGCTGAAGATGAGGATGAGGAGTGTGGTGCGGAGGATGAAGAATGAGAAGAAGAAGATGGGTGGGATGAAGAAGAGGAGACTGCAGAAGAAGATGAAGATTTTGCAGAAGAGGAAGAGATTGCCGAAGAAGAGGCAGATGAAGAGCTGACTGCAGATGAAGAGCTGATTGCAGATGAAGAAGAGGATACTTGTGAAGAGGAAGAAGAGATCTGGGAAGATGAGGATTCTTGACTAGAGGAAGAAGGTTTGGCGGAGGAGGAAGATGCTGAAGAAGATGCGGATGATGAGGATTCTTGACTGGAAGAAGCCGAAGAGGAAGCTGCAGAGGAAGAGGAAGAAGAAGCAGAAGAGGAAGCTGCTGAGGAAGAGGATGATGGAGATGAAGAAGAAGAGGAAGATCCACTGAGGTTGACATTGATATTTTGTTCTTTACAAGAAGATTTGAAAGCCGAGACAGCAGAATCGGAGATACCACTTGGACATTTATCATTCAAACAATCATTAACAGCTTTTGCTTCATCTCTGCAGACACAACCGACTTGATTAAGAGAGGTACAAGAGCTTGAATCTTTAACCACCGAAGCGACACATGCCAATACACATGCAGGAGTAGAAGCCTCAGCAGATGGTAAGAGGAAAGAGGCGATAGTTGCCAAGATCAATGGGGAAGCGAATGTAGATGATCTCATTATGTATAGTGAATGGAAGTGATCTAGAGTGAGTAAAGTGAACGACTAGAGGTTAAAGAGATAGAAAGAAAGTGAAAGAAAGCAAAAGAGAGTGAAAGGAACAGATCAATAAGGAAAGAGAGGAAATAATACACACAATAATTCTAAAAATGCACTACAGTATTGTAATTGTTCAAATAGTGGCCCAGGCCTGTAGCTAAACTCCAGCTAAAGTTGCCAGCTAAACTAAGTAGACAGATCAGGCAGCGAAAAAACTTAGTAGTGGGCCATAACTAAAGCTAACAATAGCGTTGTTTTGATTTTGTTTGTTTTTCTTTTCCTCGAGGCCGCTGAAAGGCTAAAATGCTGAGAAAAACTGAGAAAATCTGAGAAATTCAGCGAAATTCAGCGAAATTTAGGCCCAGAACTGTCTTTCTGTCTTTCTCGGCAGCTTGGTATGTTTAGAGTTTGTTTTCCTTTTCGCTCTATTTTTAGATCTGTTTCTGTTTATGCGGTGCAGGGGTGTGTGCACTTGCCCAATGTGGGCACCGGTCTAGATCTTGATTAATGGTGCAGAGGTGTATTTGGGGAATGCGTCAGCCTAGATCTTTGTCATTGGTGCACGGGCGTTTCACCCGGGCACGTTTCCCCACCGACGCGTCGATCGGGCTACAAATTCTACCGATGTTACCCCCGAGGTTGCTTGGCGTGTAGAGGTGTTAGAAAAGTGCGGTATTGTTGTGCTGGTGGGGGTACTCGTTGGCAGGATTGCTCAAGCTGGCTAACCCAGCTCAGGGCTAACGCAGCCCAGAGCAGTCAATTTAAAAGCTGAGGCAGTCGAGCACACTTCCGGGAAATCTGGTCGCTCTGTAGCTCTGGCTGTAGCTCTGGCGTGACATTGATCACAGCACATGCTCAATAACACCACAGTACGCAATCCATCTCAATCAGCCTTATCTATCTGCGCATTACGTAATCTGCGCTGTTCCCCTCAGCGGGGCCGGACCCGCAGCTCGCTTTTTGCCCGGGTTTTCCCCGGGCGTTCGACGCGAATCGACGCGGGTCGAATCACTTGACTTGCATACACCCCACTCCACTCCACTTGACTCCACTCCGTGATTGACAAATAGTCTCTCAACTGGGCAATTTTATCCTTTCCTGCCTTGTGATATCTTTCTGATCACTCACCTTCTCTGGATGAGATATCTGCGTTCGTTCTTCGGTCTATCCACTCGTTCTTGTAAGTCTACCCCTGAGGTGCCCGAGTCATTGCTTTTGCGGTGCCCTAACCCTGTGGTTCCCCATCCACTGCCCATCCACTGCGTGGCCGGGCAGTACCACTTATTGCCCAGATCACTAACCGATTTTAGTCTGCCTATTGTCCATAGTACCCTGCCCACCACTGCACAGACACTTCTCCACTACAATGACAAATGGCTATAAGACCATCTCCTCCGATCTGGTCAAACCAGATATAGATAACAGAGATTACAGACTCATAGAACTTACAAATGGTTTACAAGCACTTTTAATTTCTGATCCAGAAACTGATAAATCTTCTGCTGCTTTAGATGTTAATGTTGGTGCATTTCATGATCCAAAAAATTTACCTGGTTTAGCACATTTTTGTGAACATTTATTATTTATGGGTACAAAAAAATATCCTTCAGAAAATGAATATTCTTCTTATCTTTCAAAAAATTCAGGATTTTCAAATGCTTTTACATCATCATTACATACAAATTATTATTTTGAAATTTCAAATGATGCAATTGAAGGTGCTTTAGATAGATTTTCACAATTTTTTATATCTCCTTTATTTGATCCAAATTGTAAAGATAGAGAAATTAATGCAGTAGATTCAGAAAATAAAAAAAATCTTCAAAGTGATATGTGGAGATTACATCAACTTTCAAAATCTTTAACAAATTCAAATCATCCATATTCTGGATTTTCAACAGGTAATAAAATAACTCTTGGTGAAGATCCAATTAAAAATGGTATTGATGTTAGAGATGAACTTTTAAAATTTCATTCAAAATATTATTCATCAAATTTAATGAAATTGGTAATTTTATCAAATAAAAATTTAGATATACTTACAAATTATGCAGTTGATTTATTTTCTTCAATTGAAAATAAAAATGGTTTAATACCTTTTTTTAAAGAATCAGCTTTTGATACAGATTATTTTAAAGCAAAATTGATTAAAGCAAGACCTGTTATGGAATCTAGAAATATTCAATTATCATTTCCAATTCCAGATTCATCATCTCAATGGCAATCAAGTCCAATAAGATATTTATCACATTTATTAGGTCATGAATCAAAAGGTTCTTTATTATACAATTTTAAAGAAAAAGGTTGGGCAAATGGTTTAAGTTCAGGTGCAGTAAATGTTTCACCTGGATTTTCATTATTTGTTGTTGAAGTTGAACTTTCAGTTGAAGGTTCTGAAAATTATCGTGAAATAATTAAAGATATTTTCAAATATATTAAATTATTACAAATTAAAGGACCTCAAGATTGGATTTTTGAAGAAATTAAAGAAGTTGCAGATTTAAGTTTTAAATTTAAACAAAAAACTGGTCCAAGTGCAACTGCTTCAAGATTAGCTGGTAATCTTCATAATTTAAAATATTTTGATATTGATCCAATTTTAGGACCTCGTCATAATTTTACTAAAATTCCTGAAATTAAATCAATTCCTCCTGAATTACTTTTAAAATTCCCATTAGTTGAAAAATATGAACCTCAATTTATTGAAAATTATCTTTCATATTTAAATCCATCAAATTTTAAAGTTACATTTGTTGATCAAAAATTTAAAGATGATGAATTAACAAAAAGAGAAAAATGGTATGGTACTGAATATAATGTTGAAGATTTAGATCCTAAATTGGTTCATGAATTAGAAGATATTAGTTATAATGGTTTAAATCTTGATGATGCATATCAATTACCAGAAAAAAATGAATTCATCCCAACAGATTTTTCATTGACAAAGGATAATAATGAATCATCATCATCAAAAGAATTTATACCTCCTAAATTAATATTGGCAAATCAATTGGTTAAAGTTTGGTTCAAATCAAATACAAAACTTAGTGGACCACGTTCCTCAATAACTTTGAAATTCAATTTACCTGGTTCATCTTCAACTCCATTAAGATCGACTTTATTAACATTATTTGTCGAATTATTGGAAGATGAATTGAATAGTGTTTCTTATTTGGCTTCATTATCTGGATTATCACAAGAATTCAATGTTGCTCGTGATGGAATTAGTCTTGAAATTGGTGGTTATTCTCATAAACTTGGAAATTTAAGTGATAGATTAATAAATACATTGGTTCAATTTATTAATGATGATAATTTTTGGGATGATAAAAGAGAAAAAAGGTTTGAATTAATTAAAGAAAAAACTTTAAGACAATTTAAAAATTTTGGTTATTCTGTTCCATATAATCAAGTTGGTCCAATAATTTCTGGATTAATTAATGAAAATGCATGGCTTATAGATGATCAAATAAATACTTTTACAGGTGCAAATTATGAAACTTTAAAACATTTTGTGAAAAATTTATTTACTGTTTGTTTCATTGAATTTTTGGTTGTTGGGAATTTTGATAAATCTGATGCTTTAACTCTAGCAAATAGTTTTAAACATAAGATTTTTGATGAAAGTAATAAGAATACAAATTTCATTTCTACTAATACTCAACCTTTAACAGATTCTCAATTCACACGTGGTAGATCGCAAGATTTATCAAAGGGTAAAACATTCCATTATGTTAAAAAGAATGATGATTTAGAAAATATTAATTCTTGTATTGAAGTTTTCATTCAAACTGGTATCATTGCTGATTCTGCTAAGGATAGAGTTATTACTGAATTGATTGCACAAATAATTTATGAACCATTCTTTAATAGACTTAGAACTCAAGAACAATTGGGGTATGTTGTTTTCTCCGGTATTAGAGAAACAAGAACCACATTTGGATTGAGATTATTGGTTCAAAGTGAAAGATCAACTTCATATCTTTTATCAAGAATTAATTCTTTTCTTAAGCAAAAAATGACTAAATTTTTCAAAAATTTATCCGAAGAAGAATTCAATAAACATGTTGAAGCAGTTATACAAAAGAAATTGTTGAAATCGAAAAATTTGAAAGAAGAAAAATCTAGATTATGGAGTAGAATTGCCACTGGATTTTATGATTTCAATAGAAGAAACACAGATGTTGTAATTCTTAGAGATTTGAAAATCGATCAGGTTGTTGATTTTTACCTTAATAGAGTTGCAAATGATAGTTCAAATGGAAAATTGGTTGTCAATTTGATCAGTCAAAAAGTTCCCATACCATCCAAATCAAAGATTGTACAATCAAGTATCTCCAATTATCTTTATACACTTGAAGGTTTTGAAGATATTTCAAGTACTGATTTAGAATCTTTGATTAATGAGAAGATCAATGATGAGTCCACAAGCAAGGATATTGAAGACCTTGTTCAAAGCGATGATTTCAAGAAATTAGTTCCTGATTTCAAAGAATCTCAAGAGTTATTAAATCATATCTTTACTGAACTTGAACGTGATAATGAGAAATTGGATCTAGATAATGAATCTAGCTACCTCATCGATTCGGTTGCTGACTTCAAGGCAAAGACACCTCTTACCACAGCTGCATATCCATTAGTCGACTTGAACGACTACTTAGATGATGACTCCATCAATGCTAAATTGTAGAAAATTATTATCATTAATAGATTAAATTAACATTTAGACTTATAATATTCATTAACTAATTTATTATGTAATCTTCCCCACAGTAAAAAAAAAAAATAAGTTAAATTAGCTGCGTCATGAGAAGTGATAAGAGGGGATTGTTCTATTAAGCCGCTTTTCATTATTGTGCATCTTGTGCGGTACACAAGCAGAGAAGAATGACTAATCCAAGGAGTGAAGTGAACGGTGAGCGAGAGGATGAGACTGTGCCGTTGTTAGCTAGCTCTCAAGCGAATGTGGAGGCACAATCAGGCCCTAAATTGGTTGCTACACCCAATTTTGAGTACTTAAAAGCAATTGTGGAGCGTTTATTAGCGCTTATAATCAAATGTCCAAAATCGGTTTACATTGTACTAATTTTGGTTTCGATTATTATTGGGAATACATGGTATTTGATATCCAATTCTGCAAAACTTTATTCTGATGTTGCAGTGTTTAATATTCAGGATGTTCAAATAACGAACTATACACAAGAAGGATTATATTTTGATGTTTCATGGAATGTATGGTTCAATTATTCTAATATCGCCAATACTTATAATCGGGTCTTACTTCGAACTGTTAGTGGGTTCCAAAATATAGAAATCAAACCAAAGACAGATATACCGATTTACTACTCGACACCCAATAATCCATTTATAAAATTGACTGATATTGTACTTAATGATGACCAAACTATAAAAGTGGATATAAATGATCGAGTCATAACTGCGGTCAATACTTCGGGGTTTTCTAAAATTTATGCGCTCGAGAGCTCCGAATTAATAAACAATCTTCAAGATTTACAACTGCGAACGGATTTCGGGTGCACTTTGAAACTTGGAGGAATTACAGTTCCTATATTACACGATCTTGAATTCGAGTACCCATTCGCTATTGATTCAGACGGTTTGAAATCACAAATTGTTGAACGTGCTTTGCTGGGAGAATTTCATGTAGAATTTGAGAATGACCAATATGTGATTACAGGGCAGGTTGAATTGGAACCGTTTGATGTTCCGTTGAAATTGGAAATTCCGGAATTGGAAGTCAATGTGCATATTCCTGGTTGTAAACCGCATGATTCAATTTCAAGACTTGATACAATTGGTAAATTGGAAATCGATTCGGTCTTCTTTGAAGGATCTAAATTCACAGAATTGAATTGCACCCTAACAATTCCAGAGATACCGAAACGTTTATTTCGTGAATGTCCAGGGACAGAATTTACCCCCGTGGATCGAGCAATTGAGAATGCCTTGAATGGAACAGTATCTGTCTATATATCCGGGGAGTCCAAGACTCATGAATGGCTAGATACTTTACTGCGAAATCTGCAGATATCAGTGGATCTGCCAACACCCGAACCTATTGTACCGGTTGAGAGGGATATTAGATTGGATACTATTGATCTATCAATTGTATCTGGTTTGCCCCTGTTGACTGCAAATAGTACTTTAAATTTAACCAAGCCAAATGGGTTTGCCAGTTGGGACCCCAATACGAGACTCCAATTCAATGGAGGCTTGAAAGTAATTGAAGCTGAAACTACATTGATTGAGATTGATTTACAACATGGGGGTTTCCAACAAGGATTGATAGTGACAATTGATAAAGATGAGTTCATATTCAATTCACAAGTTGAAAATTCTGTGATTAATATAATCAATGCAGAACATACAGCTAAGATTCTGGACAAATTAATACTGAAACAAAACTTGTCCACAGAATTGACAGTCTCTATATCAGGTGATGTTGAAGTAGAGAGTTCAATTTTCAATACAACAATAAGGTCGGTGCAGTATTCCATACCGCTTGAATTGAATAGCACAAGTTTGTTGGATGATTTAATTCAGAAAATCTCAGTCAAATTGAATCAATTGGCAGTGATTGACTCTTCTGAATCGGATCTAAGTCTCATGGGTGATGTGGAAGTATTGAACCCATTCAATACAAATCTTAAATACCAATCAAGCATAAAAGTGGGACTTGAATTCAATGGTTCATCAATAGGTACTGCTGTTGTTGGTCCAATTAATGCACTCTCCGAATCCCCATTTAACACCACAGGATTAATTCATTTGGAAATAAGTTCTGAACTTGAAAAGGCTAAAATTGAGCATCTTGCAGGAAGTTATATTAGTGGAGAATTCCCAAGTCTCGTATTGAAAGGACTTGATGATAGTATACCTCAAAGTCCGTCTTTGTCAAGTGTGATCTCTCATATTCGAGTACCTTTCACATTACCTCAAATTTCTCAACCCGTGGCACGAATAGACGATACGGGGGATAAAGACAAGCACAAGCAGTCTAAACACTCGAACTTCCTTCTTGAATCAGTAATGCATATAATGACATCGGAGATTGAACTCACTGTGTGGAACCCAATTGGCAACTGCGAGGTTCTTGTGAATTTACTAGAGGGCAAAGCATACTACGAGGACACCACCATAGCCTATATCGACGATCACCAGCTCTTGACCATCCCACCAGGCATCTCTACCACTCCGAGACTGTCTGTAGCGTACGCCAAAACGGGAATCGGCGCAGACATACTGCGCAAAGCGCTGAACGGCAATTTGGAAACAGACGCTGTTGCGGTGCTGGTCATCCGCATCCAGGACTTCTCGCTTGAGCTCCTGTACGAGGGCTCGGGACTCCAAGCCACCATCAAGTGGTAGTAACTAAGTAAATAAATTAAAATAGCCCAATCCCTACTGAAGTGTGTCTATATAGAGTGTGATATCTATATAGAAAGCCACACGGTGTAGAGAAGCGTTTAAACGCCCGCTTACCCCAAACTAAAACCCCACAAAGCATACGAAGAAAAACCGAAAAACCGAAAAGCGCAGCGTTTTGGCGTTTTTGGTGGGCTGTAGGGGATTCTTCTGCTGTTCGGGCTCGCGGGGCCGTATCCAGAGGAAGAGGCTCACGTCCATTGTGTTTGTGGATTGTATTTGTTAGTTTAATTGACCACTGGGCACTGGACACAGGACACAGGACACAGGACACAGCAGGTATCGGAAGATGAGTGCCGAGTACCAAGAGACGGCAGAGATCGAGCAGCCATCGCAGGTCGGCAACTACTCGGCGAGGAAGCAGAATAGATGGATCCCAGCTACGTCGGCTAGACATGGTGCATCGTCTCCAATACTGGTTGCTCCATCATCTTCTTCGGATCTGGACAGGGTCTCCAAGAAGCTATCCAAGCATAAGGATGTGGACGAGATCCACAAGGTGAAACACAAGTTCGATGTGTCTCCAGCTCAAATGTATTCCACCGATTCTGGCAAATTGTATCATGCAGGTTGTATATGTATAGTTCTTGTTGGTATACCGGCAAGAGGGAAAACAAATTTATCCATTAGTTTATGCAGGTATCTTAGGTGGCTTGGTGTCAAGGCAAATTTGTTCCATATGGGTGACTATAGAAGAGAAAAGGCAAAAGAGACCACTACAGAATTTTATGATCCAAAGACTGAGACTCCAGAAGATGCAAAGACTAGAAAACAATTGACTGATTTAGTACTTAAAGATATGGTATCTTTCTTTGAGAATGATGAGGGACAGATAGCAATTTATGATGCTGTTAATGGGATACGGGAAGAAAGACAACATTTGGCTAATAGATTAAAAGCTCGTAAAGTTAAAGTTATCTTTATTGAAAGTTTAGTTGATGATATTGATCTTCTTAACAGAAATATAGCAGATGCTGCAAAATCTCCAGATTATGCCAATTGGGATGAACAAGAAGCTATTGAAGATTATAAGAAAAGAGTTGATCTTGTAAATCAATCATATGAAGAATTATCAAAAGAAGAAGATCATCCATTTGTTAAATTCATTAATTTTGGTGAACGACTTTTAATTAATAAAGTCTATAATGATTTCTTATCAACTAGAATTTTATTTTATTTGATGAATTCTAAAATTAAGACAGGTTCGGTATATTTTGCAAGATGCTCAAATAATAAATTAAGTTTTAAAAGTGATCCACCATTGGATTTAAAAGGTAAAACTTATACAGATAATTTATCTTCAACAGTTTTAAAACATTTTGTTGAAAGTCATAATTTAAAATCTGCTAATGAAGTTAAAGATTATCTTACTGTATGGACATCTACTCGTCAAAGAACAGCCCAATTGGCTGAAGTTTTCAAAAAACTTGGTATTAAGACTTCACATAGATCAGAACTTACACAATTAAATCCTGGTGATTCAGAAGGTTTAAGTGATGAAGAATTAAAATCAAAATATCCTGTTGATTATGAAGCTTATAAATTGGATCCTTATCATCAAAGATATCCAAGAGGTGAAAGTTATCATGATTTAGCCGTTAAAGTGGAACCTTTAATATTAGAAATTGAAAGAATGCGTAATGATATTTTAATAATTGCAGATGAAACTGTAATTAGGGTATTTTATGGATATTTAATGGCTTCTTCTTGTGCTGATATACCTTTCTTAAGATTCCCACAAAATGAATTGGTTAAAATCACATATAGTGCATATGCAAATTATGCAACAAGAATCTTAATAGATGGAGTGAAAAGTGATGTCTAAATATTACAAATTTTTATGTACGTCATTATATGCTATTAATTTATGTCTGTTTTTTTTTCTTGTTTTGTCAGCTTGATTTCCAAATACGTCTTTGTTCTTCTAATGTAATACCATTGACATACCAGGAATCTTTGATGTGTAATATCTCAAATATACGCCAATCAATGATCCAAGAAATTAAACCGATATCTCTTGCTGTACTGACAATGATGAAATAAATAATTCCTAAAAAAGTACCGAGGAAAAATCCAACAATGATCTGATTAATTGAATGATAACCTAAATAGAACCGTGATATCAAGACCAAAAATGAACTTGAATAAAGAGCTATGATTCCCAAACGTCGTTTAATAATTGAAACACCTCTCCATTGATATATTGATTTCAATAATATATATGCCGACATGAACCCGACAAATTGAGAATGAGAACTTGGCATACCATACCCAGGACCGCGTATACCAGGTCTTTCAAGTGCAATCTGGGATTTTACCACTATATTGATCAAATCATTGACCACATGACCACCAGCTAATAAACACGGTTCAATCTCTCGTGTCACGACAAACCATGAGAAATAAAAAATAAGAACACCAATGGGATAAAGGGACCACAATGCTAATACCAATGAAACAATGTTTCCTGGTTCGTATAGAATATACGTATGATCAAATGGTTTCAACAATGCATCTGTCATTACCGAAGATAAATATATCTATTATCTCATAAGAGATTGCTTATATTGTCTTGTATTATTTAAATTTGTCTGGTCCCTGAATTTCCTCGCTTACATTTTTTCTTATTTTAAATTACAATTTTTTATGGTAAAAGAACTGAAATATTTAATTATGAAATTTACATACAAATATTTAATTGAAATAAAATAGCAAAACTTGCAAGCAAGTACACTGACGATCAATGTAAGGAAGAACCACGTTCTTCTTCATCTGCATCGACATTTTCTTGATGATAAGCATTTGGTTTATCATCAATATGTTTTACTTCATCTTCCAATTCTTTTAAGAAATCGTGTCTTGTCTTCAAAGATGGAACAAAGTAAGGAGTTTCTGCCCATAATCTGTCCATAAGTTCCAATGGAGTATGTTTTGTCTCTGGTAAGAAAGCCCAGAAGAAAAGGGCATTGGTGAAAGAACAAATAATGAATAACAAGTAATATCTCCATCCAATTTGGGCCATTGCCTTATCAGTAACCTGGCCAATCATGGTGTTAAAGGCAAAAGAAGTCATTGTAGCTAAAGAAACACCTTTAGATCTAATGGAAAGCGATAAAGATTCTGCTGGGATAATCCATGATAATGGACCAATACCAAAACTAAAGATAAAATTGTAAATCCAAGTGGTTGCAATAAAACCTATTTGAGCAGGTCTACTATTAGTGGCTCCAGCAGGGAATTTTGCAAGTAAAATAGCTCCAATTAAAAACATGATACCAGATCCAATATTACAAGCAATTAATACCCAACGTCTACCAGTTAAATCCAATAATAAAACACAAAGGAATTGTGCAAGTAATGCAATAATTGAATTAATAGATTGGTATAATAATGTTTTACCAGTACTAAGACCAATTTTTGCAAAAATAACTGGAGAATAATATTGAATAGCAGAAACACCTGTTAATTGTACTGAAGCTTGAAGGGCAAGGGAGATAATAATTCTTCTTGATCTATCTTTACCTTTAAATAAAGATAACCAACCAACTTCTTCATTTTTTTCTCTTTCTACTTCGGTAATGATTTGTTCAAATTCAACTTGAACAAATGCATCTTCAGTGTCACCTCTTGAATGTAATTTTGCCAAAGTTTGCAAACCTAATTCTAATTTACCATGAGCAACCAACCATCTTGGTGATTCAGGGAAAAGATAAATTAAAGCACCAAGGAAACCTGCAGGTACAACTTGTAAACCAAGAGGTAATCTCCATTGTTTTTGAGATCCTTTAAAACCTAAATAACATCCATAACCGATCCATGATGATGCAAGAGCACCAATACCTAAGAAAAATTGTTGTAAATTAGTTTTACCACGAATTGATGGATGAGAAATTTCAGATTGATAAAGTGGGATCACCATACATAAGACACCAACACCAAATCCACCAAAGAATCTACCAGAATACAAATATCCCAAATTTTGTGAACCTGCTTGAAGTGCACCACCAAAGATGAAAACAGCACAAGCAAAAGCAACAGAGAATCTACGACCAAATCTATCACTAGTATAACCGGCTGCAAAAGCTCCAAAAAAGGCACCAGCAGTAAATAACGATACAATAGCTCCAGTTTCATTTGAAGTAGGATTAAACTTTTCTTTAAAACTTTCAGATGCCACTACTTGGGCAATAACAGAAAGATCATAACCATAAGTGAATGAACCTACGGCAATGAAACAACATACCAAGAATTGGTAAAGCTTTGGTTGCATCGACATGCTGATGTTAAATTAACTTTCAAGCTAGCAAGTTTAATATTTAGTTTCAAACTAAACGAGCTTGACTGTTGAGAACGGTTGGAAAGTTGTTCAAAACCACTGTAAGGGGAATTGCTTGGACTTTTATTTAATCAAGAGAGCAGATGAGTAGATGGGGCCTGGCATGCAGTGAGGGGTAAAAGTCAAAAAAAAGAGCATCCCACGCTGTCACAAGGAGTGAGTTAGCAAGCTCAATAACCCATCATAGTCGTTTTGGTGTACAGTATGTTGAAGTCAAGTTTGAAATCGGTGCTAAACTGATGATAGCTGCAGATTATCAGTCCATTAGGGAAAGACTCCCGTTAGAAAATTCAATTATAGTTCAGAACCCAAATGCCGAATTACTATTAGCCCAGCATACGTCATACATTTTACAAATATTTTATTAGCCCATCAATTAACTTTTTGCATCCCTTGAATTCCTCGGTGTAAAACCTTCGAGTGAGACAAGGCAAATTAAGACGCACCCCACACAAAAATGGCTTGCGCGCCTGTGGAGTGCAGTGAGAATTAGGGGAAATTTGGGGAAATTAGGGGAACTCGGTAATTTCGCGGGTGGGGTATGGGCGGTTTCCGTTAATTTTCAAGAATTTCGAGAGATTTCCTGTTGTTTCGCACTGTTTCGCACTGTTTCCCTGCAGTTTTCCTGTAATGTTTGCAATTTTTTGTGGGTTTTCGTACACTGGGGGCGAAAAAGTGAATTTTTGAGATGCACGGCGAACACGCTTTCCCAATTGGAATATCTTCCCGGCACAGAAGTGTACTCTTCGGCCCTGGGCTTTTGTTTTCCCTTTGCCAGATATGTCTGTTATATTCACGGTGTAGCACTTCTTAATTAGGTACAGGATCTGCTTCGAATGTGTGGGGGGAAGAGTGCCGTTGAAAATTCGTGAAGAAATTTGTAATCTTGGCGTGGCACAAACTGCAAGTACATAAATCACAGTATCTCTTTGGTTTCGTGAAATAACTGGCTCAACAGTTCAACTAGATTAGTTTCAATTGAGTCAATAATCACAAGTGAATCCCTGGTTAGTTAACAGTTCGGTAGATAAAAATGTCAGGATCCAATCAAACCGTTGCCCGTGCAGAAAGTTTCCAAGATACAGAGATCAGAATCGATCCTAGTAGAAAGATTGCACCAATAGATACCAAGATATATTCCAGTTTTATAGAGCATTTGGGACGTTGTATCTATGGTGGTATTGTTGATTATGAAGCCTTAGAACAAGGTAGTCCAATTGTCAACGAAAAAGGTTACAGACTTGATGTTGCTGAAGCAATTAAAGATTTGGAAACACCACTTGTCAGATGGCCAGGAGGTAATTTTGTATCTTCTTATCATTGGTTGGATGGTGTTGGTCCAAAGGAAAATAGACCTCGTCGTCCAGAATTAGCTTGGTTAGGTGAAGAATCAAATCAATTCGGTGTGGATGAATTCTTGGATTGGGCAAAATTTGTCAATGTTGAACCATATTTATGTCTCAATTTTGGTACTGGTACTTTGGATGAAGCATTAGGATGGATTGAATATACAAATTCTGATAGAAATACTTATTATGCAAATTTAAGAAGAAAAAATGGTCATGAAAAACCTTATAATGTTAAATATTGGGGTTTAGGAAATGAAGTTTGGGGTGATTGGCAAGTTGGTCAACTTTCTAAAGAAGATTATGCAAAGAAAGCATATCAATGGGCTAAAGCTATTAAATTACTTGATCCAACTGTTAAATTAGTTGCATGTGGTTCTGATGGTGTAAGAGAATGGGATAGTTATGTTTCAAAAGAATTGATCAATGTTATTGACTTATATTCCATTCATCTTTACACTGCTTCTAGTGATTTAACAAAGAATGTATTTACACCTGCAGCTGCTGAAACTGCTATTCAATTGACCAAAAACTTTTTAGAATTTGGTTCTATTATTAATCCTCCAGCAAGTTTGAGTGTAGCTCAAGAAGGTGCAGTAATTAAAGAACCTGTTAAAATAGCATTCGATGAATGGAATGTTTGGGATGCTCAAAGAGCAGATGGTACTAAAGGTGCTGAAGAACGTTACACTTTCAGTGATGCACTTGCCGTTGCATCTTGGTTAAACATCTTTATCAGACAAGCTGAACATTTAGGTCTTTGTAATATAGCACAATTGGTTAATGTCATTGCACCAATCATGACAAATAAGAATGGAATTTTTAAACAAACAACATATTATCCTCTTAAATTGTTCTCAAACAATTTCAAAAATGGTAGTTCTTTACACCTTCATGTCAAGAGTCCAATCTATGAAGGAGAAACTTCTGTTGATTGGAACCCTGATTTAAAATGGGTCACTAGAATCGACAGAAATGTCACCTATTTGGATACATCTGCTGTGATTAGAGATGATGAAAATGCAATTTTCTTGTCTGTTGTTAACAGATCCGAAAAGGATGATGCTAAAACAAAAATTTCACTTGCCAAAGATGCAGCTCCAATTAAATCAGTTAAACAATGGGAATATTATAGTGATGATGTCGATGCTAGAAATACTTTCGAAGAACCAACAAAAATTGTTCCTGGAGAATCTGTTTTGAATCTCACAGGGCATGATTTTGAATTTACATTCAAGAAACACTCCTTCACTGTTTTGAAATTCGAATATTAAGTAGCGAACATTTATAGATTTTGTAACCAGCGTCTAATATCTGAGTACTTGACCTGTGCGTATAGAGTTGCTGTTTCTTTCTCCCCATTTCGTTTAAACGTGGTCGTATTTTGCTGCATTTCGCTCATTTGACGTGCAATATCTATCCCCAGTTTTGGGGAGATTTCAAGATAACTTTTATTGGATCAATTGATCAAAATCTTTGAGGAGAGCCACGCGCAGGTTCAAGCAAAGACTGTGGGCCAACTTTGGGATGTTGAATCTGTTAATAAGTTTTTTAAAGATTTGACTAGTAGCGAAGAAGAATCATTTGAAGCAAGGTATGGTTTACCTGATTTGTCTAAATTTCAGCATATGATAGCCCATGATGGGAAGTCGGTACAAATATTACCGTGGTGAGAATTCCTTCCCAGAATGACATTATTATTGAGCAACATCAATTTGCCAATGAAATTTAAAACGAATACATACACTAACTAGAAACTAATATATCTACACACAATGGATATAATTTAAATCAAAACAACTTAATCCAATGAAAGTCCAAGGGCTTCTCTTTGAGACTTGGATTCAGGATCGAAGAATGGTTTCTCAGCCAAAGTAGTGACTCTGGTTCCATGTCTTGCCTCTTGATTTTCATGATCGGCAACATTTCTGTGTTGAGTGACTCTGTTATCCCAGATAGCAGCAGTACCAAACCCTTTCTTTGTTGGTTTCCAATTAAATCTTACTTGAATATCAGCATTCTTTTCATAGACATCAAATAAGTAATTGAGAACAATGTCTGATTCAACAGGACTAAGATCTAAAATTCTGGCAGTCATGCCTCTGTTGACATACAAAGATTTCCATCCTGTTGCAGGATGAGTTCTAACCAAAGGATGTACTCTTTCAATCTTCTTTGGGCCAGAGAATGGATCGTTTCTGTCAAGATAAGTGTGTGCAGATACATAAACAGCTTTCTTACCATCCAAGAATTTCTGGAGTTCTGGAGAAAGTTTATCATAAGCAGCATAACCAGAAGACCACAAAGTATCACCACCGACATCAGGAATAGTATCATTATAGAGGAAAGTATAACCTGCAGGTTGATATTCATGAACTAAATCGGTGTGCCAGACTGAAGTGGTACCAGTACCATATTTGGAACCAAAGTTACCAATACCAGAGACCTTGAAAGTGTTCTTGTAGTTGAATCTTTTGATGAAATAGTCTTCCCAAATAACTGTAACACCAGGGAATCCAGTGACTTGAGAGGTTTGAAGATGTTTTTCCAATTGACCCCAATAATCAGCGAATTTCTTTTGGTCACCAATAGTCAAATCTTGATCTCTAAAGAATACAACACCTCTTTCTGCGATAAGAAGAGCTAATTCATCTTTTTGTTGATCATTCAAATCTGCCAATTGAAGACCGATAATTTCAGTACCGATCTTGGTAGTTAAATGTCTAACTTCAGTGGCTGCACCAAATAATGCTTTCTTTTCTGGGTCGGCGAATTTACCTCTTTCAACATAATCGTAACCTTCAGTTCTAATTTTAGCAGCTTCATCAAGATAGACTGGAACTTGATTAACATCTGGTCTCCAAGGATAACCAGCAGAAATATCAACACCGGATTTTTCCAATCTCTTACGAGCAGTTTCTGGCAAGATTTCAAGACCCAAAGGATCAGGACCAAATTGGTATCCGTTATTGCTTTTACTTGCAGGATTTGGTTTGCTTCTAAGTTTCAAATATTCAGCTGATCTGACAATACTCTCAACCTTCTGATCAATTGAAACGTCTTCGGCTTTCAAAGTGTTTGCTACTTTAGTGGCCTCATTGGTAGCCTCAGTAGCTGTAGCTGTGGCTGTGGATGTTGGTGCCATGATGAGTATATCCTAGGTGTATACTAGTTCTGAACTTGAGTGACACTTGCAAGGTAACGAACTGCTCCAAGACATAAAGAGGGAAAGTCTGGTCATTTTATACAATTGACTGCACAATTGACTGCGTGCATTGTGTCAATTATGACGGGAACGCTTAATAATCCGTGTATGGCATCAAATAGGTGTGATTCTTACTATAACTGCCTAGTCACATGACCCCTGGTGATCCAAATCTGCTTCAGGCAGCTACACTAGGCCTCAAAGCGGTGTTTTTTTAGTGTGGCTTCCGCCGGTGGTGTTTTTCTTTGTGCGTTATAATATGGCCAGCCGCTCCGCTTCCGCACCGATCTCCGCATTTGGCGCACTTTATTTTCTGAGGCTCTCGGCTCATGAATCTGTCAATCACTAATCAGGGCTGTGCACGGCAAACTCCCTACCACCATAGTTGGCAACTGTGGAGCTTTACAATTGTGCTTGCCCTGTTGAACAATGTTCTTCAAACGGAGTACAGTATTACGCCGACATGTGTTCAGATTAGTAAGATGGTCGTGGTCGGTGGTCCTTGATTGGCGGTAGCAATCAGGATACCTTGAAGACCGAATTTGACTGCTCTTTCAAGGGGATCAGCCATTGGATAATCTTGATAACTTGTTGGTCACAATTTATTTGTCTATAATTGCAAACAGTCGTATTGTTCCATGACACTAAGTGCGTATGCGTATACCTTGTCAATTGCGATTTCGTTTACTTCTGCAGGGACTATGCCAACAAAGAGAAAAGTATGCCCTTTGAAGTGACATTTGCCTGAACAAACATCTGTGAGTGGGGCTGTGCAATATTGCGGCGGTGTACAGCCCTACTATGCTGTTATGAAGTGTTCCCAATCGTCTGAACGAAAGATCGGTCAAGAGGATCGCTGTTACCATACATGGCTCAAATGCCTATTGCTTCCACTCAACTCGACCCAACTTGTGTAAACAGTAAATATTGCTTAGAGTGGGTGGTCGGTAGTTTCATTGGAGTTCATTACTGCTCGTCACAATTCGTTCAGAAGCTGAATGACTTTGTTGAGAATTGTACTTCTATCATTGGCCAATATTTGGAAATTGATCCCATTATAAAAGGATTCAATAGCATATGTTATTACAGGCTAGATTGCAATCTTGAGATTATGTAAGAAATTCATGCATCGCGATAAGAAAATGATTTCCTGTGCAGTATTTTTAGCAGCTGCTCGGTTGTTAACCGGAGGCAGTGCAGGTACGTGCTTGATAGAACCCCAAATTGTGTCAGCTCATCCCACTTCCAGAGCATCTAAATAAGATACATGTATCACCTATCCTGATCAAAAGGTGTTGGAATTGGCAACCACTGTTAGTACGGATTTATCAAGCCTCCTATTTTTTTTATGATCAGCTGTTATTCGAAAGTGCCCAAACATGGAAATTTAAATTTTAATTGTTAGACAATTGAAATCATTGTAGTAAAGTAGTTCTTATCAAACATGTAAACTCGGCTAGACTGAACCAGTTGACAGTAGGGACAACATGCACCTCTATAGATTGTTTGGCAGGTTCTCTAAGTGCTCTCGATATGGATAACAGTTAGATAGCCTTCCCCGCTTTACGGCTTTAAAAATCGTACTTCTATTTACGACTAAAAGAGTGTTTTTCCGCCCTACGGACTTAGCGTGGGGCGTATTATACTGTAGTGCCATTTCTTAGAAACGAGCACAGAAATCTAGATGGTAAGAGCATGATTCTATTAAATCTGTGATATAACTTAGCAAGTACTGGGAGTTCTCTCTGTCGTGTTACTATATGGGAGATTATATGTTAAGCAACAAGACAGTTGTGACAAATCAAACTATCATCAAATGACATACCACGCATTAACATTATAGAGATGTGCCGGAAATAGCCTCTTCAATAGGTACAGAGTTCATCCGGATGTGGTCAAAAATTTCCGGGCATTAAATAATACACACAAACCACAATAGAAGCAGAAAGTACGAGATGCATCATGGTGAATTGTGTTGAGATGGGCATTGACATAACCTTATCAGTATAGTAAGTCATCCACAAACAGTCCCTTAAATTGAGAATACTCCACATATTACTGCTTCCGTCCTATATTGCATACTGATTGTTACCGCATTGGGATCCACACAATACACACTAGCGCAATTTGGATTGATTGATTGATTTATTGATTGATTTAAACTTTTATTTTTTATTTTTCTCTATGGTGCAAAGTGAGAAATACTTTAACCTCGTAAATCACAAATAAAGGGTAAATGCACCTCTAGAAATATTTTTCCAAGTCATTGGGATACACAGTTGGATAAAGAAGAGTCTAAATTGGGTCACAAATGTTTCTGTATTCTTCAAATTCTAATCATTGAGATTTTAAGGTTTACTGGGAACTCAAAGTGCAACGTGCTCATTCCTGTTTGAGTTAATAGACGACAGCAGACTTGCCCATTAGAGCAATCTTTCGAGTAAAGCCAATTCAAAAGACAGTATGGGAAAGATTAAGTGGTCTGTGGGCAGATTTTACAGGTAGTGTCTTAGCATCCACGCCTTAGTTAGGTGAAGATTGAGTATGCAGTCTTTGCCTTTTCTTGTCTTTCCCATTCGTTTCTGCAATCTATTAGAATACTCTTTTAGTCAGGTGCCATTTTTACTTCTGTCTTACAACCACTTCTGTTGCTTATCTTTGTAATTCTCCGCACTTTACCTATATATATTGACGGACATGTTCCCACCTTGACTACATGTAATTGTCAAATAATCTCTTGTAGTCTCTCAACATAGTTGTCAAGAGAATTCCACTAATTTGAACGACCATGAAATTCTCCCCACTCTCGCTTATTGCCCTTGCCATATGTGCAACTAATGCTGTTGAAGCAGCGTATTCGAACACCACTTCAAGTTCTCCAACCTCATCCCCAGTTCCTTCTAGTACTTACTTACCAACATGTATAGGTTTCATTGATGGCGGTGCTCCAAGATTCAAAATTTCTATTCCAAAAGAATTAGGTCCTTTTACATCCTTTTATGTCTATTCAACCGAAGATCTTAGTTCATTCAACAACATACCAGGCACAGCTGAAGCTAGTGTCTCTGATGGTGGCATTACTACGAACTTGACTCCTAATATTCTTGAAGAGTCTACTGCAAGTGAGACTTCCTTTGGGCTTTCCTTCCCTATTAGTGGGGACGTTGAGTTGGTGACGCCAAAGTCAGTTATTGTTGACCACTCATTTACATTATACACCACGACACTCGCTCTCGTTGTTTCTAAAGGAGGTTTAAGTAAAAGAGCTGAAACTACTTACTATTTGTATGGTTCTGTTTACATTGCTGCTTCTTCTTCTTCTTCCTCCTCCTCCTCCTCTTCATCATCACCTCCAGTTTATAACTCTACAACCACTGTCACTGAAACTACTATCCCTACAACCACTGTCAAACCTGGGTACACAACGATCACTTATACTACAACTACAACCGGTATCACCACCACTATCACAACCTACTGTCCTGATTATGTTGCGTCTTCAATCATCTATGAGCATACAAAGGCTAAATGGACTACCACTGAGACATACACAAAGACTGGTCCAGAAGGCAAACCGACAACTGTCACCACCACTGTCACCAAAGGTGGCGAGATTTGGACAACTCCCTCTGTCGCCACTCAAACAGTTACAGCCAAAACTACGGGTACTTTGTCTACGTTCAGCGGTGCTGGTAATGCTCAAATGTCCTCTGTGGCCACCGGCCTTCTTCTTGGTGCAGCTGTCTTCGTCGGTGCTCTCTTATCATAAGATGATTTTCTGGAAAAAGTTCTTATTCAGATAGTAGTAGGAATCCAGCAGTGTCCGCCTACGAATTTCTACAATGACATTAAGAGTTGGTGAGTTCGCCAGTTCTCAACGTTCAATCTTTTAATTTAATTATAACTCCTCTATGAATGAGGAAAAGGAAGCTGAGTCGCTATCGCTTCACTTGACAATAGTCGTTTCAATATTCTTCATATTGATTTCAACTTATATACCGTTATCATATCACTCCTCCAGAATTCAGGATGGGGATGGTTTATATTTGATATTTATTCTAATTAGAATGTCATCCGCAACTTTTGTTTTGCGTGAGATGAATGAGATATCTTGGACTATTTCGCCCAATGTGACACTCACATAAATGTATTGTAAAAGGTTCTTCTCTTCAGTAGTGTGTGGTGGTGGTGTGTGTGTGTGTGGTGTGTGTGTG